>BSBM01001063.1:5715000-5937500 GCA_027924585.1 Larix kaempferi
TTCCCCCAAGGTCGAAACTAGTGATTTTGTAGCTGTTTGGAGAAGGTTATAACAGAATTCAAAAACTGAATAATGGTGCAAATGAGACCTTAATATTGTCCCTTATACATACCCTACCTATTTTCATAAATTTGAGTGGTTTCGGAAGCATTTGGAGAGCCATATTCAGCATTTTCCCTGGAGGGATTTGAACCTCAAATTGCTAGTTAAATTCCATACTTTGGACAGAATATTAAAGGGGTTTGAAAAAGTATTTTGGTGGTCCTATATCATCCCTAAAAATCATAATAAAGTACTAATATTGGTAATACACCTTCTCTGAATATTTGGGAGCATTTGGGGCAATTTGGAGACCTAGACATCAAAACTAGTCAAAGGTCGAACCAGGGAAAAAAGTGAAAAATTTGCCATTTGAATAAAATTATTAAAAAGGGACATTACAATTGGTATCAGAGCATGGTATTGGAACCTGATGGTCTTGAAAAGGAGAAAAATAAATAATCCACCACCCTTAGAACCTGAAGTTGAAGAGGAAGTAGTAGGAGAAGAAGAGTACATTGTTGAAACCATGCCTAAGGAGGGAAAGGAAACCTCATAAAATGAGGAGGAATTTATTGCAGTCATAAAACCATTTTTTGAATAAATTTCAAGTGGTATGAGATACATAAGAAAATAAATTATGAAAGGATTTGAATTGATGGCTAGCCAACTTGGAAGCAAAGGGGTAATAGGAGGCAGTAGTAGTTCACATTCAGAAGAAAGGAATACAAAGGGTGAGCATATCTTTTGAAGCACAGGACCCCAAAATAGACATAATGAATTTCAGAGCACACCAAGGTCTACTACACCTAAATTTCTTGTGCCCAAAGAAGATCCTAAAACCCCATTTGACATGAGTGAATTGGTAAAAGAATGGGAAAAGTCAAGTGAGGATTGTAGAAGGACTCTACCATTTGACCAATACTTTACTGTCTCAAACAAACTCAAGATGAGGGCGGATAATAGGGCTCTATTCCAAAACAAATAATTAAATTGTGCCATTGGTAAAATTACACTTCCTACTTTTGATGGTTCCTCTCAAAGTTCTTCTAACACTTGGGTGCAAAAACTAGATGTGTCTTTTCAGCTGAATCTAATGGTGGAGGAGGATGCCTTAAAAATGGCTATCTTGCATCTAGAAGGAGATTCCAATGAATGGTGGTTCCATGGTCTAGAAAATTTGGGTCATGATCAGGTTACTACCTATGGAGATTTTGTTGACATGGTGTTAGAGAGATTTGAGCAAAAAGACCCAAAATTATCTTTCAAAGAACTAGCCCAATTTAAGCAAGTTGGAACTCCTGCTGCTTACATGTTCGAATTTCAAAATTTATTAGTCAAGGTGGCTGATATATATATGGGAAGGTTAGTATTTCTGTTCACTGAAGGTTTGGATGAACCCTTAAAAGATTTATTTAAATCCCACAAATGAACTACATTAAGAGATGCAATGAGCTTGACTAGAGATCTCCAAAATGTGCTTCTGAGAACAAGATTTCCTCCCAAGCCTAACTTCAGATTTGAAAAGAAAACTTGGAAAAGAGATGCATCTGATAAGAAGCCTTGGAAAAGAGATTCATATGAAAAGAGTAAGAAATAAGTCCTAAAAAGGGAAGAACTTAGAAGGAAAAAATTGTGCTACACATGCTTTCAACCATGGGAACCGAGGCATAAATGTACTAAGGGAAAGGCTCAATACATCGAAGTATTTTCTGATAATGATGAGTATGAAGGGGGTATGGATGAAGAAGAACATATTTCAGATCAATAGGAGGCATATGAGACAACATAAGAATGAATAAAATAAGAAAATCAACCCTCACCGGACAAAGCAAGAATGGCAATACTTTCAACAGTGCATCATTATCACACTATTCGATGCAAGGGTGTGGTACTAGGACAAAGAGATTCAGTTTTGGCAGATGGAGGAGACATGCATAACTTCATTGATTCATACATGGTGGAGATAAGGAAGATACCTATTGAACCCTTCGATGGCTTCACAGTTGTCATTCCAGGTCACAACACAATGCAGTGCAAAACATGGGTTCCAAAGCTGCAAGTCACTGTAGGCAACTATACTTTTGTTGATATAATTTATGCGGTTGATGTTGTTGATACTAATGTGTGTGATAATATGCATGGGATCTAGCAACTATAACAAACTCACAATCAAAATATCAAGAATGTTGCAAAGAAGAAGAGAAGAATGCACTCAATAATTACTCATAAACACATAAAATGTAGAACAATAGTATCATACATCAGCTGTAAGCTGGCACTATGCAAATCAATGAAAGTAATGAATGTGTTAAAATAAACTGTGATGTAGCATCATATATGATTTGAATTATCCAAGTAGGTCATTCAAATCAAGCTCAAAGTCTATCTTGGATAATAATGGAGACATCATCTAGTTAGTAGTATCAGTCCTAAATGGTAATAGTCAGTCAAGTGTGTCTAACTGAGTCTAATAAAACCATCTAGGCATAAATCAGGGAATGGAGACTCCAAGGGGGGCACATGAGGCTATCAAATAGTCAAGTGGAATTCTAGAACTAGCTAACTAGAAGCTACAAGTAGTCAACATGATCAATCAGTGGAAGAACTACTCAATCAATGCACTAACTGAATGATAACTCCTAGTAGGTTACATGAGGTGCCCTAACTGAGAGATAACTGGTGGTAGGTGAGAAAAGGCACACTTGCTATGCAGAATAGTCAAGGAGGATGCATTAGGTAGGTAGGAGGCCAAATGGGGATTGAAGATAGGATCTGGGGAGCTGAAAGTGAGCTCTAGGTGCTGGGAGGACTACCAACATGATGACTGGATGCATGAAGTGGCGTGAAAATGCATGCATCATGCAGATTTCCATGCAGTCATGCAAAATATAAAAATGATGGTGTGAATATTCCAACACCCCCCGCAAGCTATACTATGAGATAATAACTGAAATATGAAAATAGGGCCTTGGTGACTAAGACCTTAGGTTACCCTGTACAATCAATCTAAAATAAATAAAGTGGGGAAAGAGGGAAAACCCAATGGGAAGAAAGCCCTCCCTCAAAATAGACTGAGGGATGCTAATGTAGCATATCATCACTCACCCCTGAAGGAGGTAATTGTCCTTCCTTTCTAAAGAAGGCTCGATCGATATGAAATGTATCAACAATGTGAGAAGGATGAAACCTTCCATTCTTAAAATCTGATTTAGTTCTTCTATGATCATGCTGATCACCAACAAATCACTGGCAGATCAGATTGTAATGGATACCCATCGATGAAGAGGAGGATAATTAGGTGAGATATCTTTAGGTTCTTGTGGATATGGATCTCCCATTCGCTCATCTTCATCATCAATTTCTATACCTTCAGGTTCTTGTGGATATGTGTTAAATTTTCTGAAGTTACTTCAATATGATCTAGGATCTTAACTGAGAGAACAACATGTACAGCATATCTATAGCATATCAATCATGGAGACAATAATGCAAGCACACAAGAGACACAAATATTTACTTGGGGAAAACCATAAAGGTGAAAAACCCCAATAACTTCCTCAGAGATAGATAGAGCAATGATACAACCAACCAAGAGAGATAGCCATAACCTAACAGCAGATCCTCCTCCTCCATAAGTGCGCCACTCCTCCTTGAGTGCATGTGTGAGAAGTGAGTGAGTAAATAGAGTGCCTCCCGCACTCTATTTATAAATGACTTGACTTGCCTTTTTACCTAACTCATGTAGGCTCGAACTTAACCACATAACATAATGCTGAGTGGGCCGACCCCCAATAGGGTGGTCTAATAACCCTTTGACCCACATGACTTATACAGGGCCGACCCCAAATAAGGTGGTCTAATAACCCATCAAGTATAAGTTACGACACTTACAATATAAATGACGACACTTCCTTATAGAGGAATAATACCATCTCTATAGGAATACAATATACATATATGTGAAATACATTCCGATGTTACATATACATCAACACTCCCTCTTAACTAGGAAGGTATTTCTCAGCACAGTTCTTCTAGCACAAGTCATCTTCTCTGGATCATCGTCACTAGATAATCGTCATCGAGTCATCATCATCGTCACTGCTGCTGCTATCTCAATCAATCTCTGAATCTACTCGTCATAGGAAGTTCTACAGAGCCAGTCCTTTTTCATACTGGATGTAGGCCCACCACCTGCAGGTCTTCGTCATCACTGGCCATACTGTGGAATCCTCAGGACTTTTACGTGCGTCACAAAACCTCGAAAGAGCATCCCAGGCTGTTACGAGCACACAGCTCTACCTATAGAATCTCCCAGGGAAAGGAATTACATGTGACCTCACCACAAAAACTCGCAAGAGCATCCCAGGCTGTTACGAGCACACAGCTCTACCTATAGGATCTCCCAGGGCAACGAATTACATGTGGTCATGGCAAAACCTCGCAAGAGCATCCCAGGACTGATTACGGGCACACAGCCCAACCTATCGGATCTCCCAGGGAAACGAATTACATGCCATAGGACAAAACCTCGCAAGAGCATCTGCCAGATATCCCAGGGCGCTATTATATGCCATAGGAAAAACCTCGAAAGACTATCTGCAGATCTCCCAGGGCAACAAATTACATGTCCTCCCAGAGCAAAACCTCGAAAGAGCATTTGCCAGATGTCCCAGGGCACCGAATTACATGCCATAGGCAAAACCTCGAAAGACCATCTGCAAATCTCCCAGGGCAACGAATTACATGCTCATCTGCACAACCTGATCCATGGCCATAGAGTATCAACCTGATACTCACCATACATCATCCTGATGTATCCATGATCATCCTGATCATCATCACTGCAACGTCCTGCTGCATGTCATCTGGAGCAACATCCTGAAGCTCGTCATCTATGGTCATCCTGATCATCACTGCAACATCCTGCTGCATGTCATCTGGAGCAACATCCTGAAGCTCGTCATCTATGATCATCCTGATCATCACTGCAACATCCTGCTGCATGATCCACCTGATCATCAATGCATCTACCTGATGCATACCAAGTATCATACATGATCCTCCTGATCATCAATGTATCCACCTGATACAAATACATGATACATATCATCATACATGATCCTCCTGATCATCAATGCATCTACCTGATGCATACCAAGTATCTACCTGATACATATCATCATACATGATCCTCCTGATCATCAATGCATCTACCTGATGCATACCAAGTATCTACCTGATACATATCATCATACATGATCCAAGCATCCAACATGATGCATATACAAAATACATACACATGATCCAACTGATCATATCCAGCATCCAACATGATGCATACATACATAAATGATCCAACTGATCATATCCAGCATCCAACATGATGCATACATACATAAATGATCCAACTGATCATATCCAGCATCCAACATGATGCGTACATACATAAATGATCCAACTGATCATATCCAAGCAGAAATCAGAACATCATCCTGATGCTCATCATCCAGCGCTTACATCCACAGCCATGTGAAGGATCCTCCTTCAAACATGCTTGGAATGGCTTCAGAAAATGTGTCCATCACTTCTTCCTCGAAGTGTCCTCGATCTGAAGAACGCCAAGCCTCTCTCTGAAGTATTCGAACTTCACCCTGGCTAGTGGCTTCGTCAGCACATCTGCAATTTGCTCATCCGTCGCAACATATAGGAGCTTCACAGCTCCTCTCTGCACCATATCCCTGATATAGTGATATTTGATCTCTATGTGTTTCGACCTGTCATGAAACACAGGGTTCTCGGATAGCTTCACACAGCTCTGGTTATCACAGAAGATACCAGTAGCCTCCAATGGGAGATCAAATAGCTCAGACAGTAGCTTCCGTAGCCATACTGCCTCACAACTAGCTGAATAGGATGCAACATACTCTGCCTCAGCTGTACTCAGTGCTACGCAGGACTGCTTCCTGCTAAACCAAGAGATCACACCTGATCCCATACTGAAGCAGCACCCAGATGTGCTCTTCCTATCTTCATCACTGCCATCCCAATCTGAATCAACATAACCCTGCAGGTTAAACTTTTGATTCGCCTCATACCTGAGCCCATAATCCACTGTACCCTTCAGGTACCTCAAAATATGCTTTACAGCAACCAGGTGAACACTCCTCAGATCCGTCAGGAACTGGCTCAATGTGTTCACAGCAAAGCAAATGTCTGGTCTCATGTTCGTCAGGTACATCAAGGACCCAATCATTGACTCAGATGAAGCATCACATAGAAGCATCATCCCGAACCTCTTTGGGATCTCTACTGCATACTTCCCTTGTCCAAGGAAGATTCTATCTGCACTCTGCCACACCTCCATGCCAAAAACAAATAGTGCATCATCCCCAAGTTCTTCATCTCGAACTCGGTAGTAAGATTCCGCTGCGTGTCGGCAATCAATCTATCTTCACCATACCAAGTTCTGCACATATATATGACTACACCATGCTGTCTTGAGATCCATTTGGTGCATCTTCTATTTCATCACTTTTATATTTCTCAATGCTGCCATCTGCAACATGCTTGATCTGATAGTTCCATTTGGAAGTCATAACAAACTTCCCTTCACATCTTGGGACTACATCCCAAACATCATTCTTCATGATCGACGGATCATGGCATTCCATTTCTTCATCCCAGATCCTGGGAACTTCAATATCTTCAATAAATAAATTTGTTGTTGAATAAATGTTGTAGTTCTTCTTTTGTAGGAGATGGCATACGATCTTTCCTACACAACAAGTTAAATTGCATGATTAGAAAACATCTCATTGTTTTCAGAACAAATTCTTACACATAAATAAATATGTCATATAGTCATGCAATTATCTTAGCCAATGCTTCAATACAACATTTATCCATATCCCGTAACTTTCTAGATGCCTTCCAATCTCTACCAGAACATTGTTAAGAGTGTGCACAACTCCCAACATGTCAACAAAGAGGTTTCATTCTAGATAAGTAGCAATGGAATGTTGTACAGTGTCATAGGCTACTTACCCATGCATATTAGTAGTATATTGTTCATTAATGTAATTATTATAATATGCACAATACATATCCTAAGTCTAAGACCATGAGCATATACATCATTGAACAATTTTATTTAAACAAACAAATATGTAAGAAATGATAATTAAAATACTTATCTTTGTTTGTTCGTTGGGTGGACTCCCTCTGAGTCTTTGCTTCCTTGCAGGAGCTGCTGGAGTCCTAATTTGAAGTAGCTTCTTCTACACCTTTCTGTTGTGGAATGTAGAGAGATGGACAACTCCCTCTTAATATATGCATCCTTGCATAAACCACTAGAGTGTACTCCCTCTTGATCTTTGCTTCCTGGATTACCTGTTCTTGAACTCATATTCATCCTTGGTCCCTATGCATGCTTATTAGTATCATGAATGTGTTATCCTTGTGATCTCATATAAAATCATACATTCATTAGTATACTATTAAAACACAATAATCTCAAGCATGTATAGTCATGATCATTTCAAACAGAAATAATAAGCATTAGCATTCAAGGTTTATGTAGGATTCTTATGGTTAGTCAAATCATAAGAAACCTGTAATTGCTCAAACCTATAACTCTTCAGGTTAGTTGAATCATCAATCAAGATAAGAGATATAATATGCATAAAACCTGTGATTATTCAAACCTATACCTTCATGATTCTTCTGGTTAGTCAAATCAATCAATATAAGAGACATAATTCTTTTACTTATATTCCTATTTGACCATAGGACTTTTCTGGTTAGTCATATCATCAATCAAAGTAAAAATCATAATATGCCTAAACCCATGAGTACTAACTTCAATGAATAATCATAATCAATCATGCCAAGTATACTTAAATAAAGGATCTTATCACAAGGTGAGATTCTAACTTGATATAGGAAAAACATACCTGGATTAGCATGCTAGCTATTTATGTCTAACATACTCACATGATGTCTTCTTGTTCTTCTTCAATGACTTGTGCTAGTAACCTGTATATCTCATAGGTTAACTATTACAAAACCAAGTTATACATACCTCGTAAATGGATCTTCTATGAGATCCATGACAATGGATGAATCTTTGTCCTCATGTCATCATGATCATATGTTCTTTGAACCAAAACATGATTTGTCTTTCTTGGTGTACCTTTCATGTTAGTAGACAACATAAATCTCATACAACACCATAATGCATTAGTACAATCATAAGTGTCAACACCCTAATCAATGAATATTTTCTATTGTGCATTCATAGTTTTATTAAGGTGATATGACAAGTCTAAAATCAAGATTGTACTAACCGTAATAACATGAAGACAAACATACCATAAACTTAATCATGAACAAATCTCAAAACATACCTCGATGAGTCATACCAGTCGAGATCACTTGTAATCTTCTTATGTAAGGCCTTAGCCTCATCTCCCTCTGAAACAGGAACTTCTTCACTTATGCAGGTGACCAATCCATCTTCTTCTAGGATTAACCTAATCCACTTGATTTGCAAGAACTGGACTTGGAGCTGGATATGTGTTTGTCAGAGAAACCCCAAAAATTCAAAATTTGAATTTCAAACTTCTGAAAGGATAGAAATATGCGCCTTGATGAGCTGATCAAGCTGGTATATTCAGAATTTGAAAACTACAAAGTTTCACTCCTCAATTTTGCCTTTGAGACTTCTGGATTCACTGGACGTGACCCTGAACTGGGGTTTGATGAAGCCCACTCTTCTGCCCAGTCAAAAGGTTTGATCCAAAGCTCTAAGCTTCTATTTTTCTGAGAAGCTTCCAGCCATGGTCACAGATTTCAAAAATTCCCATTTTTACAGAAGCCCTAATTTTCCACTTTTCTGATCAAAGTCCCGAACTAGGGTTTGATCAAGCCCGGCCTTCTGCCCAACCAAAAATTCTGATATTGGTCTCTAAATTTCTATTTTTATGAGTAGTATCCAGCCGTGGTCTCCGATTACAAAATTCCAACTTTCTTCAAAGCCCTAAATTCCGGAAGCTATGAATGAAGGTACCAAAAAATAATTCTGTTTTGACAGAAATATGTACCTGATTGTTTCTGGTGTAACTCCGAAATTTTTGATCCACAGGGTCTGAAAAAGTTTCCTGAGATAGCCTGACCTGTTATCTTTCCATCCTGACATGTCTTACCTCAATTGGATTCTCTGAGAGAGAGTTATGCCAAATGTCGCAACGTGACCTGTTTTGGGATAAAACAGGAGAGCGAACTTGTACGGCGTTCCACGTGTCACTGGTTCAACTTCGGCCTCTGAAATTTTTTTTTGAGATATTACAGACTGTGTACTACCTGTCACTTTTTACGAAATTTTATTTGGAGCTTCCTAGACCAAGATATGACCTTTTTCCCAAGGTCACCTTATTTTGACTCATATCTGGAAGAGGCAGAAACCGTATATTGTACAGATCATAAATCACAAAGTACAACGAATTATAGAATGTCCTTTGGACAAAAGATACCTGGAGATCTTAGCTTCGGCCTGTAACAATTTCAGATTCGAAAAATTCTCCAAAACGGATTTATAGCGAAAGTGCTACGATGACTGGTTTTTTCTATATCAAGCCCTAGCATCGTAAGTGCAACAAGTGTCATACATGCCATATCATGCCTTCTTTCAGGCTAGCTCTGATACCATGTTAAATTTTCTGAAGTTACTTCAATATGATCTAGGATCTTAACTGAGAGAACAACATGTACAGCATATCTACAGCATATCAATCATGGAGACAATAATGCAAGCACACAAGAGACACAAAGATTTACTTGGGGAAAACCATAAAGGTGAAAAACCCCAATAACTTCCTCAGAGATAGATAGAGCAATGATACAACCAACCAAGAGAGATATCCATAACCTAACAGCAGATCCTCCTCCTCCATAAGTGCGCCACTCCTCCTTGAGTGCATGTGTGAGAAGTGAGTGAGTAAATAGAGTGCCTCCCGCACTCTATTTATACTTGACTTGACTTGCCTTTTTACCTAACTCATGTAGGCTCGAACTTAACCAAATAACATAATGATGAGTGGGCCGACCCCAATAGGGTGGTCTAATAACCCTTTGACCCACATGGCCGACCCCCAATAGGGTGGTCTAATAACCCTTTGACCCACATGACTTATACAGGGCCGACCCCAAATAAGGTGGTCTAATAACCCATCAAGTATAAGTTACGACACTTACAATATAAATGACGACACTTCCTTATAGAGGAATAATACCATCTCTATAGGAATACAATATACATATATGTGAAATACATTCCGAAGTTACATATACATCAACAATATGGATCTAGCATTCCATCATCATCTCCATTTTTAGATTCAGAATCTGAAGTATCATGTGAAGGTGCATCGCTCCCTTGATCATCAATCAAAGGATGAGTGGTAGGTGAGCTATCTTGCTCAATAGAAGGAGTATCATGGAGAGTCCATTCCTCAAACTGTACACTCCTTTCCAAGAATGTGGTCATGGAAGTAGAATCAAGTAACTTTTAGGCCTTTGCATCCAATGCATAGCCCACCACAATGCACTCTCAAGTTTTTGAATCAAGAGCTCTCCTTTTGTCAGTTGGAATCCTTTCCCAAGATCTGGATCCAAACACTTTAAGATGAGATACATCAGGTTTGTATCCCATCCATGCTTCAAAAGGACTAATGTCACTGAGTCCCTTGTGAGGAACTCTGTTCTGAATATAGGAGGCACAGTTAATGGCTTCTTCCAAAAGACTAGGGTGCAACCATTTCGAATTTAGCATGCAGGTGGCAATTTATTTCAATGTTCTATTCTTCCTTTCAGCTACACCATTCTGTTGTGGTGTATAGGGAACAATGTGTTGCATCTTAATGTCCTCTTTAGCACAAAAATATTGAAACTCACCCTTAATGTACTCACCACCATTGTCAGTGAGAATAGATTTTATCTTCCTATCTGAAAATTTCTCTACAGAAGACTTGAAAAACTTGAAGAACCCAAATAATTCTGATTTCAATCTAAGGAAATATACCCAAGTGAATCTAGAATAATCATCAATAAAAGTGAGCACATACCTTGATTTGTTTAGAGACAAATATGGAAATGGACCAGCAATATCACTATGGATGAGATCAAGAGGATGAGAGGCTCTCCTAGCCTTCCCCTTGTCAAATTTGTTCTCAGGATGATTCCCCATCAAACAACCATGACAGTTGCCTTTGGAAAACTTGATCTTGGGCAGCCCATCAACCATCTCCTTTGCATGCATGTCATGCAAGTATTAATAGTTAAGATTCACAATTATTTCATGCCACAATCTGATTTCTTCATTGGCATGAGTATGGAGAGCTGATTGCTTCGAGAGAGGTAAGAAGTGTAAGAAATCATATAGTTTGGAGTTGTGATTCGCAACTCCCTTTGCAATGATTTCACCTAAAACCATGTTTTGTATCTCAACTTCATTTGGAGAAAATATCACTCTTTTGGGATCTCCAATATGAGTCATTTGATACACTGAAAGGAAATTTGCTGTAAGAGAAGGAACATAAAACACATCAGAAAAGTAACCACTGTCAAGATTTATTCTTCCAATCCCCTGAGAGGAGACTTCTGAATCATTTCCCAACATGATGGAAGGGCCGACTGAGCTTTCGAAGTTGGAGAAGAGATATTTGGAGGAAGACATATGTCTTGATGCTCTTGAATCTATGATGAAAGAAGAATCTGTTGATGCACTTTCCATGAGCGCATGACATCTTTCTTTGTCTTCGGATCTATAAGGTTCAGTGTCAGTATCTTTCTTCCTTGTACATGCAAGTACAGGAATATTGTTCTTCTCAAGTAACTGAGCCATCGAATCTATAGTCTTCTTCATGCAAGTACTCTCAGGATAGAAACATCGATGACAATATGTGCACTTGGAGATTTCCTTCTGAGAATTCTTGGTCTTCCTTGAGTTCGAAGCCCCATCTGACTGATATGGAATATCTTTAGGATTTGTATCATTCGCTCTCTTATCAGAAATCTTTTGCTTTCCCTTACCATTCGCTCTTTTGGCCTCAGTAGTTGTAAGGGCTGAATCCAACTTGGGTTTGATCATTCCCATGGAGATTAACTTCTCTTCCTCTTGAGTAAGAGATTGGATGAAGCCATCAAGTGAGGGAAACTTCCATTTTGGAATGGACATCTTAGCTGACTAGAAAGTAGAGACAAAAACTAAGAAGTTTGTCCCCAACTTTGAGAGAATGGCAAGAATAAGATGTTTGTCTTCTTTCACTAGCTCATATCTTTTCAACTATGATATCAATCTTTTGAAGTTGGTGAGTGTTGAGGCCTCGGGTGTGCAGGGTGTGCAAAGTGATGGAATGGGTTCCAAGGCTCACAACAGAGAAAGAAAACCCATCCAAAGGATTTAGATAATCCTGCGCAGGTATTACCCTATCCTCGAGCTGTTTGGGATGGTGATCTTCCACGGATATAAAGGCCTTTGTTGGAACTTGTGGTTTTGATCCTGAAAGGATTTGTCTTCCAATAAGGAAAACAAAGTGTGTTCAATTTGAAAACAAATCTACCTAGAAAGGGAAATCTAAGCTAAGTTAGGCCTACTCTAAAAGCTGTCTTGTTTATATTGCAGATTAACTTGATGTGAAAATGAATAAGTATGTTCATCCACTTAACATAAATGTGAAGAAGATAAATTACTTATTTGCTAAAATTACAACCAATAAATTAAAATTAACTGAATGCAATATTAAGTGTTGTTGACCAACGTGACCTCGGTCTACAGGGGTTTTCCTCACTATCGACACATACTACAGTCTCCCTGGGCACCGGCCCAGGCAGGTTTGAGCCCACCTAGCAACACTAGCAGAGCGGATGAGGTCTCACCCGAGGCATCCAGGAAGAGCAGACGGAACCATGTTTCCACTGAGGGAG
Organism: Larix kaempferi; assembly: GCA_027924585.1. Lineage (NCBI taxonomy): Eukaryota > Viridiplantae > Streptophyta > Pinopsida > Pinales > Pinaceae > Larix > Larix kaempferi. The sequence goes on from BSBM01001063.1 coordinate 5,728,027, forward strand.
GAGGAGAGTTGTGGCTGCACGGACTAACTCTATTGCGGTACTTAACCAGGAACTTTAAACATTCGGCAAGGAGTTATACCATATTACTTCATCGCAGCATTTATCATCACATTCTACATAAAACAAATTACTTAATCATAGCAGTAATAATCATAGCAACAGTAAGAAGACATTGCATCAAACAACATTCATACATCGCAAGATTGCACAAAGTTTGTACCAAAACATCATTATATTACTGTCGCGATCATATACTAGAAGCAAAACACAGATCTCGCACACAATTGGTCTTCTCTCTCTATCTTCCTCTATGCTTCTCCCTCTTACAACTCTCATGTATTTATAGGCTTCTGCCATTACAATATTTGTCCACTTACAACTAACTTCCTAACTGACACTATGGACAATTGACCCAATATCTAACTGACTCAGTCCAAATGACCCCAAAAACCAGCATATTGCGGTACAACTGACTCACTATTACATAATATGTGGTCCAAGTGACCCAAAACCCACCAACTGCGGTATTCTTTAGCACAAAATACTCCTTTCGCACCCTCATCTGATGTGTCGCAGCATCGGTGGTACCGCGACATTCCCCCATCAAATCGCCTGCCAACAGGCCCCCAACACAATCTTGTGGCTTGCCCTCGAGCCACATCAACTACTGGACATAGTGCATTCGAACTGAACTATGTTCCAGTAACTGTTCTTGTTGTCAGGATCACGCGGTGTCATGCTACTTCTTCTGCGACACTGATCGTCAACTCAGTGTCATGTATTTTTAACCAAAAATGGTCAGCGTCTGACTTGCTGTCATGTACTTCACAAACTCATCCTCTAGTCTCTTGGAATGGTACTGACGGGAAGAAAAAGAGGACGAACAGTACCAAGGTGCAAAATTAGTAGATGAATCTGGCACATCTATTTCGCACTGGCAACCAATTCCTATTGTTGGTGGGGAGTTACCGCCCCACCCAGCTCAGGGGTCGAGAAGAGCACAATCCTTCGAACAACTACTGCGTACTTAACCATGCTGGACCGGCCCTTGGCTCGGGAAGAACATAGTGTAAATGCACCCGTCGTATCAAGGCGCTCAGGGACACTCATCGTTTGGGATCACAGGGCCCCTGGGATGCTTCCAAGGGAAATGAAGTGAAGCATTTCCACAACCTCCTTGGAATTCCTCACAACTCAAATTGCAAATTGATCAACCAGCATAACAACTCTATTTCAGAACAACTTCATTATAGAAAACTACCAGCTGCCTTAGCTACTTATAGCCAGACCATTCCCGGGTCACAACGGTGGGAATGATGTCCTACTACCTCTCATCTGCATGTGTGAACCCATCAACTGACACAATCGAGGGGGTTTCCATACTATCATCGAAGATCCTATGTGCCAACATGTGAGCAATCTCCTCAGATCGTGCTGATCATACCGGCCCAGCGTGCCATGTGCAAAACATGCCGTCGTCTTGTGGTAATCCGATCGAATCTGTGAGGTGCAATCATGTATAGGGATGATGGGCAGTGGTGACAAGATACTAGTGGAACAGTAGTCACAACACTGCCCTGTACCTACCAAATCCTTCGTAGTCATCAAAAAATACTTGAATAAAATCTGTTGTCGGTCCTAGTCGCAATAATGCCATGAGTCTCCCAACTGCTCCAAACTTGCGGTACAAGCCTCCCTGTTGTTGCATACCTTCTTCTGTTGGTGTGCCATCGAACACCAAGCAACCTACAACACACACATTCTCTCTCTTTTTTTTTTCAATGTGACTCAGACATCGCACTGCTCTAAGCTTGAGCGATAAGGCTTCAACCTGTGAACATTTACCAGCTTGGGGAGCATCGCCCCATCCAACCGCTGCAACTGAACCGCTCCTCCTAAAGTAATACTATTGATGCGATATGGACCCAACTAATGCATCTGCAACTTGCATGGATGTTTCATAAACTTGTTGTCATATAATAACACTAAGTCGCCTTGCTGAAACTGTTTACTTTTGATTTGGCAATCATGCCATGCCTTCTGGCGATCCTTCTCCACCCCTTGGTGAAATCCAGTGATAAATCGATCCTCTTCCAGCTCCACCAATTGTGCTAGACATTCATCTAATGCTGCAACATCATCCATGCTCGTAACAGCCACAATTCGTAGACTTGGAACAATGTAATCCATAGGCATAATTGCTTCCTTCCCATATACCAGCTTGAAAGGTGTCTGACCAGTCAACCTTTTACATGTGGTGCAATAGGCCCACAAGATTGCTAGGACTTTCAGATCCCAGTCATTGCGGTTTGCATTGCACACCTTTGTCAACACCTTGTTAAACGCCTCCACCGTTCCATTCTCCTGTGGGTGATAGGGTGTGCTTTTCTTATGTTGTATCTGCAACTCCTCCATCAATGCACTAATAGTGCGATTAAGATAGTGGCTGCCTTGATCACTCAGTAATATCTTGGGGCAGCCAAAATGAGTGATAATGTGATCAAAAAAAAATCAAGCAGCCGTTTCGACGGAGCAATCAACTACAGGTGCTGCCTCAGCCCATCGGGTCAAGTACTTTGTCGTCGTGACAATATACCGTGCACCTGTGCGTTTCCCTGGTGGAGTGATCGGCCCGACAAAATCCACAGCCCATTTTTCGAATGGTTGCAGTGTCACTTGAGGTAGCAGCGACATCTCGTCTCGTCTGGACGGATTTCCAGTTTGTTGACAAACATCGCAAGACCGCGGATAGTCTGTCGCATCGTTATGTAATGTGGGCCACCAAAGTCCTGCATGCAGTACCTTCCGGGAAGTCGCCCGACCGCCATAATGTCCTCCCACCACTCCACCATGTGCCTTAGCCAATATCTATGCTTGCTCATGCGGCAAGACACATCTGCGCAATATCTCATCAGTGCCCAATTTATACAACTCTCCTGCGATTAGTTGAAAGTCAGCAGCCTTGACAACCAATTGCTTCTTCTAAGTAGTGGTAAAGTCAGCGGGCGCGGTGCCGGTCACCAGAAACTAAAGGATGTCATCAAAATATTGGTCAGCGGTGGAAACGTGAAGTAGTTGGGCATCCGGCAACCCATCTTCGATATTAGTCAGTTCCTCCCTGGTGTCAATCTGTGACAAATGATTTGGTCCAGTAGTCAACCGCCCAGTTTCACAATTACTTCAAAATCAAACTCCTAGAACAAAAGTAGCCACCGGAAAATCTTCCCCCCCAACACAAGATTATTGACCAAGTATTTCAATGCAAAATGATTAGTGAACATTTTAAAGTGGCCACCCAACAAATAATTCCTGAATTTCTGCAACGCATAAACCATGGCCAAACCTTCTCATTCTGTGGTAGTGTAATTGCGTTCTGCAAAGGACAGCTTCCGACTGGCAAAAACAATGGGATGATTGAGCCAACAAAACCCCTAATGCAACCGATGAAGCATCAACATGGACATGGAATTCCTTACTCCAGTCTAGAAAGACCAAGATTGGGGCCGATGCCATCTTCGCTTTGAGCGTTTCGAAGGTATCCTGACATTCTGGGCTCCATTGGAATGTTGTGTCCTTCTTCAACAACTTTTCCATAGGGGCAATAATCGCAACATAACCCCTGATAAACTTGCGATAATATCCCGTATGACCCAAGGTCCCACGCAACTGCTTAACGGTGGTTGGCGGTTGCAAACCCAAAATGAGTGCAATTTTGGCTGGATGGACCAGCAATCCCTGCTTACACACGAATTGACCCAGCAATATCCCAAACGGTGCACAGAAAATACATTTCTTCAAGTTCAGCGATATCTGGTGCTGTCGGCATCGCTCAAGCATTAATCGTAGATTGGCCAGATGATCATGAATCAATCCATAAACAGTCCAATCATCCACATATACCTACAAAAACTTCTGAATAAAATCTTTGAATGCGGCAACACCGACCCGGGAGAATATCGCAGGTGCATTCTTCAAACCAAATGACATTACCATGTACTGAAAGCAACCCCATTCAATAACGAAAGTTGTCTTATGGCGATCTTCCTTGGCAATGTGAATATGATGGTAGCAAGAGAATCCATCAGTGAAAGAGTACATCTCTTGGCCACCCACTCCTTCAAGTACTTCATCAGTAAACAGGGTCGGAAAAGGGTCATGCAAGCAAGCATCGTTCAAATTTCACAAGTCGATGCAAATGCGTACTTCGCATGTTTTCTTGTCCTGCACCACCATAGGACTGATCCATTTAGACTCTTCCACAGGTTTGATAATACTAGCATCCAACATGCGATCAAGTTCCGCCTTAACCTTTTCTTTATGTCACGGATTCCGCCGATAAGGTCGCTGTCGAACTGGCTTAGCATCTGGTTTCAATGGAATCTTCATCTCTCCTAAATCACCCAGGATTCCCTTCATTTCGGAAAACTTCGTGGGAAACACATCTTGAAACTCATGAAGTAACTCAGTAACTTTACTCATCATCTCATTGTCCCAATAATCCCCAACATTAGCAAACTTGGGAGTAGCCTCAGTGTCGATATTCATCTTGTGAAGCTGCAATGGTTGACTGATCGGATTACTTGGCGCAACAGGTGGGACCACATCGTGACTTCCTTCAGATTCAGGAATGTTAACATTTCAGGGATCATCATCGTCCTCCGGGCCACCACTGATGTTGAAGCACTCCATGAGAGACTGCATTTGACAATGTGTGTGCGGGTCGACAGGGTAGGCCGCTGGAACAACCTGAAGTACCACGTTGCGGATGAGCTACAGGGCATTATGGACATCAGGGTTAGCATCCGCAAAAGTGAACGTATGAGTGAAACAGATCGTCAACTCCCCCCATGTTGTAATGTCTTGGTGCAACTCGGATGTAGTGTACCAGGAGCATGGTATCTCATCCAAAGTATGGAAAAAATCATGGACCCACTCATCTTTGGGTCACGCTACCCATAAGCATTGGCACTCCATCACATGATCACTGGGATCAGTCCAACCGTCATAATTTCCAGTGTGATAAACTTCAGTATCACCGAACCAAACCATCATCAACCTTCGACACTGTGACCAACCTTTAATGAACTTCTTATGTGTCGCCCACCAGCGTGCTGGAGCAGCCTTCATTGCTTCCTCCAAGGCCAGCAATTGTTGTGGTTTTGGGACGCGATCTTCAAATTCTGTTAAAAAGGTGTTTAGGCCAGGAAACACCTCATAGACAGGCAACGTGATCGTTTCTATTGCAACACGACATAAGGATTGCGTAACTAAACCACATTTCCAGACTGATACTTCATGCATTTGATTCTGCCAATGTTCCAATGCATCATCAGTGTTGGAAGACATAGAGCTCTCGCTGTGCCACTCCAACTCACCATAGGCGGTGGGATGAATATAATCTTTAGAAATATTAAATGCATGATCCCATCTAATAGGATCATCATCTTTTATAGGCTCCACATTGCGGCGTCCTTTAGCCGGATCCAACGGGGCTATGACTCTGAAATCGCAGTCCTCAAAGGTCATCATGCACTTCTTGAAGTTGCTTATAGATCCACTATCATTAGCCCATCCGATCCCCAAGAGCACCAGATAAGAGCTTCCTCCCTCAACCACTTCGATAACATCAAAGTCAGCATAAGTCTTCATGCCCTCAATATCAATCGTGAGCCGTGGAACTCGTCCAATGGGTGTTACCTTCGCATGGTTAGCCAACTAGAGCTGTACAGGAGACCAACTCAATGAGGGACTCCCCATCTATTTCCATGCCTACTTGGTTAAGATGTTAACATCCGAACCAAGGTCAAGAATCACAGAGTCAACATCATAGTCACCAATCTGAATATTCATTCACATCTCCTTGCTAGTCTTCCGTCACTGTAGGGAGTTTACTATCGACTCTTGCCATCTTTTTGAAAATAGCTGCAACCATCCCTCAATATCGACCAGGGAAGCCGAGTCTCGTGCCAATGCCAGACAGCTTTCAAGAAACTTTTGCAATGTCCCCGGTGGTGGCGACCGATCAGCATCTGATGTAGTATCAAAGACAAGTGGCATATCGCAAACACCAACCTTACCGCGGTCTTTTTCCAAAGTGCAACGTGCCTCCAGGAATGTATCTCGCTCCGTATCAATGTTGAAGGATACCATCTTCTAACCATCCAACCGAATCAGTGGTCACGAACCATATTCCCCAGTTTTCTTGCCTCCATGAGTGACAATAGCCACCGAAGTACCTTGTGGTCGCGGTTCTGCATAAATGGTCACAATATTTGCACCCTGCGTCTGGTTCTGCTGCAGATTCCCCGGTTGATTGACATTTTGATTGGCGTTCGAGGGTGGTCACGGGGGTTGGTTCTGTACTGGTTGTTGTGGCTGGGCTTGATTCTGTAGCTGCGGAGCATTCCCATCCTGCCATCGTGCAATCAACTATGGACAATTCTAAACCGTATGATCATTACCAAAACAAAATGTACACTGGTTATGTAGCAGTGGGCAGTCACGTTGATAATTCCCCCATACCACACAGTGTTAACATTGAACAGGTCCACAACCACCTCGGCCTCCTCCTCCACGACCAAATCCACCACCGCGTACGCACCTGTATCCTCCCTGGTGGCCGCCCTGCTGCTGGTATTGTTGCTGCATTGGTGCTGGTGGAATCCCTTTCCCTTGTGGTGCATACTGTGGTTGCTGTACATATTGTGGCTATAGGGGAGTCATCTGCATTGGAGTGTATTGCGGCATGAACTGCTGCAGTTGTTGTTGCTGTGGTGCAAACTATCTACGGTTGCGATAGTGTCTGGGCTACCTGCGGTTGCAGCTGTGGTTGTTGCACGGTACGCTAATCATCCTTGACATAAAATGCATCACACATCCTTTCCTGTAGCAACCCATATGCACGACAATCCTTGTCATCGTGACCCACCGACTTACAGAATGTGCAATGAAGATTTCGCGGGGTTGTGACCATTTTCTGCATATATGGGCAATTATCGTGACTGTGCCCAAACACGACACCACAGCATACTGCCACCATTCAATGGGTTTGGTGCTCCTGAAACCAAATAATTACAGAAATTCGAGAAATTATGCTTCGTGTGCCCTTCTCCTCGGCATCGCGTACACCATACTTCATCGCGCTGTTCCTTGTTCTTCTTCAAATCTTGCAACTTTATAGTCAGGTTTTCAAGATGTGTCTGTATCTGCGACATCCCGTCTGCATTATCTCCAATTGGCGACGCCTCCAAGCACATTGCAATCTCTAGAGCTTCACTAGGCGTCGATATGTTTTGCTGCATCAGCGGAAGCCGAATGTTGGGTAACAATGTTGCAATGAACCATTCTTTATGTTGGATGGTGCTTATATCGAAACGAACCTTTTCCATCAGCGTATTGAATCACTGGTCGAAATCCCAGACCGTCTCATTGGGATACTGCTTAATTTCCTTCAATTCAGTAATGTATTGGGCCTCCGACTTAGGCCTTCTAAATTCAGCAATCATCCCATCCCGAATCTCATCCAGTGACTTCTTTGGGGCCCTCGTAGGGACTAAAATAAACTTCATGAACCAATCTAATGCACAACCTCGCAGAGTCGTGGCTAACTGTCGTTTCTTAGCATTGGCATCAGTGATCTGTTTCATGGTCCATACCGCTTCACACAAAAACCAATACTGTTTTGGGTTGTCTGTCGCACTTCCATGGAACAATGGTAACTTGGCATCATCACCCGCCATCCTAGGCTTCCTTCCTCCTGTCGCAGTGCTACTACCAATTAACTTCTGCGGTACTGACAAACTTGGCGGCGTCGAAGTAGTATTTCTTGCTGTTTGAGAGTCAGTGAGCAAAGGTGTGGGTACGTTGGTGCTGAGGCTTGGTCCTGCCTCTATCCTGGGTGTAGCATGGTCATCCCTATCAAGACTATGAGGTCGCTTCGTCCCGTGTGGTCTTCCTTCGCGATTTTGTGGTTCGATCGCAACAGGACCTTCTCCCGTGCTTTGCCTCTTCTCCTGTCGAAACCTCGCTCCTCCTCTTCTAAGACCACTTTCTTCCTCAGCTTCGCTCACAGTCTCCTCATGGTATGCACCCATCTACCCCTTTACCATTCCATGTACCATTCCCCAAAAGTCACGGTACCCACGGCCTCCACCCACTAGGTGTCTACTAATCAAGGTGCATCTTTAATATACCCTTTTCGCAGATTAGCATCTTAATCGACAGTTGGAGCGATAGTAGAAACCTTCTCCTTGGTCCTCGGAAGAAGTATCTTTCAGCTTCGCTATAGGATTTCTTCATGTCGACCACAAATTCAGTGATATATCCCTTCGAGATGCTATTGATCCAAACTTCGACAGCTCGTGATGCCTTATTATCGACTTCCTGCAGTTCCTGAATCAACTCCGGGGTCCAAGCTGTCGACTCACCACCCTGGAAGTTCCTCTTCTGGAAGGTCAGCTTTGACAACCACTCGTACAGAATAACTGGGAATTCACAGAAAAACCATTCATGTGGACCATTGTGAATATATCTTCCCAGCCAGTGATCTACTGTTAGTTGCGTGTTTCGGCTTTCTTCTTCAGCAAACTCCTGCAACTTCTGATTGAACCAACTCTGTATCTCCGGCTTCGTCGGGTGCCACAACATGACCTCCTATTCTGTACATGGTCCCGGCAACAAAACCATTTGTTTACCAACATGACCTCAGTCGATAGGTGTTCGCCTCAATGTCGACACATACTGTAGTCTCCCTGGGCCCTGGCCCGGGTAGGTTTGAGCCCACCCAGCAACACCCGCAGAGCAGATGAGGTCTCACCCGATGCGTCCAGGAAGAGCAGACGGAACCATGTTTCCACCGAGGGAGGAGGAGAGTTGTGGCTGCACGGACTAACTCTATTGCTGTACTTAACCAGGAACTTTAAACATTCGGCAAGGAGTTATACCATATTACTTCATCGCAGCATTTATCATCACATTCTACATAGAACGTATTTCTTAATCACAGTAGTTATCATCATAGCAACAGTAAGAAGACATTGCATCAAACAACATTCATACATCGCAAGATTGCACAAAGTTTGTACCAAAACATCATTATATTACTGTCGCGATCATATACCAGAAGCAAAACACAGATCTCTCACACAATTGGTCTTCTCTCTCTATCTTCCTCTATGCTTCTCCCTCTTACAACTCTCATGTATTTATAGGCTTCGGCCATTACAATATTTGTCCACCTACAACTGACTTCCTAACCGATGTTATGGACAATTGACCCAATATCTAACTTACTCGGTCCAAATGACCCCAAAAACCCGCATATCACGGTACAACTGACTCACTATTACATAATATGTGGTCCAAGTGACCCAAAACCCGCCAACTACAGTATTCTTTAGCAAAAAATACTCCTTTCGCACCCTTATTTGATGTGTCACAACATCGGCGGTACTACGACATTTCCCCATCAAACCGCCTACCAACAAGTGTTTATGATCATTCAAGATTAACCTATAACTGATATGTCAATTGAAAAATTAACATATCTTATAATTACTGCAAATCATTTGCAGAAATAGATAAATATTTTAATTAAAAAAAATTCAATTAAAACATAGTGCATACATAGATCAAATGTAAGGACAAATCCAGATCATAGATCCCTGTATCAGATATTGATTGCAAAAGATTAAACAACATAGATAACAACCTCAAGTAGAATCAATATTTACCAAATAAATTTGATGAATGAACAAAATATGATACAAGAGAATAACATTACTGTATTAATGAAAGTCTGTAAGAAATTACAAGCTCAACATAAAACAGAGCATCTCCAGTCTTCTCCTGTCGATTTCTACCCAAAAATGATCATCCTCTATCTAGGAGATATCTACCCTTTAAATAGTAAATCAAAAAACATATTACAAAGGATAAATCCCCCTTAAAGAGGGATTACAAAATCAGAATATTCTATTTAGTGAGGGAATCTTCCCACTTGTCCCAAACTTCCATCAATTCATCTATATCTTGATAATGAGGAGATTCGAGCCCCTGGAGGGCATCGCACATGAATCCCTCAGTCTCATATTTAGCTATTTTATGCCACGTGCAGATGAACATATAGATCTTAGCCTCCATAGAAACAGGTTGCTTGATCAACCAATCCACGTCTTCAATTTGGATGTGCTCAATCTGCAGGATTTTCTCCCTGACTTGATCACAACGAATTTCAACCTGCTCAATCATCAATTGTGGTGGATCTGCCTTCTTGATGAGCCCCATTGCAGGGAATGCCAGTATCTCCATGAGATTGTCTGATGCATACAATCTTCTTCGACAAAGGAATTGAGCCTGGTTGATAGTATCTTGTACCATCTCGATGACATTGTCCCAAGCTCGCACAACAGTTCTGATTCTTTTGAATTTGAGGCTTCCCAACTCAATAATATCATCTGGCTTATCTTCAATATACTTCTGCCAATCTATAATGTCTTCTACAGCTTTAGAAGTCTGTTTAGTTTTCTCCACTTGCTGGGCCAAGGTGCTAGACATTTTGACAAAGGCGATGAAATTCTCATGAATTTCACCTAAGGTAGTAAATAACTTAGCAAGAAGCTGATGATGCTTCAGGTTGACTTGATGATATAGGTCCTTGAACTCTTTTTGTGAAAACCTAGAAAACATAGAGCAGGCTGCACTTGCAGTTGCATCTTCAAGTTGCCTTTTAAGTACAACAATTCTTTCCTCCTTGAAATCATTTTCGGTTTCTGCATCATTTAGTTTATCTTGGAGAGAAGTATTCTGCAATTGTAGATCTTCCACATTATCTTCAAATAGATTCCTCATATCTTGAACATAAACCTCATGTTCTTCTTTGGTTTTTGTTAATTTCTCTTGAAGGTTCTTCAGTTCTTCTTTTTTTAAGTCAATTTCCCTTTTCAAGGTCTTCATTGAATCCAAATTTGCTCCTGCAAATGCACCCAAGGCTTGAGCTGCATCCACTGCTTCTTCCTAGATATCATCATATTGATAAGCCCATATTATTTGATCAGGAATGGGTGCCTCCAATCCCCCATGATATTTGCTTCTCTTTTTTCCTCTCTTCACAACTGCCTTGGTTGCCTGACTATAAACATAGTTCCCTAGAGGCATAATAACATCATCTTCAAAGGTATCCACCACATCAATGGATGATGTAGTCACATCTGTCGTTGCAACCAAAAGTGGTGTCTAGGTGACAGTAGGGCTAGGAATAGACACAACAACCTGATATGAAAGTTGGGAAGAAGTGAGAACTTCACTAGATGGTGACATAGTGGTTTATAAAGGAATGGAAACAAGAACTTCCTGTGGTGGATCTTGAGTGTCAACAACTGATGGTGAAGAAAGAATGGATCTGGAACATCAGTAGTAGAGGGTAATGAAGGAGATGGGGGTGATTGTAGGGGGATAGGCAAAGACTGGACTTCTGTAATGGTTGAAGGGGAAATAGGGAGTGGAATTGTCGAAGGTGGAGGTGTGAAAGTGAACATTGCATCAAACAACTAAGACATGGTTGTTGGTGGTGTTACCTTAGAAATTATAATAGGAGGAACTTCTGCTGAAGGAAGTGATGTGGATGAATTTATTGCATCAAGAACAACAGAAACTTGAGACATAATTTCACATGTAGCAGGTTCATCCATAACTATAGTATCCAACAAATCTGAGACTGCATGAGAGCCTTCAGTAATTTCTTTCAATACAGGTACAGGAGAACTTACTTCATCCTCCCTATCACTAACAATATCGAAAGTGGGAATCTTAGAGGGAGCAGTTATGAGCTTCTGTCTCTTTACTGGATTGCTGACCACAGTCACCTGCACATCACTAACTAATCTAGATGAATTGACTTCTTTGGTGTGCAGTGCTGAAGTCACTTGTGCTAGTTCTTTCTTTTCTTGCTGGGAAGTTTGAATTAATTCTTTATACTGTTCAGAAATCTTCATCTATGGAGGTTCCTCCATAGGTCCTTTGCCATTATAACCATCAGGATAAGTCAGCATGAGAGGGGTTTTATCTTTTTGAGCCTCCTTCTCTTCTCTTTCCTTTCTTACTTTCTCAATCAAATCGAATTCCATTTTCTTGTAGCTGAAGACCTTGTCTTTGAGCTCTTTCTGATATAGCAAAATCTGGCTCTGTTCATCCTTTCTTTTAGCTTTTCCAGGACTTTAGAAAAAGTGTCAACTCCCAAGTAGATGGAGTCATCTGGGATATCTTCATGTTCATAGCTCATCTTCATGTGATTGTGCTTGAAATGAGCATCTAGGAATTTCTTAGGATCATGTCTTCTTTTAAGATCATATACTAGTTTCAGAGAAGCAATCTTATTACCCAATACTTGGGCCCAGGTGGAAATAGGGATAGCGAAAGGTCCAAGGTTCAAGGGGAATTTAGTCCATCCTCTCCTCTTGGGACCTATAAGTTTGAGGTAAACCCCTTCTACCACATTCTGACATAATACTTCTTCAACTAGTATCCTATCTAGAACAATTCTAGGTAGCAGGTGAACAACACTGCTTCCCCAAATCCTGACATAGGAGAGGGATTCCCCTACATACAAATCCCCAATTGTAGCAATGAAAATCTTAGCATCAACTGAGAAAGCTGGTGCATCTTCCTTAAATATCTTGAGATAAATGGTACCAAGGAAATGATCACAAATGTCATACAACATAGGCACATAGCTATCCTCACACAGTGTAGAATGATATATATGAACAAGACGAGCAGTAGGGGTCCAATTCCACCCCATGTTGGGATATTGAAATTCAGCACAGAACACATCCATCACATAGGCTGAAAGAAAGAAAGAGGGTTTCTGTGTAGCTGGGGACTTCTGATACTTTTCAATTGTTGTTTTAAGCTCCAAAGAGAAAATAGAAGCCCAAGAAAAATATTCACCTGTAGTTAAGATATTGTTGTCAGGAAAATGCACCTATAGTTCAGGGGAGAAACTACCAACTTACAGGTATGAAAGATAGACCTACAAATGTTCTGCAAGTACAACAATTAAGTGAAGAGATTAAGGTTAGAGATATGTGAACCTTATTCAGAAGGTTGATCCCAAGCTTTCTCTTCCTTGTTCTTCAATGCCATCCAGTATCGCGATGCCCACACCTGCAAAACAACTTGATACCTTTCTCAAATACATTTGACTACATATATAAGACTGATATCCATGACATAATAAAACATCAAACTATAATCAAACAATAATCAAATCTAAGACACACATGGATAGGTCATATTTGGAAAGGAAAGAATGTCTGATCTTTATTAATGAATGAAGCAAGTACATCAAGTTATACCTTCCTTCAAGCTTGGCACTTCACGAAACCTAGATTCAAGGTCTCCTGCTTCTGTTCTCCAAGGATCCCATCCTCTAATCAACTGTGCTAGGGTTTATCAGAAACTGAGGCACAAGAGAGGGGGATGAGGGTCTCCATTCCTCCAGCATAACATTGTTATGGGATTGGTCCCCTCACATGGCCCTTCTACCTTCTTTATATAGTCAATGAAGGAGAGGAGAAATAGTTATAACCGATTAGGAAGTTCCCAAACCAACTCAAACTAATCAAAATTCGAGATTCGGACTAGTTCAGGAAAATGCCCTACTCTTCCTACTGCAAACTAGCGCATTTTTCAAGGTGTGCGCTACTTTATTGAAGTAGAGTTGCACACATGCCCTACTCTATAGGCATAAGAGTCTCGCACACATCCTAGTATGCCCTACTCTATACATAGGATACCAGCGTTTTTGTGGGAAAATGGCCAAAAAGAGGATTTTTTGATGATTTTCAGGAGATGGTTTGGTCTGGAAAAATGTTCCTAAGGGTTATAAACATCAAATGGGCCAAGAGTGAGGTAATTTCAACCATTTTTAGTGTCCCAAATGACCCCTTAATCCACAAATGTCCTGTTGTGTGACTAAATTTGATCTCAAGAAGTGTCGTCATGCGACCAAGCAATGTAAGTATCGTCACGGACGAAGAAGTGTCATTTTAAGCTATAAAAGATGCCCCCTAATGTATGAGGTCAGAGGGAGTAAGGGAAGCGATGGCTAAAATACATTATACATAAAAAAGAGTTGAATCATGGGAATGGAGAAACCAAGAATAATAGGCTCATATGAAGTACCTGAAAGCAAAGGCAATGTCAGACAAACTCATCCTTAGGGTAATTGTCCATGTTCAAATAGTGGAACATGACCTCCAAAAGGATACAATAATGATCCAAATACTGATGCATATATCATGGCCACTAGAATACAAGCGTGGATCCACGAGGAACATAAGTGTAAACATAGCCACATAAATACAAGGTCGATCTATGTCAAAACTGGAGAACATAGCCATAGAGAACAAGCTGGATCTATGTCTCATTAAGAGCCAAAAAGAGTATGTCTTAGACTTGCACAACTTGGGTGATAACATAAATAAGGTGATGCTATCGAGGATCCCAAGGTCTTCATCCAAAAACAACCCAAAGTACAAACCTATCCATGCGAATAAATGAGTTGATGTCAAACATGGGAGGTATCGTTTGATTACCGGTCATTGATGTATACCGTTAACAAACGCGAGGGTGTCCACCAATAATGAAAATGGAACCCAAGGTACCTAGTATATCCAAACAAGTGCGAATAAGTAGTCTTTCCATCGAACACTTGAAGAATCCATCAGATAGGATACATTGATGTATTCCCATCTAACCAATAGCGAGAGAAACTGTTGTTAACACCCAAAAAGTGCTCACCATCTCATCTCCCTCATTACATGACTCATTTGTCTATATTTCCTACCATATTTGCCTCCAAAACCTTAAAAAACCATTAAAAAGCCTCCAAAAGGACAAAAGCCCCATTTTTCTCCCAAAATAATTTAAATTTCCTCCAAAAATAGCAAAAACCCTCTAAAAAGGGAATAAAAAATATAAAAAAGAGGGAAAAGAGGGAAAAAAGAAGCAAAAACCCTATACAATTGACCTAAACCATATGGTGTCCAAAACCATGGGTCAACACTCCACCACTAAAAAACCTATAAATAGGTGATGGAGGCTCCCCATTTCATATCCACAATCTCTCCTATCCCCATGTTGCCAAAATCACTCCTGAAACCCTAGCTCACCATTTTGAGCTAATTTCACATTTGAGTGCCTCTTTGGCCCATATCCAAAACACCTTGGAAGAAGGAGAAGGAACATCATTAGAGCTTAGAAGCAGCCCTCCTGGACTACTGCAAGAGCTTCACCAACCTCAACACTTGAGGTAAATCTAATACAAAAGAAAATTCTTATCAA
Organism: Larix kaempferi; assembly: GCA_027924585.1. Taxonomy (NCBI): domain Eukaryota; kingdom Viridiplantae; phylum Streptophyta; class Pinopsida; order Pinales; family Pinaceae; genus Larix; species Larix kaempferi. Next base: position 5,743,369 of record BSBM01001063.1, read on the forward strand.
TTTACTGCCTTTTTATTTCTTGTTGATGCACATGCTAGTTTAAGTTTACTTTGCTTTATTGTCATATTTTACTGTTTTATTGAAATGCTACTAAGGAGGCCCTTTTCCTTAGTAGGTGCTCATTTGAACAAGATAGGGTGAAAACCCTAGCTATAGTTTTGGCGACTCCCCTAGTGTTCCTTTGAATTTTTGGTTAAAAAATTTTAAAGTTTGATTTTCTGCAAGTATTTTTCTGTTTTCCCCTTTCGGCTGTCCCTTTCGGTAGTTGGGTTTGCTGTCGGAAATCGCATATTTTTTCCCCATAGCTGCGATTTGACTGCGTCTTCCAGTCTGTTTCCTGCGATCCGACCGTGGCTTTCAGTCTGTTCCCCGCGATCTCCCCACGGCATTCAGTCTATCTCCTGCAATCCGATAGAAGCTTTCAGCTTGTTTCCTGCGATCTAACCGCAGCTTTCAGCCTGTTTTCTATGATCTCCCCGCGGCTTCCAGCTTGTTTCCTGCGATCTCCCCGTGGCTTCCAGCCTGTTTCCTGTGATCTCCCCGTAGCTTTCAGCATGTTTCCATCCTATTTCCTGCGATCTCCCCGTGGCTTTCACCCTATTTTCTGCAATCTCCCAGCGGCTTCCAGCCCTTTTCCTGCGATCTCCCCACGGCTTTCAGCCAATTTCCCGTGATCTGCCCTCGCAGTTTCGCCATAGACCCACGATCTGTTTTCTGCACTTTTTTACCCTGTTTTGAATCCAGCACTTTGCTGCAATATTTTCTGCACTTGCACAGCCACATGTTTTGTCTGCATCCATACTTACTTATAACTTTTTTTTCTGCAGTTTGCTTTCTGTTCCATTTACAGAATTTTTTAAAGTTTAAGCATTTCAATTGAAAAAGAAAATTTTGCATTACAAGTTTAATTTCTGCATTATTATTATTAGTTAGAAAGTTGCCTACCCCGTGGCACTTTTGATTGGGTTCACTACCTCACACGCACACACTCTGTCACCTAATTCAAGTGAGCCCTAAAATACTACTTAACACAACCAACATTCTAACCCCACTTGGGGAACACATAAGAATATTGTAGTTAAGTAGGACAAGGGGGATAGGCATCCAAATAACACCCCTCAGTCACTTTCACTTGAGATATAGTTGTTGTTGTTAGCACCCAAAAAATTTTCACTACCTCATTTACCCCATTACATGACTCATTTGCCCATATTTCCTACCATATTTGCCTCAAAAACCTTAAAAACCCATTAAAAAGCCTCCAAAAGGCCAAAAAACCATTAAAAAAGCTTCCAAAATGCCAAAAAAACCCCTTCCCCCCCCCCAAATAATCCAAAATTCCTCCAAAATAGCAAAAACCCTCTAAAAATGGAATAAAAAATACAAAAAAGAGGAAAAAGAGGGAAAAAGGAAGCAAAAAACCTATACAGCTGACCTAAACCATATGGTGCCCAAAACCATGGGCCAACACTCCACCACTAAAAACCTATAAATAGGTGATGGAGGCCCCTCATTTCATATCCATAGTCAACCACACCCTTACTCTGCCAAAAACACTCCTGAAACCCTAGCTCACCCTTGAGCTACTTTCAGATTTGAGTGCCCCTTTGGCCCATTTCCAAACCCTTTGGAGAAAGAGAAAGGAGCAAAACTGGAAGCTTGGAAGCAACCCTCTTGGACTGCTGCAAAGGCTTCACCAACCTTCACATTGGAGGTATAATCAATACAAAAACCATTTTTATTATCTTGTCTTTTCTGTTTTATGCACATGTTTAGAATAATTACCATTTTACTGTATTGTCTTTCATTTACTGTTTTTCTGAACTGCTACTAAGGAGTCCCTTCTCCTTAGTAGGTGCTCATTTGCACAAGCTAGGGTGAAAACGCTAGCTAGAGGAGTCATCAGCGCCTCTCCGAGTGGTTGTTTCTCACATGCTCGACTTCAACACCTTGATTGCATTGTTGAAAATCGTGCAGGATATATATCCCTTCATTTATTGGTCGAAGACCCCGGATTTCCCCCGACTCTAGCACATTGGTGAGTCACTTCGAAACACCAAGTTATATGTTCCCATGGATGTCTAGGTTGTGTTGGCTATTGTATTCGGAAGCCATCCACTTATATGCTTCCTTGAGTACCCATTTTAGCTCCAGTCCAGTGTACCATTGAGGGTATGACTCCCCGTTATTATGATCTAGTAGCTCATCAGTTTCTCTAGTACCACACTCAGCAACACTATTGTTATTCCAGTGTATCAGTTCTTCAGCTCAGACATGGTCAACCTGACAGTATATCCCAGATTTGTGTCCCCTCTGAACCCTTATGATGTACACAGTGGTTCTCCATGTATCTTTCAGGTCCCCATTCTTGGGCCTCACTGTTATTTTTTGCATATATATCTTGATACGAGCATGGGTATGCACGCCTCATCCATATATTGAGATTCTTCCCCATTCATTATTTGAGGCCATGTATCTTTCAGGTCCCTATTTTTTGGACCTCATTGATATTGTTATAGATATTGATACGAGCATGGGTATGCCCGCATTGTCCATATGTTCAGATTATTTCTCATTCATTATTGAGGTCATGTATTTTCAGTTTTTGCAATTTGTTCGGGACCATTGTTCCAGGCTCTAGTTCATTTCTTCTCCTCTCCACATCCCAGGAAAACCATACAAGACTTATGATGTCTATCAGCCATACGATGAGTTCCTACCCTCACACATCAGGGGGCAATCTGTTAACACCCAAAAAGTGCTCACCATCTCATCTCCCTCATTACATGACTCATTTGTCTTAATTTTCCACCATATTTGCTTCCAAAACCTTAAAAAACCATTAAAAAGCCTCCAAAAGGCCCAAAACCCCATTTTCCCCCCAAAATAATTTAAACTTCCTCCAAAAATAGCAAAAACCCTCTAAAAAGGGAATATAAAATATAAAAAAGAGGAAAAAGAGGGAAAAAAGAAGCAAAAACCCTATACAATTGACCTAAACCATATGGTGCCCAAAACCATGGGTCAACACTCCACCACTAAAAAACCTATAAATAGGTGATGGAGGCTCCCCATTTCATATCCACAGTCTCTCCTATCCACATGCTGCCAAAATCACTCCAGAAACCCTAGCTCACCATTTTGAGCTAATTTCACATTTGAGTGCCTCTTTGGCCCATATCCAAAACACCTTGGAAGAAGGAGAAGGAACATCATTGGAGCTTGGAAGTAACCCTCCTAGACTACTGCAAGAGCTTCACCAACCTCAACACTTGAGGTAAATCTAATACAAACGAAAATTCTTATCATATTACTGTCTTTTTATTTCTTGTTGATGCACATGCTAGTTTAAGTTTACTTTGCTTTACTATCATATTTTACTGTTTTATTGAACTGTTATTAAGGAGGCCCTTCTCCTTAGTGGGTGCTCATTTGCACAAGCTAGGGTGAAAAACCTAGCTACAACTGCCACTAATGACTGCAATCCCCAAGGTACTAACCGAAACTCTAAACTTCATTCCCAGAGCACAATGAGTTGAAGTCGATGGGAAGAAGTCCGTTGGAAGGGAGGCCTTAAGGCATCCTCCATCATCCAACACGAGGGACACTCAACATGTATGAGCTGATTTGGAGTAGGATTGAACACATGATGAAACATATGGACGCCAAGGAATGGCCGACGCATGAGGTCAAGGTAACTGCAGAATGGCCGACACAGGTTATATCCTTGAACAGTGAGCACGACACAAGAGTGACTTAGGCAGCTTTTAACACAAAGAGACCACGATGCAAATCTGCAATGTTGGAGACATTAACAGATTCTCTATATGATTAGAAGACTAACCAAATGGAGGAGTAAGAATTCTGAGATTGGATTTATCCTAAGGCCAACACTAGAACCCAACTTGTTTGATAGACTCAAAACAAGTGCTTTGTTCAAGGAGGTAGTTGACTTGCTGCCATCATATTGAAAGATATTTTAACATTCTTCCCTTCCCTTTCCTTTTTCATTTTTTAATGAGTTTGACAAAAAACTAAAGCATGCTCGACGGTATTTTCATATTTAAGGAGTCTGAAAAACCTAGAAGAAAACTCCATACACCTATCCGTGGATTTTATATCAAGCCCGGATTGGTCTGTGCTCGGCGATGTTTTCTTGCTTATAGAGTTGAAAAACTTAAACAGTCCTCTATCAACCATCTCGTGGATTTCACATCAAGCCTGAGTAGGTGAATGCTCGCTTGGTGTTTTCACATTTCAAGAGTTTGAAAACCCTAAAGACGACTCGAAAGGTCCTTTTTCGTAAAGTTAGTCTCATTCCCTGAAAAAGTGTAAAATAATGGAAGAAGAACTCTTCTAGCACATACCAGAGTATACCTAGAGTATACCTTTTCTGTAAATTATCCACAAAGGCCTGGAAAAGGGATAATTCTATACCTAAGTGGATGTCAGTTCAGTTAGTTTAATGAGCCCGAAAAGACAACTATGCTCGCAAACTTTTCCTATTTAAGGAGTCTGAAAAGGGCTTAAAAGAACTCCATAGGGATCTTTTCCGTAAAAGTTTAACGAGCCCGAAAAAGTAAACTTGTGACCTCCTTACTGTTTTTAACGTGCTCAAAGGAGATACAGAGAAATGCTCATAACTTCCTTACTATTTTTAATGAGCTCGAAGTGAAGATGAAAGAAATGCTTATAGTCTCCTTACTGTTTTTAACGAGCTCGAAGGAAAGATGGAAGACTGCTTGTAACCTACTTATTGTTTTTAACGAGCTCGAAGGAAAGGTGGAAGAATGCTCGAAATGGGAGGAGATGAGTGTCAGGGACATGCAAAACTTGCTCCAAGCGCATGGAACAAATCTATGCCTAATGCAAGGAACATGAGCAAGATAAGGACACTCAGGGTGTGTCTCCTCCAGGTAAAAGGTTTCAAATTGCGAAGGAAAAATGATACAGGGCTTAGCGGAAATGAGATCAGAGATGGAGGCTTATATAATGATCTAAAAGCGTAGAAGTTGGCATCAAGCTCATTAGTACAAGCGAGATCATAACAGATGCATATGTAACTTGAACACAAAGATGGGAGCCTTATTAAGGATGGCCAGAAATATATGAGGCTTCTTCTCAAAGTCATGGTATATCTAAAAAGGCTCCAGAGCCTATGAGAAAAACTCAGCATGGGCACCATAATGGCATAAGGGTGTTGACTAGGGTGACCCATGTTAGGTAGGCTCTACTGTCGTACTGGTGCATAATGCATAAAGAGGTGGCTAACACACCAACATCCAACAGGTTCGACCCTATGGCGATTTCGGATGGCAAAAGGTTCAAATGCAACATAATAGTGGGGAAGCCTAAACCTATATGCAAGGTTCCGAATATACCTGATGTGGTCGCACAAGGTGTCGAAAATATCATACTTTAAGGTCAAACCAGGGCTGGACATGACTGCGACTAGATCAACATCCAAATGAATGGCAGACTGTACTATGGACTCTAGGAAAACTTCATCAGAAGGAAGTATGTCGTCCCAGATAGAACACATATCTAAACATTCAGATGGAGGTGTCACTTGGTCAAAAGATGGGACTAGGTCCCGAGAAGGTAAGCATGAACTCAGAGACTTCTTCTCAGTAGTAGTTGAACTCAAGGAACAATATTCCACATAAGTCCCATGTGACATAGTAGTGCCTAATGACGAGGGATCAGACTGATCTACAGTTGGGTAATAAAGAGGATCAACGAATGCAAGTTGGTCGATAGTGACAATGCTTTCATTATGAGTAAAATGCATCACACGAAATAGCGTAGACACCACATCATGCATAGCATAAACATAATCACGCGCGAGGATCATGTGAAAGTGCATAGGGTCCTTTAAAACCATAAAATCAACTAAGATTGTTTTTCCACCCAAAGTAACAGGTGCCTGACGAAGGAATACGAATGGTTCACTAGGTCTTTTATCGAAGGTAAACGACCAATTAGCAGTTGGAATAACATTAGGGAAACCCAAATATCTCCAAGCATAAGCAGATAAGACACTAACAGAAGCTCCTTCATCAACAATGCATCGATCAACCGTATGGTTCCCGATATCAACCTTTATCTGGAAAGGTGTCGAAGAAGGAAGACGAGGCTTGGCTATACTATTCCAATCAAAGGAAACGATCCTAGTGCTTGGTAGGGGTTCACATTGCACAGATGAACTATCCCCTTTTTCAGGAACATCCAAATTGGTAATCCAGAAGACTTCCGAGACAGGTGCATCACTCTCCAAAGGACTGATGGGATCGGTCAAAGATTGCATTGCTTCGATCACTTCACCTTCCGAAGGAAGAGTGGGGTCGACCAAAGATTGCATTGGTTCAGCCACTTTATCAACCAAAGGTTGATCTGACTATAGGGAATCTATAGACAACTCAGGAACATAAGTTCCTTCAGACATGGACAACACTCTTCGCGCCTTCTGAATGGCAGGGAATCGGTGAGTAAGGTGATCTCCCTTACAAAGTTTACAAGGGAACTTTGATTTCCGTCCTATAGGTCAAGACTCCTTTACAACGTTAGTACTCTCAGCATGACTGGCATTGGCTGACAGCTTTCCCCCAACATGACTTACAGAGGCTAGTTTCTCAGAAGCATAAGACTTTTGAACTAAGGACCACACTTTTTGTACTTCTGGAAGTACAAGGCACAAGTAAGTAAGATGGTCTCCCTCACAAAACTTGCAAGGGAACTTATACTTCTGTTTATTGGGTTTGTCGACAATGTAAACTCCCTCAGCATGACTTGCAGTGGTTGATCTGGTGTCTCTAGTATGACTCACAAGAACTTGTGACTTGTCATTAATATGACTAGCAGTGATCAATGATGTGTCTTCAACATGACTGACAGTGGTTGAAGACAAACATTCAATGTGATTTTCAGTGACTCAAATTTTTATCCCAGCATGACCTCCAGAGGCTAGGTAGGTGCCCCTTGCATGATTTGCAGAGGCAAGGTGCTTGCCCCTAGCATGACTTACAGAGGCTGGGTTGCTTCCCCCTTGTTTTGGCATCTTCTTCCTATTCTTCCTCTGTCTATTCCTTTCAGACTGTTGGTTACTAGTATTGGTACTTTCGCCACATGAAGTAGAAGGAGGAGGAGAAGATGTTACTGGCAAAGAAGGCATAGGGTTTTGATGCTCTTGATTTGAGGTGCTCACAAAAAAAGCATCAGGAGCATGCAAGGCATTCAGAGTGGAGAACAAACAAACCGGCAGCCCTATAGTGAATCCAGGAAGATTTAGAGTAGCCATTAAGAGAGTACCAATGTTTCTAATGAATGAAACAGTACAAGGATCCCTTGGAATAGGGTTACCTTGATTGGCGCTCGCCGGAATGATAGACATAGTTTCCTGCTCAAATGAGCAAGAAGTTCTCTAAGGCAAAATAAGACAAGTAGAATAAAGAGCACACCACTCAAAAAAGGGTCCTAGGTAAATCAAAACAGCCAAACGGATGCCTTCCAGAGAAGAGTCTGGGATGATGAGGGCCCATAACAGATCAACGAAGGATGAAGAATAGTTACCTGGGGTCCACAATACAATGACTAAGGGTGCAAGTGCTGGAATCACCCAACCGCCCTCCCAAAGACCTGCAAGGGATTTCCTCCGACGTCTGTCCTAGGTATAGCAGATATAACCCTCCACTGTCACCTGTGTATGATACTATGGTCAGATGCTAAGGATACCACCACACCGAAAACTCTTGGGGGAACAATTTTTGGTCGAATCAGAAGGCGTGGGAAAGGTAGTTGCGACCAAAACTCAAAAGAGTCCCCAAACGTGATCCAATCCTAGTATATGCTTGAAACAGAAAGTAGGAGGTTTATTCCCAACAATCTGATCTCACAAGACCTACTGCATAGATCCCAGGCAAGCTTTGAATGAGGTGGGTTTACCTGTGATAGTCGAACTACGATTTTTGTGTTATGTGTGATGTTGGGTGGTTTAAGGTGTTTTAAACCCAAGATCCTAACCAAGACTAGTTGGTGAAAAGTGTAACCTAGAAAAGAAAATGCTACTAGTACATTTTATTAGGGTTCATTTTAAAGGTTACTTGCTTACTCAAAAAGGTAGTGGGTGTGTGAGAGTGGTTATAACATAAATAGAGTACTGAAATGAAATATTTACCACTAAACAAATCTTTTCTTCTCAATGCAAGTCCTAAAGATACGATCTAGAATGCATTTGCAAATGCAATTTTAGTCTTTTCGAATGCAAAAAGATAAAAATAAAGTCTAAATGTACAAAATTAAACTCAAAACCTAAGAATGCAACTACTCAAACAAATAAGTATGCAAAAGAAAACTTCTTCTTTTTTATGCAAAGCACTCTTAAATCCTTTAAGCCACTTGCAAGGTACTCCACTTAGAAAATAAATTAATTTTTTTTTTATGCTTTTCAAAGGTGAGAAACAAAAACTAAAATTGAAAGTAACCTACTATCAAAGCAAAAGCAAAGAACTTTTAGGTTTCCTTTATTGAAACAGTAAAAGCTACCAATACGACTTTCAGATTCTTATTGATGTAAGCATGCCAACCATTGGGAAAAGCATATGAAACCTAATTTTAAACCTAAACAAATAAAATGACCTACAAAGAAGTAAGGTTTGGTAAATTCAGGTCTGCACATAAACAGTGCAGTTAAGGTCTTGAACAGTACCAAAGACACTTGAGCTTTCACTACAAAAAGAAAACTAAAAGCATAAAGGAGGATAAGAAACCAATCTAAAGAGAAATTTCACTCAAATAGATACAAACAGGGTCAAGTAGACTCAGTAGGTTTCAATCCAGAGGAAATGGAGCATGCAGATTTAGTCAGACTCAAATTAGGGTACAAAACACCAAACTAGTCTACAATCCCCCAACTTGGGTCCACAAGCCCCAAAACTTTCCAAACAAGCCCAAATTGATCAAAGAAGCTTCAAATCATGAACATAGGATTAGTACAAGGATAGAAAACCACGTATAGTGGTTTAACTCAGACCTAGGGTCATCGGGGACCCCAAACAATGCAGCCACAGCCCCCAAAACAGGTCAAAACCCAAAAACTCAATCCTAGAATGTGTGTGCTACTATATATGAGGAAGAATAGTGCACACAATAGGGGAATGCACTACTGTGCTTCACAACAGTAGTGCACATGTGGGAAAATCTCAAAAAATAGGGCAAACCCCCCCCAACTTAGGTCCATAAGGGTTTGCAAGGGCTAGGAAGGGTCTGTAAGAGCCAAGGAGGGTCAAACAAAGCCTAATACTGATTCTAATCAAGAAATTGAACAAATACCATCAAAAAAAATTGAAGAAATGACCTTGGATACCCCTAAGTAGTTAGGCTTTCCCCAGTGGAGTCGCCATTCTGCTGTGAGGAAAATGCACCTATAGTTCAGCGGAGAAACTACCAGCTTACAAGTATGAAAGATAGACCTACAAATGTTCTACAAGTACAACAATTAAGTGAAGAGATTAAGGTTAGAGATATGTGCACCTTATTCAGAAGGTTGATCCTAAGCTTTCTCTTCCTTGTTCTTCAATGCCATCCAGTATCGCGATGCCCACACCTGCAAAACAACTTGATACCTTTCTCAAATATATTTGACTACATATATAAGACTGATATCCATGACATAATAAGACATCAAACTATAATCAAACGATAATCAAATCTAAGACACACATGGATAGGTCATATTTGGAAAGGACAGAACGTCTGATCTTTATTAATTGAAGAAGCAAGTACATCAAGTTATACCTTTCTTCAAGCTTGGCACTTCACGATGCCTAGATTCAAGGTCTCTTGCTTCTGTTCTCCAAGGATCCCAGCCTCTAATCAACTGTGCTAGGGTTTATAAAAAACTGAGGCATAAGAGTGGGGGATGAGGGTCTCCATTCCTCCAGTATAACATTGTTATAGGCTTGGTCCCCTCACATGGCCCTTATACCTTCTTTATATAGTAAATGAAGGAGAGCAAAAGTAGTTATAACCGATTAGGAAGTTCCCAAACCAACTCAAACTAACCAAAATTCAAGATTTGGACTAGTTCAGGAAAATGCCCTACTCTTCCTATTGCAAACCAACACATTTTCAAGGTGTGCACTACTTTATTGAAGTAGAGTCGCACACATGCCCTACTGTATAGGCATAAGAGTCGTGCACACATCCTAGTATGCGCTATTCTATACATAGGATACTAGCGTTTTCTGGGAAAAATGGCCAAAAACAGGGTTTTTTGATGATTTTCAGGAGATGGTTTGGTCTGGAAAAATGTTCCAAAGGGTTATAACCATCAAATGGGCCCAAAGTTAGGTAATTTCAACCAGTTTTAGTGTCCCAAATAACCCCTCAATCCACAAATGTCCTGTTGTGTGACTAAACTTGATCTCAAGAAGTGTCATCATGCGACCAAGCGATGCAAGTGTCGTCACGGATGGAGAAGTGTCATTTTAAGCTATAGAAGATATGATTAGCAATAGGAGCCCACTCAGCTTTAAATATTGAGGAATTACGAAGGCCATACAGCCGAGAAATCATAGCTTCCAATAAAGAGTAAGGTTCTTTAAACCATGACACTGGGTATACATTATCAGGCCCGCACATAAAGTTGGTTGGTTTGTGCATCCGGGATTTGATCATTTCATTGAAATTGAACTTGGTGTTTGCAGACTCCAGCAATGCGGCATTGAGGATCTGCATAGGTGGACTAAGGGAAAATGCCTTGGTAAATACCTCAGGACGGAAAGTGGTTAATTGTGAACCTGCGCTTGTTAACACCCAAAAGTGCTCACTAGCTCATTTCCTTATTCACATGACCCATTTGTCCGCTTTTCCACCATTTGAGCCTCTAAAGCTATCAAAAGGTCACCAAAAGACCGTAATACACCCTTTTTACCCTCAAAAAGGGTCCAGAATTCCCAAAAAATTAAAAGGGAATAAAACTATTCAAAATATTCAAAAAAGGAAAAAAGAGGGAAAAAAGTACCTAAACCATGCTGGTCAATACCATTGGTTTTCTCAAAACCATAATGGTATTCCCCACCACCAAAAACTATAAAAAGGTGGTAGGGGCTCCTCACTTTCCATCCATCCATCATCCTATTCTCATGCTGTCAAAATCTCTCTTGAGTTTTTGACCATTGTAGCAATCTTGGAGAAGATACCATTGGAGACTGGAGCATCTCAACCTTGGAGCTGCTTAACACCACAAATCCTCACCATTTGAGGTATGATAATACAAAAAATTCTTTTATTTCTTGTTTTTTCTATGAATCATTTTTAGATTTATTTGTTATATGCACATGTTAGTTTAGATTTAGATTTAATTCATAATCATTTTTGCTTTCTATATTGAAACTGCTATCACATTGTTGATAGATGCCCATTACACAAGCTTGGTTGCAAAACCAAGCAATAGTTTTTGGCGACTTTGCTGGCTTCGAATTCTTAGATCTTGGTTTTTTGCTTTAGATCTTAGTTTTTGTTAGTTTTAAACCATTTTAATTTACATATCTGCCATACTATGCAGCAGATCCATTGCTCCTCTAGATCTTGGCCCTTTCTATAGCCATTAACAGCCTGAAATTTCCATTTTCATGTTCATTTTTCGGTGTCCATTTTTCGGTTTTCGCATCGTGGCTTTTCTCCCGACAGTCGCGTGGCTCATTGTGGCATTTTTCGCACCGCGGCTTCGCAGCCATTTTCCACACTGCACATCGAGGCTTCGCGGCCATTTTCCGCACCGCACATCGCAGCTTCACAGCCATTTTCTGCGCTGCACATCGCGGCTTTTGCCCTAAAACCCATGATGTTGTTTTACTGAATTCGGCTCAATTTTTAGAAAAAAAAAATTGTTGTATTTTTTGCCCATTTAGCCTATTTTCAAGCATTATTTTTTTTGCATTATTACAGTCATAGTGAATTATTTTCTATTTATAAATGCTCATTTAAAAAGTCTTTTTAAAAAATTTCAGTAAGTGAAAGAAAGATTTTTAGCATTACTTTTAGATCATAGGTTTCACTTTTAATTTGCTCAATAGTTTGCCCAAGCAATATTTTTTAAGAAATCATTTTATTTCTTGAATTTTATATGTATTTTGATTTCCTTTAAAAAAGTATCTCGAAAAGTCCATTACTTTTTTGAATTGTTTTTATTAAAGTATTTACATTTTGAAAACGCCTTTATTTTTTGCAAACTAGAAATGTCTTATTTTTTCATTTGTAATCAATCGCCCAAGCGAGGCGAGTCAATTTCAGTTAAATAATCACACTTGCACCCACTCTGCCACATTATTTAAACTGAGCCTTGAAATCGACCTTAACTCAGCAAACTTTTTAACCCCACTTGGGGAGCACTTAAAAGAATCTTGTAGTTAGGTAGAATTGAGGGGATAGGTGTGCCAATAACACCCCTCAATTATTTACATCTGAGACATAGTGGTTGTCTTTTAGGGTCCCAAAAATCCCTTATAATTTTGACATGGTTATCAACCAATTATCAGGAAGGCCTCTCCCTGAGGAGGGTTGAAGTAGCCAGACTGATTCCGGAAGCCTGAGTGGAATACCGCAATCCATTCAGTAACCGAAGGATACCTTTCGAAGTTCTTGGTGTACACCCGTATGGGGGTACAGTGGCGATAGAACCAAACTGCAGATTCACCCAACCGAATGTGTCATGAACGGGGTATCCTAGATACCCTTCTTAGGATTGTCTACCCGGTGTCCCTCTCGGTAGGGGCATATCTAGCCGTTGATTCAACACTCTATATTTTCTAACTTGGATTTCATCACCTTGCAGATAATATCATTTGTTGATTCACAATGCTTCTAGTTAGGTATTTGCATGATACAATACCCACCTTTGGTCTACTAAGCACCATTTTGGTTTTTTTTTTCTAGGAACTATTTGACTTTTGGTATGCTGACCACTTTTTTGGATCCCTCCACTTATTAAGGCACAACTTTTATAATAAGTGCTTTTGAGGTTGGTTGTTGGCCTGAGAGCCATTATTTTTTCACTCCCCTCTTGCACTCATTGTTGCACTAGGGTTTTGAGTTTTTTACATCACCACCTTCCACCGGAATTTTTATACATTTCTCACCATTGAGAATTTAAGATGATCCCGCCATTTTCAGGGTGATCCCCCTCAGTTCGGCACACTTGAATCTACACATCATAGACGTAGAGCCTTATCCTTTGACTTGACACATCATCGGCATAGAACACAGTCATCCGATTCTGACGCGCATCACTTCACATCTGATTCTGAGGCTGAATCCGAACACCCTACTGAAACATCACCAACCAACCTCATGGCTGGATCACATTACGACCCCCTTTTCACTAGTGCTATTGGAGATACATCGACAAACACTACTACTACTGTGCCACCCATGGTAACAACAACCCCTTTAGGCATTCCTAATATAGGGGCCATTCCCCCTTTAGGTATGCCCAACACAGGACCACCACCTATTATGGGTATGCCCAGCATAGGGATCACACCTTATTACCACAACCGAGATCCCAGGAATTCCTGGCACTATTCCTAACCCCTCTGCAACCCATGTTGCACTTGGGAGTGTTGGCCCATCCCACACCACAACGGTTGGAGGACACATACCTTCAATACCTAGCATACCCTTAGGGGCCACTGGACAACTGCATAATGCCACCATTAAGAGTTATGTCCCAGTCACTACGCCACACCCATCTGCTAGTTTACCATACATGGTTAATCTGAACTTACCAGACCTAGCTAGGTTAACCAATGATCCTATCAAGCACAACCCTACATGGCCACCCATACCTACAAAGCTTCCCTTGGACATCCCAAAGTTTGAAGGAAAACCTGGGAAAGATCCCCAAAACCACATAATGTCATTTCACCTATGGTGTTCGTCTAACTCCATAGTGGATGACTCCATTAGACTAAGACTGTTGCAACAAACGTTCACTGGCTCTGCAGCTAAGTGGTACGTTGAGCAACCACATGGGACCCACCATACAATTACGTCCCTCGCCTCCACTTTCCTTCAGTTTTTTCAGCTACCTGTACGCTATGATGCATGAGTTGAAATACTGCTGTCTTGTAGACAAAACACAGCTACCCACATCACCGACCATATCCATGAGTGGCGCAAGCGCCATAGCCTCTGCAAGATAAAACTGGACGACCGTATATTTTTGGATTGGTTTCTCAAATTAGTCCTAGCCCTCATAGCCAAAGATGTAGCTTTCGAATGACCCCAGTCAGAAGAAGAAGCTATTTTAAAAGCTTAGCAGTTTGACCTGATTTATGCCCAGTCAGGCTATCTCTACACCATCATACCAGACACCCCACGAGGTGATTCTTCATGCGGTTATGCTCCGGGGGCATCACACGCCGCTGATGGTATTATCGGCCAAGTCACAGCACAAAATAAACCCTTTACCATTATGAGTACAAACAACACCCCATACCTTTCTAGGGCTACATCTAATTCTGGAGCAATGAATTCGTACGCTCCAATGAATCAGACTCATCACACTCATGGACCATCTTGTCCACCACATTGCTACGGGAAAACACCATCGACCTATGTACCACCCACATACTATAACCAACCGGCCACCCAGAACCCAATTCACTTACCATCCCAACCAATGTATTACCCCTAGCAAGCTATACCAGCTAACCCACCACTTCCAATAGCTTAGGGTTACCAACAACCCTAGTAGGCAACTGAAACTCCTCCAGCACTACCAGCTTACTATCCACCGCAACCTGCTCCCGCACTTGCGGCACCTCAAAATCATCCAACTACTCAAGGGCAAGTGTACACACAACACAATTAGCCTCAGCACCAAAACAACCAATGCAACCAGGGAAGACAACAAAACCGCAGAAACAACCAGCAACATAATCAAGGACCACCACCACCTAATCCTCCAAATAATAACAACGTTACTCCCCCCAACCCGAATCCTGATCATCCTCCCAAAGAGGCGAAAAAAAATAACCTGAGAACAAACCATCCATGTTCTATATGTGGAGTCTATGGCCACTACACTCACAACTGCCCCCATTTAGAAAAAGCACGTAAGCTTTGGGCTGGCGATGCCCAACGCCAGGGCTACACTAGACAGCTAGCTCCACTTAATCAACCGCAACCCATGATATTGGAAAACCCATTTGCAAACCAGGAAGTAATAAATGCTTGCCCAATGGATCCCCCACAAGGATTTGCTGCACCTTAGCAACAAATCACCTATGTCGCAACTGATTATCAGCATACAGATTCAGGCACACATAATTTATTAATGATGTCATCCAATGACATCAACCTCCAGACTCGTAGGAATCAGTACGACCCACCCCCAAAAACTCCTCCCACTGACGCATCCACCTCCCTTTCATCAGATCAACCACTATGCATACCAAATATGTCATTGGATGGAGGACCTAAAATCCCTTGCATCCCTTTGCGAAGGATTAACAACAATCCTAATGCTCACATAGCATCCAATTATAACATCGTGGAAAATTTAGCTCAATCCCCCGCTACTATGTCTGCTTTAGAGGTATTGAAAACATGCCCTACACAACGAAAACTACTATTATCTGCCATCAGAGGAGCAGACCCTAATGATACACATATGATGGATTTCGACTTAGACCAAGCTGAACCTCGATTGCCATCAAATTTGGCCTTCCAAGTATCTGTAAACATTCGAAAACTTGTTGTGCATCGATGCATCATCGATGAAGGAGCTTCAACCTGTGTCATTTCCACTCTTGTGTGGCAAAAACTTGGCTCCCCCACTTTACAACCATCCACCACAACATTACGAGCTTACGACGGGTGCTCAGCTCAACCACAAGGCCTCTTAGCGAACGTACCCATAGAACTAGGCAGCAAATTGGTTCTCATCGACATCGAAGTGATCAATGCCCAGCTTGACTACAACCTCCTTCTTGGACATAGCTATATGTACAAAATGAAAGCCGTCGCTTCATCTGTGTTCTGCCTCATGATGTTCCCACATGAAGGACGCGTTATCAAGATTGATCAACTCACATATTATGATCCTAACGCCCCCACAGCCCCTCAAAATGTGCTACCAATGATTGAACAAACCGTTCAAACTGCATCGACATCATTTGTCTCGTCCATTGGTCCTAGAATCTACACCGAGTCACCTATGACTTCCACATTTCCATCGATCCCACCACATATAACGATAACAAAAACATTCGATTTGTGCACCTTGTCGCACACCACACATCAGCCCTCGTCACTACCATAAACACCCACAGTGCCTACTCATATCGGAACAACGCCAATTCATACTATCCCATTCTTGTTCCCGTTTTCCGGAGTTATCAGTTCGCCAGTAATGGCTACACTCAACCTTCCTAGTTTAACATTAGGGTTACCTGTATGGTACTTACCATCTCCGAGCCCCCCGCCAACTCCGACTTTTATTTTACAACCAGTACAACCTATCGCTACTACCAACCACCCACCCCCTCCTGTCACTCATCTGCAAAACATACCACCCCCGATAGTGACTACGGCATCAACATCTAGAAACGCCCCACCTCCGTTACGAAACACAAGGGGCAGAGGCCCACAAAATTATAACACTAGATCCATAACTCGCACCCCCCCAATAACCCCCAAGGTATCCAATAACCCCCCAACTCTTCGCATTCCCCCTAAGTGCTCGTTGTGTGATGACGTAGGCCATGCCACTCATCAATGTCCACAATTACCTGCACTCCAAGAACACATGAATAGGTTGGATTACGACACCGGAATTCCAGTGATAAGACTTGAGCCACCTCCTAAACCTCGCGACAAAATGCTTTGCACTAACCACCCTTGTGTGATATGCGGCATTTATGGCCATTATTCACACCACTGCCCTGATCTCCCAGATGATAGAGCAGCTTTATATGAGATGAACAATGCCGACTTAGAGATATCTCCTCCCCTCATCGAGGAGATCTATCCCCCAAAATATTCCTCCTCAGAAGAAATTAACACCATTTACACGATTTCCACTGGAAACCCCTCTGTCCGATCGGCCCCTTCCACTGATCCCTTTGACACACATGTTCAACCCTTTCAAATCCATGAGGAAACCACATGTCCACAACATGGGGGTAGGCCCAAAACCTTTCATACTCATCATCATCGTGATTCTCGTTGGAGATACTGGGGGCATCCACCCCACAAGGGGAATCCCCCATCATCATATCATCACTTCAGTATGCCACCATGGCCCATAGCCTCATGGTATACGCCCCTGCCAGCAATTGCTCAATTCCGTATTGATCCCTCTTTGAGACAACATCTACACCACATTGACACCTCTGAATTAGGGGTCATAATAGATTACCTCGGCCCTGGGATAGGGGGCATGATCAATCATTTTGAACCTTCCCTATCACATCTATCTCAGTATTTAAATGACCCCATGGTTCAAACCAACACATATGTGATCCACAATCATAAACCCCATGCACATAGCATGGGGACAGGTCATTAACACTGCTCACTCTTTCACATGCGTGATCTCAACCATTTTTGAGGTCACATATCACCTGTATATTTGATTTGATTTGATACACCTAGTATTCTTCCACCACAGGTCATCATTTCTCCCCACCACTGCATCCTAGGCTTGGTGGGCTCACCTTTATTTGTAGCCATTTTTTAACCTAGTTATTTTCTTTGACCATTTCGGAGTCCTTATGACCTCCGCTTTTCGCACCATTTGCACCTCGGAATCATATTTTCGTGCCCATGATGATGCTTGAGATCATTTCTCATTCTCGCCAAAAAATTTTGGGCATTCTTTCCATGCCCCACGGCACCTCGATTTGCATGCCACATCGGATGTTGTCAGTTTATTGGCGATTTTTATACCATTGGATTCAATTTTCCGAACTCGTGATGATACTTTAGATCATTTCTCGCTCTCACCTCCAAATTTTTCGGGCATTTTTTCCCATGCCCCCCTCGTCGCTTCAATTTGCATGCCACATCAGCCGTCGTCCGTTTTTGACGAGTATTATATCGTTGGATTCAGTGTTCCGCACCCGTGATGATGCTTGAGATCATTTCTCGCTCTCACCTCCAAATTTTTTGGGCATTGTTCCCATGCCCCTCGTTGCCTCGATTTTCTTGCCACATCGACCGTCGTCTGTTTCTGACGAATCTTATACCGCCGGAATCAGTTTTCTGCACTCGTGATGATGCTTGAGATCATATCTCGCTCTGACCCCCTATTTTTGGGCATTTTTTCAAAATGCCACTCACCACCTTGGTTTGCGTGCCACATTGGCCGCTGCCCGTTTTGGACAATCTTTATGTCACCGGATTCAATTTTCCGCACTCATGACAACGCTTGAGACCATTTCTCGCTCTTATCAATACCTTTTTGTTCGGTATAGTTTTACCCCTTTTTCGGGCCAAGCAATTCGTTTTACAAAAAAGGCACTTAGGGAGTTTCTATTAAGCTCTTTCTGACTCCTAAAACAATGAAAATATCACCGAGCAACCTTGCTTCCTTTCATGCTCGCTAAACGTATCTGAAAGGGCATATACCTGGTATAAGTTTATGTTAAATTTTCAGAATTTACTTCAATTTGATCTAGGATCTTAACTAAGAGAACAACATGTACAGCATATCTACAGCATATCAATCATGGAGACAATAATGCAAGCACACAAGAGACACAAAGATTTACTTGGGGAAAACCATAAAGGTGAAAAACCCCAATAACTTCCTCAGAGATAGATAGAGCAATGATACAACCAACCAAGAGAGATATCCATAACCTAGCAGCAGATCCTCCTCCTCCATAAGTGCGCCACTCCTCCTTGAGTGCATGTGTGAGAAGTGAGTGAGTAAATAGAGTGCCTCCCGCACTCTATTTATACTTGACTTGACTTGCCTTTTTACCTAACTCATGTAGGCTCGAACTTTACCACATAACATAATGCTGATTGGGCCGACCCCCAATAGGGTGGTCTAATAACCCTTTGACCCACATGGCCGACCCCCAATAGGGTGGTCTAATAACCCTTTGACCCACATGACTTATACAGGGCCGACCCCAAACAAGGTGGTCTAATAACCCATCAAGTATAAGTTGCGACACTTACAATATAAATGACGACACTTCCTTATAGAGGAATAATACCATCTCTATAGGAATACAATATACATATATGTGAAATACATTCCGAAGTTACATATACATCAACAGTTTACCCCTTTTCCGAACCTTGTAGACTAATTATGAAAAAGGAATACTCTAGTCACATCGGCTAGAAGAGTTCTCCATTTGCATCATTTTATGCTTTTTTGGGCCTTGGAGACTAACTTACGAAAAAGAACACCAATGGAGTCCACTTACTGCTTTCAGACTCTCTAAACATGAAAGCAACCACGAGCAAACACCATCCTGGGCTTGTATAAGTCCACAGGACGGTACTCCACCACCACTACAGAGTCTTCTTATCATTTGCAGACTCCTTAAATGAAAGCACCTATGAGCACGAATAGTCCTGGGCTCACAAAATCCACAGGATAGTACCATTTCAGAGCACACTATTATCCCTTCTTAGAGCTCATTAAAACCATGAAGAAGGACCCAATGGTGCTTCTCAGCACCACAATAGATCATGTCTACTCATATGGCAGCTTCCCCATTTCGGTCGCCTTTGTTCAGATTATTCTACAGTATGTCACCCTGAGAGGCCCTCTACAGCATCCGTCAGTTTGTCCCCCCCAGAGTCACTCCAATCTACAATACATACCCTTCAGTCCTTAAAGCTATGGTCCCCGCACCTACAAGTTAGTTTCCTACGCTACCAGGTCAACCATGTCATCATGCTCTGAACAAAGGAAATTTGAGTCCACCCACTCTACGACCCTAGTTATTTCCCATTCCCACAGTATGTCAGTCCTACCATCAGTACTACCACACTTCAATCCTACACCTCGCGCTCCTACCAAGGAAACATCATTGCCTTGTTAGTTGCTGGTCTCCATCTGTCAACGCAACAAAATTTATTCCAGAGGATAGACATAGAGGTCCTTGTGTCTTGGACTCATCACCATTTATGATGAGTACCTATGAATCATTTTGAGAAGAGTCCTCAGTGCCTCTCCAAATGGTTGTTTCTCACATGCTCGACTTCAACACCTTGATCGCATCGTTGAGATTTGCACAGGGTATTGATCCTTTCATTTTTTTGTTGAAGACCCTGGATACCACCATTGAGAATCTACTTATGGAAACAACCAGTTACATTTTCCTATAGATATCCGGGTTGCGCATGGAGACAGTATTCAAATGTACCCCAGTTTTATATACTCCTTCGAGTATACAGTTACATTTACTTCTCAGAGATGACTCACAGTCATTGAGTTCCTACAGATGTTGGACACCTTCAGTTTCAACAGTTCATCAATCCTTCCGAGACCTTGTTCAGAATAGTTGTCACTTTATTCCAATGTATTAGTTATTGAGATCAGTCATGTTATGATCATGAGTACATCCCAAAATAGTTTCCCATTTGGACCATTATGAGTACTAGTAGATTTTTTATGTCCCCTTCTTGGGACTAATTGTTATGTATATGTATTGATACGAGCATGGGTATGCTTGCCTCGTCCATTATCAGAGACTATTCCTCATTCATATTGAGGCCATGTAATATTTTTTGTTTTTGCAGCTTCCAAGGGCCGTTGATCCAGTCTCCAACTAGTCTCTTCTCTTCCCCAAACCCCAGGAAAAAGACAAAAGAACTATGATGTCTATCGTCCATACGATGAGCTCCTACCCTCACACATCAGGGGGCAATCTGTTAACACCCAAAAAGTGCTCACTAGCTCATTTCCTTATTCACATGACCCATTTGTTCACTTTTCCACCATTTGAGTCTCTAAAGCCATCAAAAGGTCACCAAAAGACCATAATACACCCTTTTTACCCTAAAAAAGGGTCCATAATTCCCAAAAATATTAAAAGGGAATAAAAATATTCAAAATATTCAAAAAAGAGGGAAAAAGGTACCTAAACCATGTTGGTCAATACCATTCGTTTTCTCAAAACCATAATGGTATTCCCCACCACCAAAAACTATAAAAAGGTGGTAGGGGCTCCTCACTTTCCATCCATCCATCATCCTATCCTCATGCTGTCAAAATATCTCTTGAGTTTTTTACCATTGTAGCAATCTTGGAGAAGAGACCATTGGAGCCTGGAGCATCTCAACCTTGGAGCTACTCAACACCACAAATCCTCACCATTTGAGGTATGATAATACAAAAAATTCTTTTATTTCTTGTTCTTTCTATGAATCATTTTTAGATTTATTTTTTATATGCACATGTTAGTTTAGATTTAGATTTAATTCATAATTGGTTTTGCTTTCTATATTGAAACTGCTATCACATTGTTGATAGGTGCCCATTGCACAAGCTTGGTTGCAAAACCAAGCAACAACGCTATCATTAAATGACCGGTCTTTACTGTTGGCATGCTGTACTATCCACTTAACAACATCAGTATAAGGCAAGATCGCAGGTCTAGCAACAATTGCATGAAGCGTAGAGTTCCTAATTTTCTCATAGGCTTGGCGTTCGTTCTCAATGTCGGATAAGTCATCGTTGTCGAATATGGAGAGGAGTTTAGACTAGAATACCTTGTAGGTTTCAGTGATTTTTCCACTGGTATCTGAGAACATGCCAAAATTTGGGTCCTTGTTCAATTGATCTTTCAGGGTAGTCCTAGAATGTGTGTTGCGCGACATGTTTGTAGACTAGAGAAATTTTGACGAATGAAGGAACAACAATAAAAAACAATCCAAAATGATTAAAACTATAAAAAACTGAAGAAAGAAATAGATAAAACCAACCTGCTTCAGCTGAAAATGGTTGGCAAAGGACCACTGGTAAAAACTCACAGTAAAATTCAAGCAGAAGGGTAATTTTCCAAATTCGAAAATGATAAGGAAAAATAAGAAAAATGACCTCTTTAATAAATTGAATGGGTAAAAAAGGAGCCGTCAGATCTAAACGAATCAATGACTGAGATAAGTTATTAAGATTTGTGGGAAATAAATTGCAGGAGACAAATTCACAGGTATGCAGATCCTTCCTGCAATCTGCAATCTGCAATTGCGGGTTGCGAGACCGAAACTGCGTTTATTGAATCAAAATATAATTCCGCAATCTGCAATCCGCAAGTTGTGGGTTGCGGGTTGCGGGACTGAAAAGTTCAAAAATTTTATTCAACAACTTCCTGCAATCTGCAATTGTTGGTTGCAAGATGCGGGAACGCAAACAACTTTTGATATGAAATATCCTTTCCACAATGCACAATCCGCAAATTGTGGGTTACAGAAACACACCACGCATTTTTTATTCAAATTAATTTCCGCAATCCACAATCCGCAATTGCGGAACGAAAAGTTCAACAAACTATTTAGACAGTCTTCCCGCAATCCGCATTTGCGAGTTGCGGGTTGCAGGTTGCGGGATGGGAAAAACTTCAAAAGAGAAAAACACACTCCCGCAATCCGCAATTTGCAGGTTTGCGAGCTTGTGGGTTGAAAAATGACCTTTTGGAATAATTCAAGGCTTCCCGCAGCTTCAGGAAAATAGTGAAAAAACTAAGATTTTTCAAAAGAAAAACTCTAATTTCAATCAAAATAATGCAAAGGCATGAAATCCTAATAAAGATGATAAAACCCCATAATGACATAGGAATTTAAACCATTACCTTTGTAGCGAAAATTTTTGGGGCTCCCGTGTTCCATTAGAACATGGGATCTGTTGTACCTACAACAAATGGCGACTGGCTGGGACGAACCAGTTATCTCTATAAATAAAACCTTAGTCAAGGAAAACAAGTCAGTCTACTTAATATTCCAACCTGAAATTTTAGAAGATGTTCATAAAGAAATACAAACAACAAGCGGAGTTTAGCATATGATTGATACACTCGCATTTCTTAATCATTAAAAATGATGCAAATCTGATAAGGAGATGTAAGAAATAACAAGAGCGTATTACCATTATGCAATCATGGAAATCCAACTTGAGTTGAACCTGGAGGAAAAATTAAAACTGCTATGGATATCCAAATTATAGAACACCTTGATTTATTAATTGCTTTATTTATATACAAATAATTTTTGGGCAATATATACATTTTTTGTTTTTATTATATTTCTCTTTTCTTTTGGAACAAAATATAAAACTGTACATAAGACCTTGTTGATATAAGACCACTGCCTTGACTTGGTAATCAGATGCTAGCAGTGCCATTCACAGACCTGATATGGAAACTAAACAGGCTAGATCAGTAAGGAGACTCCTTGTCTTCTAGCTGTGACATTGAAAGCAACTATCATGGCTTGGTGACCACATAATGATAATTTTAGTCCAAAATCAAACCCATGATCATGGCAGGGATGGCTTGTGATAAGATCCCCTGTCCTTATATACAACAAGTGTCTTATAAAATAAAAACAAAGATTTATTAGAGTGTAAATTACAAGATACTACCATGGCTTGGTAACCATATATCAGTAGTGTTACTCACCAGTTCTTTGCAGATCATGAAAGGACCAACCTGTGATAGGATCTTCCACCTTTCAGCAGAAACTAAAAGTCATATCCCATGTTTGGTGGCTTGATGTGAAGATGCCATTCCACTAAGCGGCTATGAAGCTAATGGGTTGGCTTATGACAAGACCCCCCATCTTGCAATCTACTATTATTAAGAACATTATTATCAAAGTGACTATAATAGGATCCATAACAGATAAAGTTGACCAGGTTAGTATGATATGCTGCTTCACCAATGAGACATAAGATAAGAAACACCAGTCAGTCCCCATACCTCAATTAAACAAATAAAACATATGTAAAGATCGATCAAGGTGGGAAAGTATCAATCAAGGCTCTGCAATTATTGATTGTAACTCCTATACAAAACAAGTTCTGTCATAGGCTGAGGAAAGCGCAAACTGATCATGCATTCTAAGAACTTTCAGACTGTGTCAATCCTGAGGAAAACTGATCGACCAACCATTGCCAAATGTGCATGGCAGTTATTCAATAACAAAAAATAATATAAAAGGAAAAATAAATCAAATCAAAAGAAAACAAGCACACAAAACTTATGTACAAAAGTATCAAATTGTTCAAACAAAATACTTATTGAGCAGAGAAACATTCACTAGACAAGTGTCAATGACTCCCTCTAGTGTCTGCAACTAAACCGTACTAGGACCAACCTTTTATCTAATAATGAAAGTTCCTAGCCAAAGGCATTGAAATTTGGTGTATTCATTTTTGTCCTTATTTTGTTTATCCCATCTCAATACCAAATCTCCTATTGAAAATTCTTTGTCAAAGGAGGATTTATCATCGAACCACCTTTTAACCATTTGCTCATATTGATAGAGTTTGTTCTTATCCTTTTCCCTGTCTTCCTCCAACTTAAGCAAGGTATCAATTCTCTGTTGAAGAGGAGAGGAATCATCTTTTTGAATGGATTGGGATAGTTGTAATGAGGGAATGGTAAGGTTATATGGTAGGATGGCATCCTTGCCATAAACTAGACAATAGGGACAGTTTCCAATAGCTTCCTTTGGGGTAACTGGGTGATGAGAGGCTATTGTCTTATTCAAAATATTAATCAGGTTCTTGATAAAAGATTCAGCAAGCCCATTACTCTGTGGATAATAATTGGCAGAAAATTTTAGTGTGATCCCTTTTTCAAGGGCATACTATGTGAGATCAATTGAGGAAAAGTAGGATGCATTGTTAAAGACAAGATACTCAAAAGCACCAAATCTTGTAACTATATGGATGTCGAGGAAGGAAATTACTTGGTTTGTCTTTCACTGCCTAAAAGGGACTACCTCTACCCATCTGGTAAAGTAGTCATTTGCTGTCAGGATATACCTATGTTGGAGGGAGGAAACAAGATTAATTGGTCCAACAAAATCCATTCTACATTGCTGAAATGGAAACTGAATTGTAACTAGATGCAAAGGAAAAACAGGTTTTTTGAATTTCCTTGCACACTTCTGACATGGTTCACACCTTCTAACATGAGCATAGGAATATTTAAACAGAGTAGGCCAATAATACCCAGCTCTGAGAATCTTGTGTGCCGCGGTTTCACCTAAAAAATGGCCTCCAGTAGGTCCTGCATGAAATTGTAAAAGAATGTCATCAGTTTCATTTTTCGGCAAACATCTATGGAAAAATCCATCATAATTTTTTCTAAACAATACTCTAGTGATAAATTGTTATGGAGCATCCTTTAATCTTAAAATTCTGCATTTCTTGAAATCAAGGGTTTCAGGAGCAAACCGATGGTTTAGAAAAAACTTGATATGATCGTACCATTCAGATGTTGGAGTTTCTATGGCATTAACAGAACCTGTAGGAACATTTTCCTCTTGCTCCCATTCAGTCTACTGCTGTACAAGATCATTTGATTGAGTAGTGAGCAGGCACAAACCTTGTCCTTTTACAATATTTGTTGGCTTGATTTCCAAGTCATATTCCTGCAAAGCTGTCATCCAATGGACTCTTTTCTCACCTAGTTCTTTCTAGATCAACACATTTCTGATGGTTGTATAAGGCACGATAACCTTCATTCTAGATTTCAGTAAGTACGGTCTGTAATATTTTATAGACTTGTAAACCGCATAAGCATGTTTGTCAATTTGGGAGTAGTTAAGTTTTGCTGCCTTAAGTGTTGACCTCATGAACGAAATTGGAATCTCAACATCATTATCATGCTTCTGCGTCAAGATAACTGCATAAGAACAATCAGTAGTGAAAGTATATAGAATAAAATCCGTGTTGAAATATGAGGACATAAGAGTAGGGGCTTCTGCAATGGCCCTTTGAATTTCAATAAATGCATCTTTTTGTTCTTGAGACCAGGTAAAATGTACATCTTTTTTAACTAACTGTTGCAATGGCTTAACAATTTGTGCAAAATTTGGAACAAACCTACGTACAAAATTGATATTACCGAGGAATGATTGCATGGCTTTACGCAAACTAGGAAAACCAATCTTTGAAATAGCTTTAGTGCGTTCAGGATCAATAATCATACCTTCCTTAGAAACAATGAAACCCAGGAGCT
Source organism: Larix kaempferi (assembly GCA_027924585.1). NCBI lineage: Eukaryota > Viridiplantae > Streptophyta > Pinopsida > Pinales > Pinaceae > Larix > Larix kaempferi. The sequence continues at coordinate 5,769,588 of BSBM01001063.1, forward strand.
TACCTTATGTTACTGCAAATATGGACTTCTTAGGGTTCAGGGAAATTTTGTACTTCATGCAACATTCAAAAACCTATTTGAGAGCAGATAGATGTTCATGTTGTTTTCTTAAATAGATAGTGATATCATCTAAGTATACTATGACGGAATTATGCATCAAACCTATGAAAGCTATATCCATAGCTCTCTGGAATGTGGCTCCTGCATTTATCAGCTCGAGAGGCATTCTCCGGTAGGAGAAAGTACCCCAAGGGGTTTTGAAAGTTGTTTTCAGTTGGTCATCAAGGGAAACCATGACTTGGTTGTATCCTAAAAAACCATCCAGGAGAGAGAACATCTCTAACCCTGCTACCTTTTGTAGAATATGCTCCATTGGAGGAAGAAGGTAGTTATCCTTTTCGGAAGCTCTGTTCAAATTTTTGAAATCGACACAAAGTCTGATTTCCCCATTCTTCTTCCGAACATGTACTAAGTTAGCTATCCATTGTGTGTGTATGACAGGGAATATGATTCGAGCTATTAGTAACTTCTCAAGTTCTTTCTTTACAGAGGGTTCCAAACTAGGATGCATCTTCCTTAGTTTCTGTTGGTAAGGTTTCACTTCTAGATTCATCGGTATGTTATGATGCATGATGGTAGTGTCAAAGGTCTTTAGTTTTCCATAGGTCCACGCAAAAACATATTTGTACTCTTTAGACAATCTGATGAAATCTTTTCTTTCTTCAACAGAGTAGTCAACTCCAAGATTGATGAATCAGGGATTATGTTCAGTACCTAGGTTGATTGGACCATAATTTAGGGAAGAACTCTAGGTCTTGCAGTTGGTCTTCTGTTTAAACTTATCTTGTAAGTCATAAAAATTCTCTAGGTTGATCATTGATTTTGGGATGATGTTGGGAGGATCTGACAAGGATTTCTCATGTTCAACCTCATCTATTGCCATGTCTTGAAAGGTATCTTGGGCTATGAGAAACTCTAGTATCTGCTGGTCATCATCAAACACTTTCCAGTTTGTTACATTATCGGGAATGGAAGGCCTGTACATATTTTCTATCGAAAAGATTTCATGTGACAAGCCTTCTGGGGGAATCAACGTAGATGTTGTATTTTCCAAGAGGTCAGCATCAAAGTTCTGTGACCTAGGGAATTACTTGATGTTGAATGTAGAGAAGTATTTAGTGAGATATCTAACCATTTTTTGATAATTAGTTAAACATGGATACAAACAATGTATCTTGTTTCTTACCTGTTTAACTATGATTTCGGAATCTCCAAAACATTCTATTACTTGTGCACCCAAATCAATATCCTTCTCGAGTCCCTGCACCAACGCGTCATATTCAGCTACATTATTAGTACATTCAAATTCAAGCCTACAAGCAATAATGGTTTTAGTCCCTTTTGGAGCAATAAGGACACAACCTGGACCAGCTCGATGTTGAGATATTGTAACTTCTAAGAATATTATATTTGTACTTTATTATTCTGGAGTTGTTTCATTCCTCTGTGGAGACCCTATTGTATATCCAGAGATGTTTTATTCCTCCGTGGAGAATGTGGTAACTTGGGTTATTAGACTTTCCTAGTGGGGTCGGCCCTGTATGAGTCATGTGGATTAAATGGTTATTAGACCACCCTAGTGGGGTCGGCCCTATCACATTATGTTAAGTAGTTAAGTTGGGGCCGACCTAGTTAGTGTAAAAGTCAAGTCAGAGTTGTGTATAAATAGAGGAGGTGTGTTCCTCATTTAACACACATTCACTCACTTGTGATTTGCACATAGGAGAGAGAGAGATATGCTATGGAGGAGAAGGATCTCATGTTTGGGGATTACATCTTTGTATTTGCTAGTCTTCTATATTGAGGAAGCTTTGCTGGGTTTTCTACCCCATGAGGGTTTCCCAAGATAAATCTGTGTCTCTTGTGTTTATGTTGTGCTTGTTGTTCTTTTAGTGATCCTGTATATTCTATTGTTTTGAAATGAAATGTAATACTGATATTTTCTGTCTTAGCATATTGAATCTTAACACTCCATCTTTAGATCTGGAGCCATCAAAGAATAAAGTCCATGCAATAGGATCTATCCTAAAATTTGTATTAATATTATACACATTATGTACAATAGTTCCAAAGAATGGTACAAAAGTAACATTGGTAATACATGATTCATTCTTTACATTTTCATCCGATGAATAATCAGCTGGAAAATACCCAAAGAAGGTATCAAATGTGAAATGCTCAATATGTGAACTGAAATAACAAGCAGGTTCACTTGAATCATTAAGTTCAGTGACTGTTTGCTTCATAAATGGTTCCCTACTGATCTTAATCTTGTTTGGTTTTCCATTGTAGGGTAGCCACGAGTGAGACCAATCCGTGGCAAAGTATCCCTTGATATTCTCTGACCAATCTCTGCTCAACCACATTCCATAGGCTTTGGGGATGTCAACTACAACGATATCTATGGTTTGGGGGATCCGGGGATCAACATATAATGTTAACAACATATTTATTAATATCCCCACTACTCTCACTTTAGATCTATCATGATGGACAGTCTGAGTAGGATTGGGTTCCCAAGTTGCATTTAGTTTTCTACAGATAGACAGGGGCATCACATTGGAAGAAGCACTTGAATCTATCATACAATTGTGTACATTTTTGTTGAATATTTCAAAGGTAAGCAAGAAAGGAGGTGTCCTCTTGCTTCTAGGTTTCTGAACATCTGGTTTGGTAAAAGAGTCCAATTTATTGTTTTGTGTTTCCTTTGGTTGTTTTATTATCATGCTTTTAGGCAGAGAATCCCTCATAGAAGGGATTTTCAGAAGTTCAAACAAAGAAATATTTTCTTTAACTCTTTTCAAGTCTTCAGCCAAACTGTACTCCATTTCAAGAATGACTGTATCCTTTTGAGGAACAATTTTTCTTTTGTTGGGAGCCACTGTTGAAGATGAAGGTTCTTGAGAGGCTTGTCCTCTTGATCTAGTATTGTAAGGGTGTTGAACATTGAACACTGTCTCAGGTTCTTCTTCTTGTTCATTCATTGGGAGTTCAGAAAAATACCTTACAGTATTAATCTGTGGATCCTCTTCTTCTTCTCCTTCTTCTGGTAACTGTGGATCTTGGTTTGTTTGATCATCATAGGGTTCAGGGACATTTTGTGGTTTTGTGGCCAGAGCTTTGAAGATGGAATAAATTTCTTCAGATGTTAGTCCTTCATTAGGATTAGGAGGTGGTGGATTTTGGGGAGGTTGATAAGGTCTCCTGAAAGGTGGCCTTGCAAAACCTCTGTTATTATTTTGATTTTCATTGTTATTTTTTTTAAATCAACCATTTCATTTGACATTTTATGGAGAAATTTTTTGATATCAGTGATTTCAAAAGCGTCTTTGTTTTGAGTAGTGGGTTTGGGAGCATTATCAATTTTGTTTTTGGATGTGGAAGGTTGTTCTTCTAAAGCATAAGGATTATCTTTTAGACAATAGATATCCTTTTCAACCTGAATGGCTTCAGCATAAGCCTCAAACAAGTTGTCTTTATGTGCTCTTTTGACCCACATTGCAATAGGAACAGGTAGGCACTTTTCATAATAGGCAACCAAAAGTTCTTCTGCAGGAAGAACAGTGGCAGGGATCTTATTTTTCAGATAAGAAAATATTTGATTGTAGTCTTTGACCCTATCTTTACCTCTCATATTCATGGAAGACAATTATAAGACTAGATCTTGTGGGGTTTTGTCATCCCTAAACTTCTGGATAAACAGTTTTTCAAACTCATCCCAAGAAGTTATGGATCTGTCTTCTATGGAAAAGTACCATGTGGATGCCTATCCTTCGAATGTATAACAGACTAATCTGCAAACCACATCTTCATGGACAACACTCCTAAGTCTAATGGCCTGATTAAAGGTTTTGATGTGATCTAATGCAAGTGATTTATTATCTGGATTGAACTTAGGAAGCCATTTCTCATGGTTTGTAGGCAATCTATGTTGATCCCCAAGTATAAACACAACATCTTAATCAAGCTAAGGTCTATTCTGGCCTTCATCATCCATTGGTTGTTCTTCCTCTTCCTCGGATGAAGAACTAGACGAGTGTTCACTTTCAGATGAGGAGGATGATGATGAAGGAGGAGAAGGTGTAGGTCCACCAGTTGCAGTGTTAGCTTGATCTTGTGATACCGATTGAAAGAGTGAATCAAGGTTGTATTCAGGGGATCTTGGATGATCAGGTGTATCTTGATTCTTAATGCTTTGTTCAGCTGTCTGTTGACCTTTTGGGTTACCAGCTTGCGAAATGGTGTTCTGTTGAATTGTTGTTATTCTTCTATTTTGTTAATTAGTAATTCTTTGTCGTATCCTAGAAACACTATCATTAGAACTTTTCAGTATTTGTTCAAGTGAAAGGGGTCCTCTAATAGGTGATATGATAAGGTTATCCCTTCTATCTTCCTGCTCAGCTGCATGTGTACTAGGAATCACAGTTGGTTGTTTAGATGTAGATGCATGTGATTGGCTACAAGTGACAACCGACGATGTTCTTGCTGGAGGAGGTTTCTGAGTATTTTGTTTAGGCATAGTTTACTACTATCCCTCCTTCTAGCACCATTTGTTGAGGCCTCGGGTGTGCAAAGTGTTGAAATGGGTTCCAAGGTTCACAACAGAGGAAGAAAACCAATCCAAAGGCTTCAGATAATCCTGTGCAAGTATTACCCTATCCTTGAGATGTTTGGGATGGTGATCTCCCACAGATACAAAGGCCTCCACTGGCACTTGTGGTTTTGATCCTGAAAGGATCTGTCTTCCAATAAGGAAAACAAAGTGTGTTTAGTTTGAAAACAAATCTACGTAGAAAGGGAAATCTAAGCTAATTTAGACATATTTTAAAAGGTGTCTTACTTGTATTGCAGATTAACTTGATGTGAAAATAAATAAGGACATTCATCCACTTAATAGAAATGTGAAGAAGATAAATTCCTTATTCACTAAAATTACAACCAATCAATTAAAATTAACTGAATTTAATATTAAGTGTTTAAGCTCATTCAAGATTAACCTGTAACTGATATGTCAATTGAAAAATTAACATAGCTTATAATTACTGCGAATCATTTGCAGAAATAGATAAATATTTTAATTAAAAAAATTCAATTAAAACATAATGCATACATAGATCAAATGTAAGGACAAATCCAGAGCATAGATCCATGTATCAGATATTGATTGCAAAATATTAAACATCATAGATAATAACCTGAAGTAGAAATCAATATTTACCAAAGAAATTTGATGAATGAACAAAAGATGATACAAGAGAATAACATTACTGTATTAATGAAATTCTGTAAGAAATTACAAGCTCAACATAAAATAGAGCATCTCCATTATTCTCATGTCGATTTATACCCCAAAATGATCATCCTCTATCTAGGAGAGATCTACCCTTTAAATAGTAAATTACAAAAAATATTACAAAGGACAAATCCCCCTTAAATAGGGATTACAAAATCAGAATATTCTATTTAGTGAGGAAATCTTCCCACTTGTCCCAAACTTCCAACAATTCATCTATATATGGATAATGAGGAGATTCGAGCCCTAGCTGGGCATCACACATGAATCCCTTAATCTCATGTTTAGATATTTTATGCCACATGTGGATGAACATATAGATCTTAGCCTCCATAGAAACAGGTTTCTTGATCAACCAATCCACATCCTCAATTTGGATGTGCTCAATCTGTAGGATTTTCTCCCTGACTTAATCACAACGAATTTCGACCTGCTCAATCATCAGTTTTGGTGGATCTACCTCCTCGATGAGCCCCATTGCAAGGAATGCCAGTATCTCCATGAGATTATCTGAGGCATACCATCTTCTTCGGAAAAGGGCTTGAGCCTGGTTGATAGTATCTTGTACCATCTCGATCACATTGTCCCAAGCTCGTGCAGTAGTTCTGATTCTTTTGAATTTGAGGCTGCCCAACTCATGAATACCAATTGGCTTATCTTCAATATACTTCTGCCAATCTATAATGTATTCTACAGCTTTAGAAACCTGTTTAGTTTTCTCCACTTGCTGGTCCAAGGTGCTAGACATTTTGACAAAGGTGATGAAACTCTCATGAATTTCACCTAAGGTAGTAAATAACTTATCCAGAAGCTGATTATGCTCTAGGTTGACTTGACGAGCTAGGTCCTTGAACTCTTTCTATGAAAACCTAGAAAACACAGACAACGCTGCACTTGCAGTTGCATCCTCAAGTTGCTTTTTAAGTACAACAATTATTTCCTCCTTGACATCATTTTTTGTTTCTATATCCTTTAGTTTAGCTTGGAGAGAAGTATTCTACAACTGCAGATCTTCCAACTTATCTTCAAATAGCTTCCTCAGATCTTGAACATAAACCTCATGCTCTTCTTTGGTTTTTGTCAATTGCTCTTGAAGGTTCTTCAATTCTTCTTTTTTCATGTCAATTTACCTATTCAAGGTCTTGATTGAATCCAAATTTTCTCCTGCAAATGCACCCAAGGCTTGAGATGCATCCACTGCTTCTCCCTGGATATCATCAAAGTGGTAAGCCCAGATTATTTGATTAGGAATGGGTGCCTCCAATCCCCCATGATCTCTACGTCTCTTTTTTCCTCTCTTCACAATTTCCTTGGTTTCCTGACTGTAAAAGTAGTCCCCCAGAGGCACAATAACATCATCTTCAAAGGTATCCACCACATCAGTGGATGATGTAGTCACATCTGTTGTTGCAACCAAAATGGGTGTCTGGGTGATAGTAGGGCTAGGAATAGACACAACAACCTGAGATGAGACTTGGGAAGAAGGGAGAACTTCACTAGATGATGATACAATGGTTGATAAAGGAATGGAAACAGGAAATTCCTGTGGTGGATATTGAGTGTCAACAACTAATGGTGAAGAAAGAAGTAAGGGATCCAGAACATCGGAAGTAGAGGGTAATGAAGGAGATGGATGTGATTGCAGGGGGATAGTCGAAGACTAGACTTCTGCAATGGTTGAAGGGGAAATAGGGAGTGGAATTGTCGAAGGTGGAGGTGTGGAAGTGAACATTGCGTCAAACAATTGAGACATTGTTGTTGGTGGTGTTACCTTTGCAATTATAACAGGAGGAACTTCTGCTAAAGGAAGTGATGTGGCTGAAGTTATTGCATTAAGAACAATAGAAACCTGAGACATACTTTCACCTGTAGGAGGTTCATCCATATCTATAGTATCCAACAAATTTTAGACTACCTGAGAGCCTTCAATAATTTCTTCCAAGACAGGTACAAGAGAACTTACTGTTAATTTTTGAGCATTAATTCAATATACTCTAGGATCTTTACTGAGAGAATAACGTGTACATCTTATCAATCATAACAATGCATATCAATCACACCAAGAAATCACATGAGACAATAGACACACAGAGTTTCATTGGGGAAAACCATAAAGGTGAAAAACCCCACAACTTCCTCAAAGATAAAAAGAGCAATTATACAACCCAAGTACAAGAGATAGTCTTCTACTAGCAGCTACTCCTCCTCCTCAACTAGTGTGCCACTTTCCGAGTGATGTAGGAGTGAATAATGAGATGATAAAAATAGAGATCTCCCGCCCTCTATTTATACATGAACTCTCCTGCTCAATAACCTAACAGGGCCGACTTGTCTAACTCAGTCTAATAACCCATGGTTAAACTAATCAGGTCCGACCCCACACTCAGTAGTCTAATAACCCATCGCATCAAGTTACGACACTTGTGACACTTGTCAATACAACTGACAACACTTCCGTATAGAGGAATAGTAACATCTCTATAGGAGTACAATATACATAGGTGAATTAAATTCCAAAGTTACATATACATCAACACTCCCTCTTAAATAGGAAGGTATTTCTCAACACAGATCTGCTAGCACAAGTCTTCTTCTCTAGATCATCATCATTGATATTGAATCATCGTCATCATCACTACTGCTGCTATCTCAATCAATCTTCGATCTACTTGTCATAGGAAGTTCTATAGAGCTTGTCCTTTTTCATACTGGATGTAGGCCCACCACCTGCAGGTCTTCATCACTGGCCATACTATGGAATCCTTGGGACTTATTACATGCGTCACAAAACCTCGCAAGAGCATCCCAGGCTGTTATGAGCACACAAATCTACCTGTAGGGTCTCCCAGGGACATATTATATGTGACCTCACCACAAAACCTCGCAAGAGCATCCCAGGCTGTTACAAGCACACAACTCTACCTATAGGATCTCCCAGGGACATATTACATCTGGTCACCACAAAACCTCACAAGATCATCCTAGGATGTTACGAGCACACATCTCTACCTATAGGATCTCCCAGGGCCAAATTACATGTGGTCATGGAAAAACCTCACAAGAGCATCCAAGAACTTATTACGGGCACACGGCCCAACCTATCATATATCCTAGGGACATTTTACATGCCATAGGACAAAACCTCGAAAGAGCATTTGTCAAATATCCCATGTGCATATTACATGCCATAGGAAAAACCTTGAAAGACTATTTGCAAACCTCCTAGGGACAAATTATATGTCCTCCCAAGCAAAAACTCGAAAGAGCATTTTCCAGATATCCCAGGGCCACATTATATGCCATAGGCAAAACCTAGAAAGACTATCTGTAAACCTCCCAGGGACAAATTATATGCTTATCTGCACAACTTGTCCACGGCCATAGAGTATCATCCTGATACTCACTATACATGATCCTGATGTACATGATCATCCTGATCATACAATGCATCCACTTGATGCATACACAGTATCTAGTTGATACATATCATCATACATGATCTACTTGATCATACAATGTATCCACCTGATACATATACAAATACATCATCTACCTGATCATACCAAGCATCCAACATGATGCATATACATATACATGATCCAACTAATCATAACAAGCATCAAACATGATGCATATACATATACATCATCCAACTGATCATAACAAGCATTCAACATGATGCATATACATATACATGATCCAACTGATCATAACAAGCATCCAACAAGATGCATATACAGAGCAGTAACTAGAGCATCATCTTGATGCTCATCATCCAACGCTTACATCCACAGCCATGGAAGGATCCTCCTCTCACCATGATTGGAATGGATCCTACAAATCTGTCCATCACTTCTTCCTCAAAGTGTCATCAATCTGAAGAACTCCAAGCCTCTCTCTGAAGTACTCGAACTTCACTCTGGCTAGTGGCTTCATCAGAACATCTGCAACCTGCTCATCCATCACAACATACAGGAGATTCACTGCTCCTCTCTGCACCATATCCCTGATATAGTGATATTTGATCTCTATGTGCTTCGACCTGTCCTGGAACATCGAGTTCTCAGACAGCTTCACACAACTCTGGTTGTCACAAAAGATACCAGTAGCATACAATGGAAGATCAAATAACTCATACAGTAGCTTCTAGATCCATACTGCCTCACAACTAGCCAAACAAGCTGTAACATACTTTGCTTCGGCTATACTCAGTGCTACGCAGGACTGCTTCCTGCTAAAACAAGAGATCACACCTAATCCCATACTGAAGCAGCATCCAAATGTGCTCTTCGTATCTACAGCACTAAGTACCTAGTATGAATCAACATAACCTTGCAGGTTCAACTTTTGATTTGCATCATACTTGAGCCCATAATCAATTGTACCCTTCAGGTACCTCAGAATATGCTTTATAGCAACTAGGTGAACACCTTTGGCATCCATCAGGAACTGGCTCAATGTGTTCACCGCAAAGCAAATATCTGGTCTCATGTTTGTCATGTACATCAAGGACCCAATCATCTAACAATACACAGTGACATCAACTGGATCAGATGAAGCATCACACAAAAGCTTCAGGTTCAATGCCATAGGTGTGGCCATGGCCTTGTAGTCCATCATCCTGAACCGCTTCAAGATCTTCACTGCATACTTCCCTTGTCCAAGGAAGATCCCATCTGCACTCTGCCACACCTCCATGCCTAGAAAATAGTGCATCATCCCCAAGTCTTTCATCTCAAACTTGGCAGCAAGCTTCCTCTTGTTATCGACAATCAAACTATCCTCACCTTTTACGAATAGGTCATCCACATACAATAGTAGTATCACTGGATTTCCTTCCTCAACCTTGTAGTAAATTTTGGAATCCGCTTACTCTTGGTAAATCCCAAACTGGATAGAAAGCTGTCTATCCTACCATACCAATTCCTAGGATCTTTCTTCAAGCCATACAAGGATTTCTTCAACCGACACACATATGACTCTCTGTCATGTGTCTCAAAACCAAGTGGCTGCTCCACATACACTTCCTCCTCGACTACACCATTCAAGAAAGTTGTCTTGACATCCATCTGGTGTATCTTCCATTTCATCACTTTATCCAGGGAAAGTAATGATCTGATGGAAGTGTATTTGGTTACAGGAGAAAAAGTTTCTTCATAATCTATTCCCTCTTTCTGAGAGAAGCCACGATCTACAAACCTTTCCTTGTATTTCTCTATGCTACCATCTGCAGCATGCTTGATCTTATAGATCCATTTGGAAGTCACAACAGACTTCCCCTTTGGTCTTGGGACAGCATCCCAAACATCATTCTTCATGATCGATTGATATTCCTCGACCATGGCATCCTTCCATTCTTTCTTTTCTGTTGCTTCTTCATAATTGGAAGGTTCTTTGCTCATAATGTCACAGAGTAAGGAAACATAGCTAGTCTGTGATCTTGTCCTTTTTCTTTCTCTGTGTTCCTCTTCTGGAATACCATATCTTTCTGCATCTTGAATGAGCTCTCTAGCCCATGTAGGTTTCCTCTTATGAGAATTCTTCTCACGGGGTGGATCTAGGTATTTGTGGATCTTCAACTTCACGATCTACTTCTAGAATTGCTTCATTCATTATGATGTCTTGAAATCTGGTTTCATTTGGTTCTTCATGATCTTCAATAGGTGTCTTCCTTGATTTGATGAAAGCTGAGTTTTCATCAAATGTTACATCCCTGCTGACATCAATCTTCTTGAACCTTGGAAAGTATATTCTGTAAGCCTTCGAGCTTTCACTGTAACCCACAAAGATACCCTTCTTTCCTGAAGGATATAGCTTTGTCCTCTTTTCCTTTGGAACATGTGTATATACTGGAAAACCAAATATTCTGAGATGGATGACTTCAAGTTTCTTACCAGAGAAGACCTCTTCTAGTGTCATGTTGTCCAATATCTTGTGAGGTGTTCTGTTCTTCACATATACAACTATCCTAGCTGCTTCTGCCCATAGATGCATAGGCGGATCCTGGTCATGCAACATTTCCTATGCTACTTCCATGATTGTCCTATTCTTCCTTTCTGCACCTCCATTCTGTTGTGGATTGTAGGGAGTAGTCAACTCCCTCTTAATCCCTGAATCACTGCATAACTTCTTGAAATCGCCTGAAGTGAATTCTCCACCATTGTCGGATCTGAATGTCTGGATCTTCTTATCAGTTTGATTTTTCCATCAAGGCTTTGAATTCCTTGAACTTATCAAACACTTCATCTTTTTTTTTCAAGAAGTAAACCAAAGTCTTCCTAGAGAAATCATCAATGAAAGAGACAGAGTATACATACCCACTCATAGAACTGGATGACATTGGACCGCATACATCGGAGTGGATAATTTCCAATATTCCTTTAGCTTTGCTTTCACTGCTTGGAAATGTCTTTTTAATGTTCTTTTCTTTTGCACATCCTTTGCAAACACCTTCATGCTTTGTCATGATTTCAAGAAGACCCTCTACAACTTTTCTTGCAATTGGTAGTGCTCTATAGTGCACATGAGCAAGTCTTCTATGCCAAAGTTCACTTGGTTCCATGGATTCATGTACCATGGCATGTTCAGGTTGCCCCTTCAATTTGTACAATCCTCCCTCTTGCTCTCCAATCACTACGGCATCATCTATGGTCTTACCCTTTTACCACATGAGTACTTGGCCATCTACAAATGCAACCCTCATGCCTTTTGCATCCAATGCAAATATGGAGAGTAGATTCTTCTTGAGCCCAGGTACATATAGAACCTCTTTCATATTCAAAGAATTTCCAGAGTCTAGGTTGTAAGAAGCTTCACCACTTCCTTTGATGGGATATTGGTAGTCATCCCCAAGTTTCACCTTATGGGGTGACTCATGTTCAGATAGGTTTACAAAAGATTCCTTAAACCTAGTCAAGTGTTTGGAAGCCCCACTGTCAATAAGCCAATCATTACAACCATGAGAGATAGTACCTATGAGAGCAGAGATTAGAACATATTCATCTTCACTTGATGCGTCATCACTTTCTGATCTAGCCTTCTTCTTGGGAGGTTCATCATCCTCAGCAGCATGAGCATGATATCTTCTTTTGGTATTCTTCTTCTTGTTGTTGAATTTGTTGTTGTTGTTGTCCCTTTTGTTCTTGGGACAATCTGCAAGAAAGTGTCCTTTCTCATTACATGTAAAGCATCTTAGATCCTTCTTATTCTTTTGATGGTTGTGAGAGGATCTCTTGTAATGAGAGTGTTCCTTCCTGGGCTTGCTTCTTTTGGTGTGAGCTGCGAGAGCTTGATCTTCACTTCCCATCTTTTCTTCTTGGGCTACAAGCCTAGCCTCTTCTTGTGAAAATTCCTCCCACAGTCTACTGAAGGAGATCAACTTCCTTCTTGCACAAATTCCTTGAATAAAGGAATCCCATGACCTAGATAGGCCATTCAAAGTGGTCATGACAATTTCACCATTCTTCACCACTTCATCCAAAGCTTCAAGTTGTTCCTTGATCTGATATACCTTGGAGAAATAGGATTGAATGGTCTCTCCATTATGAATCTCTACCCCTTTCAATTGACTCTGCAGAGTCATCTTCCGATTTATGTTCTTCCCTTCAAATAGATTGGTTAGGGAATCAAACATCTCCTTGGGTGTCTTTAGAGATGACACATGTGGTATGAGATGGTATTTGATAGAATCAACAATGATCCTCTTTGCTTTGACCAAGTTCTTCTTATGCAAGTCCTCATCCTCTTCTTCCTCAGGGATAGGGACCTCAGAACTTATGTAAGTGTCCAATTCATTTTCTTCCAGGATTAATCCAATCCTATACTTCCATGCTTGGAATTTATCAGCCCCTTCAAGCTTATCCTCAAACTTGGTGTGGTGATACCATGTTATTTTTTTAGCATTAATTCAATTTACTCTAGGATCTTTACTGAGAGAATAACATATACAACATATCAATCATAACAATGCATATCAATCACACCAAGCAATCACATGAGACAATAGACACACAGAGTTTCACTGGGGAAAACCATAAAGTTGAAAAACCCCACAACTTCCTCAGAGATAGAAAGAGCAACGATACAACCCAAGTACAAGAGATAGTCTTCTACTAGTAGCTAGTCATCCTCCTCAACTAGTGTGCCACTTTCCGAGTGATGTAGGAGTGAATAATGAGATGATCAAAATAGAGATCTCCTGCTCTCTATTTATACATGACCTGTCCTCCCCAATAACCTAACAGGGCCGACTTGTCTAACTCAGTCTAATAACCCATGGTTAAGCTAATCAGGGCTGACCCCACACTCGGTGGTCTAATAACCCATCACAACAAGTTATGACACTTGCGACACTTTTCAATACAAATGACGACACTTCCATATAGAGGAATAATAACATCTCTATAGGAGTACAATATACATAGGTGAAATACATTCCGAAGTTACATATACATAAACACTTACTTCATCCTTCCTATCACTATCAATATCGCAAGTGGGAATATGAGAGGCAGCAGTTATGAGCTTCTATCTATTTGCTGGATTGCTGACCTGTTATCAGACAATCCACTTGAGCAGACGCAAGCCGGATCTCCCTAGCTCAAAGTGAGTCTAGAAAAAATAGAACAGACTACCAATGCATTTCCTAGATCTACTTAAGGATCGAGTACTAGATGTCCTACCTTTCACTTCGCAATCCTTTCTCCTGAATACTGCTCCACATCCCACGGTCGTCAGATCCAAGCTGCAAGACCTGTCAAGACAAGAAACAAGAGAAACTAGTAAAAGACATCTATACAATAAGAGATCTAAGTAAACAGTTAAGCATGTAAACTACTCAATATCATTGCACACGTGAACAATATTGGTGGAAAGCATTTGTATTACTGCAAATACAGGAGTACATGATAGAGATATATAACTACAACCAAGGCTTAACGTTGTAGCCCTTCTCCGATGAATCCAATTCCCATATCCTTCCAAGGAAGTATGAGTTCTCCAATAGGTGAGTGGAGATGTTCTAAGAGTGATTTCACTAGTATGAAGATACCATAGCCTTCCTCCCTTTGGGATGGGAGTGAGCTTCACTTATATAGGACTAAATGGATAGGGTATGGATAGGATAGGTTGATAGATGGTAGGATAGGCTTAAGGGATCTACCCAAAGGTTTAGGAACCGAGTGCCAACTCTTCCAAGAGGCCAGGGATGGGGCCCCAAGTCAGCAAGCTTCGAGATGGATCTCGAAGAAGCTATTTTTTCCATCTAACTGACTTCATTGCACCCTGTAATGGAGAAAGGTGTGAAGTCGCATGTTGCTACTGTGTAGCCTGTGACGACCCTTCAAAATTTAGCACACTTGGGAACAAATCCTTCTAGGATGATTACTTAGTCCAAGTACCTTCAGGGGTGTATACACTGAATCTTATGATGAGTAGATTTTGGGTGTAATAGAATGCCCCCCATAGCATGAAGTTGTTGAAGATAAACAGGTGAAGTGCTTTGAGAGAAGTAATGGCAATAGACTCGTTGGACGAAGGACACTGCTGTAGTACGACTGACTCTGAACTGACAATCTCATATGAAGTACAACATGGCTGCCGACCAATACATTGCAGATCCATGGTAGTAATGACCGACTGAACACAATCATGGCTACTAGATACAAGCATAGATCCATGATGAGATGATAGCACAACCACCACCAATACAAGAGTGGATCTGTGTGATATAACTCAATACAAACTCCATCGCAACCTGGGTAAAACATGACTCCCCAAGGTCTTCAAGTTGAATCCACAATGATACGAATCTATCCATGTGATTACAAATGTCTTGATGTCGAACATGGTAGAAACCACTTGATTACCGATCATTGATGTAAACCGTTAACAAGAGCGAGGGAAATCACCATTGATGTCAATGATTCCCAAGGTATCACAGTACATATCATCAAGCGTGAATAAATGAGTTGAAATTCGAACACAAGATGAAATATTTCAATCGAGAGTCAATGATGTAAACTCATGATGAAAGCGAGGTAACCTGCCATTGAGGCATGCAGGGCCAAGGTACTCGATTGGTTTCTAGATTCAATCCTTGGATGATGTGTTGAAGTGGACAAGGATGAATCCGTCAAAGGAGGGCCATGATGAATCCCCCATCAATCGACACGAAACACAACAAAAATTTATAGAGTAGATCAGATGGTACAGTAACATGTAAGACTGACTCAGAGTAGACCGACGTGATGTCAGGTGTACTGACTACAAATGATAAATGATAGACATGTTCTTGAACATGGGCATGGCATGACTTGGCAGTATTGACACGACGAGTGTGACACAAATTCTCAAAGTGACTGATGATGGAAGACTTTCTTTGAATGACTCAAAGGAGTGATAAATACTCAGGAAATAAGTGAAAACTCGAGGACAAACAGATGATCCAAGTGTTGTATGCAAATGCAAATGAGTTCCATGTTCAAGAATGACTACATACTGCCACTAATACGTATGTAACACAAACACTTTCCTTTTTCCCCATCATGAATGATGAGTGCCTCATGTGTTTTTTACGAGCTTGATGAGGGTAACCAGATGCTCGGTATATCTCATCTCATAGATGAGTCCAATCCCAAATATTTTCCGAACCTAGGATAGGAGGGGTTCGTCCCATGATGGGCCCTTCAATGTAAAAATTTTAACGAGTCCATAGAAGGTAAACTCGGTCGTCATTTAATGTTTAGAGAGTCTGAAAAGAACTAAAAAAGACTTCAATGGTCCTTTTTCGTAAAGTTATCCTCTTCGCCCGAAAAAGGGTAAAACAACGCGGGAGAGGACTCTTCCAGTCATGATTGGCTGGAGTATGCCTTTTTCGTAATTAGTGCCTCCTGGTCTGAAAAAGGAGTAAACTATCACTAGAAAGACGACCATTCAAATAGTTTAACAAGCGTGAATGCGACAAGATCACTTGGCAATCTTTTTCATTTTTCCAGAGCCTGAAAAGAGCTTAACAGTAGACTCTGAAGGGTGTCCTTTTCAGTGGAAGTTGAACGAGCCTAGAAAAGTGATAAATCATAACTCGGTACTTGTTCTCATAGTTCCGTGAGTACGAGAATAAACGAAGAGTAAACTCATTATCATGCAATAATTACAGACTAACTGTTGCAAAAATAGCGACAAAACGTTGAAGGGAGTGTTCATACCTGTGATGACCGTTGTGATACGAGAAACGGCACAAAAGACCACTTACAACTCCTACACACTAGAAAATGTGTCAAATAGCCTCAAATATGACAAAAATGGTCAAAAACTATGATAAATGGCCCAAGAGCATCAAAATATTTGAAAAGGAATATTCCATTCTATTTATAAATAGAATAAACGGTCAAAAATAGATTTCATTGTTTCATTTTCCAATTTGGGAGGAGAAGTACCAATTTGGAGCCAAAACTTCCTTTGTCGATTCTGGGAGATACGATCCGCCATTTCACCCACCGTCAGGAGCAGGTAAGCCTAAACTTCATCCAACAACTTTCCAGTGGATTAGATTTTGTTTCTAGGTTCATTTTTTTGGTTTTTTTATGGATTCATGGAGGTCTACTGTGCTCTCGGCTCGTCACAGTTGGCCCTTTCAGGAACCGCGACGAGCCCGACTCGGCGCAAGTCCCAAATGGGAGAAGTGCGACGACATCGCACTGTACGCAAACGTACAGTGCAACGATGGAGTTGCACATCCCAACCATCAAATTTAAACCAAAAAATGAACTTGCAAAGGTTGAAGTAGGACCTCATAGTGTTTAAATGCCCTTCTTGGCAGGCTGCTAGCAAGTCAACATGGTTTTAGAGTGGTGAGAATGAGAACACAAAGTAGAAGATGAACGAGCTACCAATGATCCACAATGCGTGGATGCCTTGAGGAACTGTGGTTTTCTCAAGTCCTTTGAGATTCAAGGGATGAGATCCCAAATCCCATTGCTATCACACATGCTCCAGAGTTGGGACGCGGCCCAATAGTATTTCGTGATTGGTGAGAACAGCCTCACAATAGATGTTGAGGACATCTATTTTCTCACAGGTCTGTCCCAGAGAGGGGAACCTATATACCGTATTGGAACATGGGCCAGTGACTGCACAGTTGATGACATGGTGTCACAACATTGTACTTCTCTTTCTCGATATTCCAGTGGGAATATTCTTATCAGGGATGTGGTGAGCCACCCACTGTGCACCATACTGCTTACTATTACTAGAGCAGTGGGTAGCCAAGTCCCACACATGACTACTCAGACCCATATTTTTTATGCGGAGGACTGCATGTCCCCCATGGTTTTCAACTGGCGTGAGGGGATCCTCGCAAACGTACGAGCTCAGTTGACCAAGTGTCGGCGAGGAGAGATCAAGTAGTTTGGTTATGGATAGATCTTGGTATCGTTCCTCTTGGATCAGATCCCTCTCTTGCGTCCACAGGTAGTACTAGATGATAGGGAGCCTCGAGATCCCCACATTCTTAGATGGGCTGAGGTGATGACTCATCATGGTGGAGGACCTATCGTCAGTTTTGGTCCCGAGTTCTTCAGCTGGATGGAAGGCCAATTACTCATGGTTGAGGACTTACCGTAGAGTGGTACGGATTTCAGAGAGGATCCTGACTTGATGCTTCTTGAGGGTGCATCATGGGGTGACATAGGTGAGAACAAAACCCTTGTACTTTTAATTTTGTATATTTATCATTTTTTTTATGCAGTGCTGACAAGTATATAACATGTGTGTGCAGATGTGGGGGCCATACGGCCGGTAGGACTCTCCCTTCTAGTGAGGAGAGATAGAGGTGGGGAAGCAGTTGTGCCCCTAGGTGCTCATGATGCCATCGAGGAGATAGAGGAGGTATACAGGAACTTGTCCCAGTTGACAGTGGAGGTTCCTGAGCCAGCGATAGATGACTTGCCGAGACCTATGCAGAGGTTTGGGGTTGGAGTGTTCGTACGCTTCAATGCCCTACTCCGCAAGGTGGTGAGGACCGTGGATTTCCTCCTCACTCAGTGACAGTGTGTTGTCTGTGCTAGGGGTGGTGTACGGGTCAGGCGTCAGGCCTAATGACATTATTATACTTGTACTGAGAGCTTAGAGGTCTCATATTTTGTACTACTGAAAGCTATGATGCTTCATATTTTGTAGAGACTCACTGAAAGCCATCGTGCTTTAGATTTTGTACCAGCACTACTTTTTGATGATATATATATATACAGACATTGTTGGCGATTTATACATTATGTGTTTTAAAATGACGGGTGATGTGATCTTGTTTACATGTTTGCTTTTATACATTGCGTTATTTACATGTTGTGAATGCTTTTACATATTATGAATATTATGTGTGTGTGATGTACCAATCCAAAATGAAGTTGGCCATTGAGTCAACAACTGTGTTTAACTCTCGTGGAATGTGTAGGTACTAAATGGATTCAAATGACCTTTCTAGGAGACGTACTCGTCTGAAGAGACGAAGTAAGGTGGGATCACGAATGGTGTAAACTTGGTTAAGATGGGAAACCACTAATTGAGAATCCATGTGGATGACAATGTTGTTCATACCCAAGGAAATGGCATTAGTGAGGGTTTCGATTACAGCCTGATACTCTGCGGCATTGTTGGTCGCAAACCCTAGGCAACTTCCTCCTGAGATAATGAGCTCACCTATTGGGGAATATAGTATCCAGGCTGACGAAGCAAGGTTACGGGTATGTCGGCTGGCACCGTCTACGAATCCATAGCATGTTTCCATCTGCACATGCAGACAGAACATGGTATAAGGAGCAGAAACAAGATCTAAAGACACTCAAAAACAAAAGAGTCACAGCACACACAAAAACACAAAAAACACACCATGTACAGTATATACAAGAAAGTCTAAGCGTGATGAATTTAGGCATAGTATCTCTTCATGTAGAGCCCATTGCAGGGTTCACCCAAAGAGATTCTGTCATAGTATTTCAGCTTGTAAGCTCCCTTCTCCAAAACACATTTGACAATGTAAGGTCCATGCCACATGGATTCGAACTTTCCTGCTCCTAGTTTGTCATGCTTTTGGTCATAAGTGAGGACCAAGTCACCCTCGTTAAAGATACGAGGTTCAACTGACTTGTCGTAATGGGATTTGATGCGTTTCTTGTGTGCTTCATTAGCAAGAGCGGCATCTCGGCGGGACTCGTCAAGTTTTGTTAAGTGCAAGAGACGTTCTTCCTCGGCAGTAGTGTTAGGAAGAAGTTCGACAACGAGTTGTAGAGACGGAATTTCGCACTCTATAGGTAGGAAAACCTCCAATCCATATACAAATTGGAAGGGAGTGAAGCCTGTGGCAGTTTTGACCAAAGTTCGATAGGCCCATAACGATGAGAAGAGCATGTTGTGCCAATTGGAATTATGTGTCCATACCATCCTTTGGACCATAGTTTTCAAGACTTTGTTAATGGCCTCGACCTGACCACTGGACTATGGGTAGTAGGGTGTTGAATTTTCATGGATAAAACCCAACCTGTCGCTCAATTCATCAATCATATGGTTCTGAAAATGGGAACCATGATCGGTAACAATTGCCTAAGGAACTCCGAACCGCGCTATTACATGATTGAACATGAAGAGTGCAATGGTTTTGTCGTCATTCTGGTATGTAGGCATAGCTTCAGCCCACTTTGTAAAGTAATCCATAGCTACAATGATGTAACTATCCCCCCGGCCTAGGTAGGCTTACAATGCATAAAGTCGATGCCCCATTTTGCGAAGTGGCCCACGGCAATAACCGGGTGTAACGGGGTGAGATGGGTGCGCTTCTTCGTGTGGAAGTGTTGGCAAAGAGGACATTTTTTTACGGCCTCAATACAATATTTGAAGATAGTAGGCCAAAAATATCCTGCACGCAAAATCTTCTGGGCTATAGCCATTCCAGAGAGGTGACCACCACATGCCCCAGCGTGACAGTCATTGAGAACGCGTTCAGCCTCATCGTGAGTGACACAATGTCGAAGAATTGAAACAATGCCACGGTGATAAAAAATATCATTGATGATTAAATAATACGTCGCATGGTGACGTATCTTACGACGGTCGTCGTGAAATAGTTGAGGGTTGAAGCATTGGGTTTGAAGATACAATGAGATATCTCCATACCATGGATCAGTCGGACTGATGAGAAACAATAATTCATCTGGAAAGGAGTCATTGTGCTCAACTTCTGCATCAAGATGGGGAAGGTCACAAATGAGCTCGGTAAACACCAAAGACTTCATAGACTTAGATTTCTCGAAAAGAAGGTCAAATTCTTGCAATATCACGATCCAACGTGAATACTTTCCCCCAAGCACCTGACGTGTCAGTACGTGGTACATGGGGTTCGAGTCGGCGATGATGGTGCTGGTGCGGAGCAAGATATAGTGTCAAAACTTCTAGACGGAAATGACGGCCGCGAATGCGAGTCTTTCGACATGTGAATATCTAGTTTCAACGTCAGCAAGACCCTTACTTGCATAGTATATTACATGTTCCTGGGCGTTTTGATCCTCTTGTACCAAAACCATGGCAATCGTGGTGACAGAAGCGGCGAGATATAAGATATAATCTCGATAATAATTAGGTGGTTAGAGCATGGGGGCATGCGTAATGGCATTTTTGATACTATCGAAGGATTTTTGCGCTTGGTCATCCCAAATGAATGGGACATCCTTCTTGAGTAGTCTCATGTACCCCTGAGTCTTCTCCGCGAAATTGCAAACAAAACGTCTTAAATAAGTCACCTTCCCTTGGATACTTTGATGTTTCGTCACATAAGTTGGGGGTGGTAGGTTGATGATGGCCTCCACCTTTAAGGGATCAATGCAGATCCCATCCTTTGAAATGATAAATCCTAACAAAAGATACACTTATGAGGATTTAGATGGATATTCTATCGCCTGCATCTGAGGAAAATGGCCGTTAGATGATCAATGTGGACCTTGCGTTGCTTTGAATGAGCAGGGAGATCGTCTAGGTAGGGTTCCACAAAGTCCTTAATGTCATGGAAGGCATACGACATAGCCCACTGAAACGTGGCACCAACATTTTTACTGCTGAACGGGAGTTTGCGATATGCAAACATTCCCCATGGGCAGACGAAAGCCGTCTTATGTTGGTCAGCTGGGTTGATCTCAATCTGGTTGTAACCAGAAAAGCCATCCATAAATTAGAAGATGACGCTTCCAGCACAATTGTCAATAATCTGGTCGATGAAGGGGGTTGGGTAGTTGTCTTTCGGACAAGCTCGGTTAAGGTCCCGATAATCTACACAGACGTGAATGGTACCCTAATTTTTGTTCACTGGGATGATGTTTGAGACCCAATCCGTCAATGGGATAGGATAAATAAAACCAGCCTTTAAGAGCTTTTCAATCTCTGCCTTGATTGCCGCAGTCTTCCGGAGGTGTACCGGTCGCAACTTTTTGCATACAGGTTTGACGTCGGGATAGGTTTTTATTTTTTGAGAAACACTTGCGGGGTATATCCTAGGCATCTCCTCATAGGACCAAGCAAATATGTCTTGAAATTGCTTGAATAAGGCCGTGCCAGTAGCTATTTCTTTAGGGGAACACTTCTGGCCTATGCGAATGTGTTCCACTATGCCAGGTTTCACCGAGATGTCTACTGGGGTGGTTGGCTCAATATTGGCCAAGTTTCCCTCCATGTCCGTAAGACATGTAAGGATGGGGGAATGAGGGAACGGGTAGATATCCGATGAAAAGAGGGTGTGAATGTTGTCCTCTATGTACTCCAAAAGAGGAAGAAAAGATGACCTATGGTAAAGATCATCCCACGGACTGTTGTCAACATTCATAACTTCCATGATGGACTCATCTGAATCAAAAGTACGAAGTAAGAGATCAGGTACAAATGACATCCGTCGTAGAGAACAGGATGGAGAGGCCATGGTTAAATGGTCTTCCGGTGCTAATTGGATTGCCTCGTAAATACGTTCAGTGGGTGAAAGAGGCATTATATCTCCAAGCAGGTTTGTTGTGGCTTCATTCGGTACAAGCCAATCATCGGTAGAGTGAGATAAAATCTCAGTGGAGATCATGTTCACCATAGCAACATGATTAGGGGGGTCCTCGGCTGGAAAAACGCCCATGAGAGATGAATCTTTCAAAATACCAAACCCTATACTCTCATACTGTTTTGACATCTGTCCAATGGAAGGAACATGGTCACCAGGATGAGTAGTAGCATCTGGTGTATAAAAATCTAATTGGTCGATAGTAACAATTCATCCTTGGTGGGGGAATTGTACTATGCAGAAGACTAAAGAGGCTACCGCCTAAATGGTGTAAAACCAATTGCGACCAAGCAAGAGATTATAATCTATTGGGGAAGAGACCAGTTCCACGTTAACAGTTACGGTCTTTCCACCCAACTCAACTGCAAGAGCTTGTAGGATCCCATGAGGTTGAAATCCATGGCCGTCGAATGATTTGAACGTGGTGGGAGACGATTCAATTCGAGGGAGCCAATGGCTCACCAACAAGCGATCAACATGACAGAAGTGGAGGCACCTTCGTATAAAAGGGTACGATGGACAATCTTCCCAGCAATGTTCGCAAAAACTTGGAATGCGAGCTGGTGTGAGAGCCTCGACTTAAAGTTGTCAAGTCGGAACATGATGGTATTCGAGGAATCAGGGTCGACTGCACCGATGGCCGCAAGGAGAGTTTTCCGTTGATTAGGACAATTCTGCAAAACTTCCAAGGTAGACATGGCGCAATGAGCCTGTGCTAAGTCTTCTACGATATTGTAATTTTGTGCTGCTCGAGCGTTAGGATTGAAAACAGCTTTTCAAATCGTACTCTTGGGCGGTCGCAATATCGAATCTAAGGAGGGCATCTCAATGGTGAGAGAAGTTGATGGTACAGTGAAATCAGTTAAGGAGTTAGAAGCTTTTTTAGTATTACTTTTGGTGGATTCCTTCGAAGGGACTAGTTCACAAGATCGCGAGCGAGTGTTCAAATTGATCGTCTCATTACACACCATGAGAACATGCATTGTATTGGATGGTTCCCCATGGGCTAGGGCG
Organism: Larix kaempferi; assembly: GCA_027924585.1. Classification (NCBI taxonomy): domain Eukaryota; kingdom Viridiplantae; phylum Streptophyta; class Pinopsida; order Pinales; family Pinaceae; genus Larix; species Larix kaempferi. The sequence goes on from BSBM01001063.1 coordinate 5,793,035, forward strand.
GTTTGAGCAATCATCTGCTGGTTCCGAGTAGGAAATGGATCATTGAGGACTGCGGGAGTTGGTTTGCCCCTAAGAAACTTTTTTACTTTGTCTTTGTGGGGGAATTCTTTGGAGAAATGGTCATCTCTACATAGTAAACAAGGATACCTTAGTTTTTGTTTCTGCTTGGTATCATCAGGAGTGATCTTTTGTTCCTGCTGGGCAGAAGAATTTTTGGGTTTCCCCTTGTTCTTCTTTTTACCGCCGGACTTCTGAGATGAAGCTGATTGGACAGAATTCACCTCTTTAGTTGCAACAGGAGCGGTTCACTTGGTGGTGTTGTGGCCAACCGGAGTCGGGTTGGATGATCCACAAGTGCTAACAGCAAGCTGGGTGTTAAGGGAACCAATGATTCCATCAGTTTGGAGTCCCTTATGCGGTTTCGCAAGGTCATTAATGTCATGGGGTGCGTTAGGTAGAATATCAAAAAAAGTGTCGGATTGAGTGTAGACTAGGTCTAGTACATGGGCACTTGCGATGGCTTATTCTTCGGTGATAGCACCTCGCATAGCAACGTCTCTTGCTATGGTAGGGATGAGGTATTTTGTGAACTAGTCTACTAGGTGCTAATCTGGAATAGGAGATTTAATGAGACGTCATCTCCTTCGCCATTCATGGATATGATCCAAAATATGAGTCGCGGTATTCTGATGGAGCAAGGTTAAAAGCTCGGTACTATTTTCATACCATATGGGCAGCTGGAAATGTGTCAAAAAGTTCATGGCAAGAGAACCAAAATCAGGGAAGGAGTGGGGTGGCAACTCAATGTACCACTTGGCAACCGAACCGCTGAGAGTACTTTGAAACAATATAAGATGAATTGAATCGTCCATTAAGGAATTATATGAACACCATAAGTGGTATGTCATCATGTGGTTTTTAGGGACTTCACCCGGCTTGCTGTCAAATTTGGAGATATCAGACGAAAGTTTCATCGGAATCGGTGGCCAGTTAGATCTGTGGTAAATAGGATCGTTGGTTAAATGGGATAGGTCATGCAGGTCCAATGTAGTAAGGAAGGGAAGCTGTGGGTTAGGTTGCACGTATTAATAATACAGATAAGGCGTGTAAGGACCAAACTGACCGTAAGGTGTACCAGGAGGAAACCGGCTGAAGGGGAGTGTGCCGCCTGAACCGTAAGGGGGTCCTCCACCATAAGGTGGTCCATTCCGTTAAGGTGGGGTTCCACCTCCATCACCGGGAGGGGGTGGGGGTCCACTACCACTGCCGAGAGGAGGTGGGGGTCCATAACTGTAATGAGGTGGCCCACCACCGCCTCTACCTGGAGGGGGTGGTGGACCACTTCCGCCACCAAAAGGATGGGGCCCCCCACCACCTCTGCCACCGGAAGGATGCGGGTCTCCACCACCACCACCACCACCATAGTAGTTAGGTCCTCCACTGCCTTTGTCGAGAGGGGGTGGTGGACCACCTCTGCCACCCGAAGGGAAATGTCCTCCTCCACCATGATAGGGTGGTCCCCTGCCGCCTCCGCCGGGAGGGGGTGGTGGGCCATTCCCTCCACCGCCAGAAGGGTGAGGGATGTTGTTGGTGAAATGAGCTGGACCTCCACCAAGGTTAGGTGGGGGCCCACTGCCTCCAGCAGGAGGTGAGGGAGGACCGATCGAGGGTGGTGGTACTTGAGGGATAGTCAGTTGGGGTCCTTGTTACAAAATAGGTTGTTGCCCCCATAGAGTGTATGGATTCCCAAGATGAGGTATCCCGTATGGTGAATTTTTGGGATTAGATTGGCCCGGCGTAGGGTTAACAGAACCTGGATACGCTTGACTCCATGAGGGTTGAGTTACATTGGACAGCCCCCCAACATGAGATAATCCCATGGTGGATGGTCTAGTAGGTTGTGAAGGTCCAACGAAAGGTCCGTTGGGGTTTCCACCGCCTATGTTCTGGTTAGGAAACGGGGGTTTCCCCCTAGAGACGACAGGTTAACCACCATTCAAAGGTTGAACCAACGTAGGATGTTCACGAGCTACCATAGTAATAACATTACCAATGAGATAATCCTAGGGAATGGAATACCCTCCCCTCGAATTCTGAGGTGGGGGAGGAATTGGTAAAGTAACTGTGGTGGTAACGGGTGTGTTGGACTATTGTCCCTCCACATGTTGGTTCACTTGAGGTGCAGGACTGGACTCTTGCAAGGGTTGACCAGTCTTATTAGTGGTCTCGTGGTGGGAAGGTTGTTCTGGTGATCCAAAAGATATCGTACAATCTGGGATGGGTCAATAAGGGGGTAACGATGGGTCTTGAACCTGTTGTTGGATACTTGACTTCTGAAATTCTTCAGCCATGGAATGAAAGTGAGCTAATTGGCCACGAAAGTAGGCTAAAGTGAAATCCAGACTAGTCCCGTTAGGTGGGGATGAGATGGCAAAATGAGCCACTGGGTGGTCTATAGAAGATGTCCAGTAAGATGGTGAAGGACCAACAACTGTTGTAGGGTCATCCTGGGGTCATTTTATCCATTCCAATGATCCAGGTTCTCCTGGGATGATGGGAGAAAGGTCTTGTGAAGCGGGGGTTTTTGCTCCTTCATCGTGCAGTGGATGAGAGGTAGGTGAATCTGGAGGATTTTGTGGAAACAAAAGTCCTCCAACATTCAGAGTGGGGTTTTCCACTTGAGTAACTACGGCCATGTTACGCTGATCCATTCTTACCCTTGAAATAACCTTCGGGTTAAGGGGATATTCGGGTGATAATTTTAAGATCCTACAGGATCTTCTCCAGGGAAAATCCACCAGAGTGTCAGGATGATCAGCCAGGATGGCTGAAACAACGTTTTCTCCTAAGGGTATGCTAAAAGAAAAGTAGTCTAGAAAAACCTACTCAAACTAAGGCAACAAGCAAACTTATGTGACAGAGTGGATTCAAAAGTTTGGAACTTCACAGGATTATCAAGGCATCGTAAACCGCAATATATTGCAGGGTCCAACAATATGACGCAACAAGGAGGATTGGGACAATAAACTTGCCTGCATACCTGATTACCTGGATAGTACGTGCATGCTAATCTCCCTGAGTGTTTTTCTCGGTGTATTGCTTTGCCAAGACAACCAAATGGTTAACTTAGTTGGTTTCAGGAATCCTAATGGTGTCTCCAGATATATGCAAGATACGTAGGCGCTCAGATCCATAGTGGTGCTGTCTAATGCAAAACCGTTCAACAAGAGACCTTTCGATATACTACCGAATACATGATACACCCTTCGATATATGCCAAGTATGGATTATGGTACTTGGTGGGTACGTGAAAGACTAAAACACCCCAGGGATACAGTGCTGGAAAATAACGACAGCTGCCACGCGTAACGATGCTGGAACACATCTCTAACTTACACACAAGTTGCTAAAAATTTTACCTAGTACTACCATTAATTTTATCTTGGATGGTTAGGTGAATGCATGAGGTGAGCACATAATCAGAAGCATAATGCAAGCTGTGGCTACATGCATGAAATATTCTTCTCTTTCAATGAATTCTAGCTATGGGAAGGAGAAAGCTTTTTCCAATAGTATTTCCAAAACAAACTCAATGCAAGACAATCCCAATTCAAACAAAAATTGACTATGAAAGTATTCTTTTCCTTTTCAACGAAACACAAAAAATCACAACACTACTATCCAAATCACAACATTTTTTCTTTTCTTTTTCTTTTCAAATCAAAATGACACTAGGTAATGAAAAGAGAGGTTTCTGAAATGGAATATGCAAGTTTTTCAATTTCACTTTCAATGGTCTAAAAGCAACAAAAATTAAAAATGCATCTATCTTTCCTTAGCATGGAATCAATTTTGCAAAACATTGAAGCCTACTTTGAGTCTTTCAAGAAAATGAGCGATTCATAGTTCGAGAAAAACACAATAGATCATACATTCATTCAACTTTTCCAAAACATAATCGAGAATTTTCCAATGCACAACAATTTTCTTCAATAATGCTTAAGAAATGATGGGAAAGAAGCACTTTTAACTTTTCAATGCATGCACCAAAGAATAAACTTGATAGCAATTGAGCTTTCAGATCTAAATGACTGAAAAGAAGACACTACTTGCAGCACTCAGTACACTAAGAACACTCAAGAAAGGACAAGCACTCAATCAAGTTGAAAGATACACTTAACTCAAAATCAAGCAGCAGCAAGCAAAACAAGCAAGCAAAGCCCAAACAAAATGAGAACGAGGTCTGGAAGCTGATCTAATGTAATGATCAAATCAGGGATGGAAGGAAGGGAATGCAAGGATGAGCAGAAGAAGGTGGAGGAGACAAGAGTATCCACCACTACCAGTCTTCAAACTTGTCCAAGAAGAAACCCAAAATCAATCCAAACAAAACCAAACACTCAAAACACAAATCATAGGTGGGATCCCTGGCTGTATCTTGCAGCACAAAGAGAGTTCAAACAACAAACCAAAGTCCAGACTGTCAAATCGAGAGGGATACCTGCATGCCAAAAATTTGACAAATCGACGCACTCTATTCTTTTACACAGTGCGACATCACAGTTTGCATACACGGGAGGTGCGAGGATGTCGCAGTCTACCAATGTATGGGATGCGATGAGTGACTAACAGGTAAAGACCAGAGACCCAGAATGACACAGTGTCGCTCTGTTCCTGCTACCCAGGTGCGACAAGTGAAGTCTAGATTCAAAGATGAATCCGATATCTCAGCAATAAACCATGGAATGGTTTGGGAATGAGTTGTGTAAACTCAGAGGAAGTATATTAGAGTCTCCAATACAAAGATCTGATAGTGAAATCAACTCCAAGAAGTAAAATGGAAAAAATAAAAGGCTTGTGTCAAGCAATCAACTGAAAATTACTCTCAGATTAACAACTACTGACTAAAATCTATATAATCCCCAGTATGGTCGCCAGATTTGTTATTGGACAATCCACTCGAGCGGACATGAGCTAGATCTCCCTAGCTCAAAGTGAGTCTAGAACAAATAGAATAGACTACCAATGCATTTCCTAGATCTACTTAAGGATCGATTACTAGATGTCTTACCTTTCACTTCGCAATCCTTTATCCTGAATACTGCTCCATGTCCCACGGTTGTCAGATCCAAACTGCAAGACCTGTCAAGACAAGAAACAAGAAAAACCAGTAAAAGACATCTATACAATAAGAGATCTAAGTAAACAGTTAAGCAGGTAAACTACTCAATATCATTGCACACTTGAACAATATTGGTGGAAATCATTTGTATTACTACAAATAGAGGATTACATGATAGAGATATAGAACTACAACAAAGGCTTAACGATGTAGCCCTTCTCCGATGAAGCCAATTGCCATATCCTTCCAAGGAAGTATGATTTCTCCAATAAGTGAGTGGAGATGTTCTAAGAGTGATTTCACCAGCATGAAGATACCATAGCCTTCCTCCCTTTGGGATGGGAGTGAGCTTCACTTATATAGGACTAAATGGATAGGGTATGGATAGTATAGGTTGAGAGATGGTAGGACCGGATTAAGGGATCTCCCCAAAGGTTTAGGAATCGAGTGCCAGCTCTTCCAAGAGGTCAAGGATAGGGCCCCAAGTTAGAAAGCTTCGAGATGGACCTCAAGGAAGCTATTTTTTCCATCTAACTGAATTCGTCGCACCCTGTAATCGATTAAGGTGCGACGTCACATGTTGCTAGTGTAAATCCTACGACGACCCTTCAAAATTTAGCACACTTGGGAACAAATCCTTCCAGGACGGTTACTTAGTCCAAGTACCTTCAGGGTTGTATACACGGAATCTTATGATGAGTATATTTTGGGTGTAACATGACCACAATCACCTGCACATCACTAACTGAGCTAGATAAATTGAATTCTTTGGTGTGCAGTGCTGAAGTCATTGTGCTAGTTCTTTCTTTGCTTGCTGGGAAGTTTGAACTAATTCTTTATACTTTTCAAAAATATTCAGCTGTGGAGGCTCCTCCATAGGTCCTTTTCCCTTATCACCATCGGGATAAGTCAGCATGAGATGGGTTTTAGCTTTTTGAGCCTCCTTCTCTTCTCTTTCCCTTCTTACTTGCTCAATCAAATCAAATTCCATTTTTCTGTAGCTGAAGAACTTGTCTTTGAGCTCTTTCTGATACAACAAAATCTAGCTCTATTCATCCTTTGTTTTAGCTTTTTCCAGGACTTCATAAAAAAGTGTCAACTCCCAAGTAGATGGATCCATCTGGGATATCTTCATGTTCATAGCTCATCTTCATGTGATTGTGATTGAAATGAGCATCTAGGAATTTCTTAGAATGATGTCTTCTTTTAGGAGCATATCCTAGTTTCAGAGAAGCAATCTTATTACCCAATACTTGGTCCCAGGTGGAAGTAGGGATAGAAAAAGAACCAAGGTTCGAGGGGAATTTTGGCCATACTCTCCTCTTGGGACCTATAAGTTTGAGGTAAACCCCTTCTACCATAGTCTGATATGATACTTCTTCAATCAGTAGCCTATCTGGAACAATTCTAGGCAGCAGGTGAACAACACTGCTTCCCCGAATTCTGACATAGGAGAGGGATTCCCCTACATACCAATCCCCAATTATAGCAATGAAAAGATTATCATCAGCTCAGAAAGCTGGTGCATCTTCCTCAAATATCTTGAGATAAATGGTACCAAGGAAATGATCAAAAATGTCATACACCATAGGCACATAGTTATCCTCCCACAATGTAGAATGATATATATGAACAGGAGGAGTAGTAGGGGTCCAATTCCACCCCATGTTGGGATATTGAAATTCAGCATAGAACACATCCATCACATAGGCTGAAAGAAAGAAAGAGGGTTTTTGTGTAGCAGGGTACTTCTGATACTTTTCAATTGTTGTTTTAAGCTCCAAAGACAAAATAGAAGCCCAAGGAAAAGCTTCACCTGTAGTTAAGACATGATGAGCCACAGGAGCCAACACAACTTTAAAGATTGAGGAATTAGGAAGGCCATATAGCTGGGAAAGCATAACTCCCAATAAAGAGTAGGTTTCTTTAAACCATGACACTGGGTATAAATTATTAGGCCTGTGCACAAAGCTGGCTGGTTTGTGCATCCAGGATTTGATCATTTCATTGAAATTAAACCTGGTGTTTACAGACTCTAGGAATGTGGCATTGAGGATCTGCACAGGTGGTCTAAGGGAAAATTCCCTGGTAAATATCTCAGGACGAAAAGTGGTTAATTTTGAACCCGCACTATCATTAAATGAGGAGTCTTTAGGGTTGGCATGCTGTACTATCCAGTTAACGACATCAGTATAAGGCAAGATGGCAGGTCTAGCAGCAATTGCATGAACCTGAGAGTCACTAATTTTCTTGTAGGCTTGGCGGTCATTCTCAATGTCGGATAGGTCATCGTTTTCGAATATGGAAAATATTTTAGACCAGTCCACCTAGTAGGTTTCAGTTATTTTTCCACTGGTATCTGAGAAGATGCCAAAATTTGGGTCCTTGTTCAATTGGTCTTTTAGGGAAGTCTTAGAACGTGTGTTGCGTGACATGTTTGCAGACTGGATAAATTCTGACGAATGAAGGAACAACAATAAAAATAAAAATAAACGATTATAACTATAAATAACTAAAAAAAAGAAACAGAAAAAACCAACCTGCTTCAGCTGAAAATGGCGAGCCAAGGGCCGCTGGTAAAAACTCACAGTAAAATTCAAGCAATAGGGTAATTTTCCAAATTCGAAAATGATAAGGAAAAATAAGAAAAATGACTTATTTAATAAATTGAATGGGTAAAATATGATCCATAGGATCTAAACCAATCAACGACTGAGATCAGTTATTAATATTTGCGGGAAATAAATTGCGGGAGACAAATTCGCAAGTAGGCAGATCCTTCCCGCAATCCACAATCTGCACTTGCGGGCTGCGGGTTGCGGGACTTAAACTGCGTTTATTGAATCAAAAGATAATTCCACAATCCACAATCCGCAATTTACGGGTTGCGGGACTGCAAAGTTCAAAAATTTTATTCAACAACTTCCCGCAATCTGCAATTGTGGGTTGCGGGATGTGGGAATGCAAAAAACCTTTGATATGAAATATCCTTTCCGCAATACGCAATCCACAAATTTCGGGTTGCGGGTTGCGGAAACACACCATGCATTTTTATTCAAATTACTTTCCACAATCCGCAATCCGTAATTGTGGGTTGCGGGTTGCGGAACGAAAAGTTCAACAAACTATTTACACAGTCTTCCCGCAATACGCATTTGCGGGTTGTGGGATGGGAAAAATCTCAAAAGAGAAAAACACACTCCCGCAATCCGTAATATGCAGGTTTGCGGGTTTGCGGGCTTGCGTGTTTGCGGGTTGAAAAATGACATTTGGAAGAATTCAAGGCTTCCCACAGCTTCAGGAAAACAATGAAAAAACTAAGAATTTTCAAAGGGAAAACTCTAATTTCAATCAAAACAATGCAAAGGCATGAAATCCTAATAAACATGATAAGACCCCATAATGACAGAGGAATTTAAACCATTACCTTTGTAGTGAAAATTTTTGGGGTTCCCGTGTTCCATTAGAACATGGGATCTATTTTACCTACAATAATGAGGAAGGCATTGATTGATTCGAAGTTGTCTGGACTCAAAGAGATGAGTTCATTCTCCAATTTGTGACCTTTCATATCATCTTTCTGTCCAAAAAGGGATTCGAGCTTGTCCCAAACCTCTTTAGGAGATGTAATATCGATGAAATGGAAGTGAAGATCTTCAAAAATTGAGAGAAGGAGAAGGACAACTGCTTCAGGAAGCTTATCCAAGTACTTGGACTTTTCATCTGCACTGAGAGGTTCTACCATAGTTCCATTGAGTATCCTGGTGAAGCTCTTGGATCTCATGAAGAGATCCATCTTGGATTTCCATTCAACATAGTTGGAAGATGTGAGCTTTAGATCCATCTAAACAGAGAAGGTCGAATTATTGAAGAAGAATTCGAATGGGTTAATAAACCTGCAAAATAAGAATATTTTTTGCTGATGGAGAATGATACACTTCAACTAAACACTACCTTTTGAACACTAAGCACATAGACTAATTCCTTCACACCTGGTTAGACCTCATTGGATTTCTCCAATGAATTCAATTAATAGCACCAGGATTTGCTGTGGAAACTCAGAGGCTTCTGGTGCTCAAGTGAAAGATAGTTGCTCAAAGAAATGTTGCACCTGCTGCTGCTGCAACTACTGCAATGGCTGCAATTCGAATAGTTGCTGACTTCTCTAGAATTTATCTTGAACAACTTCAGCATGGGAGATGATGGAGGCTGAATCATGAATAGAGAGAGCACTGGAAGAAGTATAACTGGTCTTGTTTTCCAAATGGCTAGCATCAACCTCTTCCTCCTGATTTCCAAAAAATCTGTCCAATCTAGTCCATAGGTCACTTGGATGTTCATAAAGATTGATGAGGTATTCCATATTGGAAAACATAGTAATACATATGGTTCTTGAAGCTCCGTCACAAGCATCAAGCCAAACATATTTCTCTCCATCGGAACAAAAATCTCTCTAAATACCAGTACACACATCAAAAAGACCATGTCTATTCAGATATGATGTCATCTTTGGTTTCCATTCATCATAGTTGAATGGAGCGAGAAAATGAACTCCTTCCAGATTCATAGTTGATGTTGTTCAAATCGAATCTACTGGTGTAGAATCACCAGTGAAGAATCACTAATGCGGAATCACCAGTACAGAATATGCATGCAGAATCACCAGTGCAGAATCACTAGTGCAGAATCAGCAGTGCAGAATCACTAGTGCAGAAACAATGGAGATCCATAATAGCTGTTGATTTTGAATATATTGAAGAGGGATTCGAATGGATGAATAAACCTACAAAACAAGAAGAGTTTTTTTATGGATATTTTCTACAATTCGACTGAACACTACCTTAAGAAAATTGAGCACATAGACTAAGTCCTTCACACCTGGCTAGACCTCACTAGATTTCTTTAGTGAATTCAAGATAATAGCACCAGGATTTGTTGTGGAAACTCAAAGGTTTTTGGTGCTCATGTGAAAGATAGCTGCTCAAAGAAATGATGCAACTGCTGCAATTTGAATAGCTGCTGACTGCTATGATACCATGTGATAATATGCAGGGGATCTAGAAACTGTAACAAACTCACAATCAAACTCTCAAGAATGTTGCAAAGAAGAAGAGCAGTTGCACTCAATAATCACTCATAAACACAAAAAATGTAGAACAATAGTATCATATATCAGTTGTAAGATTGCACTATGCGAATCAATGAAAGTAATGAATGTGTTACAATAAATTGTGATGTAGAATCATATAGGATTCGAATTAGCCAAGTAGGTCATTTGAATCAAGCTCAAAGTATAGCTTGGATAACAATGGAGACATCATCGAGTCAATAGTATTAGTCATAAATGGTAATAGTTAGTCAAATGTGTCTAACTGAGTCTAATAGAACCATCTAGGCATAAATTAGGGACTGGAGACTCCAAGGGGGGTGCATGAGGCTGTCAAATAGTCAAGTGTAACTCCAAAACTATCTAACTAGAAGCTACAAGCAGTCAACATGAGCAATTAGTGGAAGAACTACTCTATCAATACACTAACTGAATGATAACTCCTGGTAGGTGAGATAAGGCGCCCTAACTGAGATATAACTAGTGGTAGGTGAGAAAAGGCACACTTGCCATGCATAACAATCAAGTAGGGTGCATCAGGTAGGTAGGATGCCAAATGGGGGTTGAAGACAGGCTCTGGGGAGTTGAAAGTGAGCTCTAGGTGTTGGGAGAACTACCAACATGATGACTGGATGCATGCAGTCGAATGCAAATGCATGCAACATGCAAATTTGCATGCAAGCATGCAAAATATAAAAATGATGGTGTGAATATTCCAACAATGTGGTTTTAGGAGTGCAATGGTTATACTCTATAGGGGAGCATAAATTAAACTATCAAATTCCTGAGATGAAATTTCAAGATTCAAAAGGTATACTAAGGGTTGTGAGAGGGAAGCACACTTACCCAAATCAAGTAGTGTCTTCCAATAGTATGAGATCTATATTGAGGCATGGAGACATAGAATGGGATGCTGAATCTCATATCACATCTCCCAAGCCAAACACAAAGGTTGTTGAACACCCAAAGGAGATAGAGAAACTATTGCATAAGTTCGAAAAAGTTTTTAGAGATCTTCCACATGGTAGACCACCTGATAGGGGGGGTTGAGCACAACATTCTTTCGGAGGAGGGTACTTCACCTATTCAAATCCCACCATATAGACATCCAAAAAAATTTAGAGATGAAATTGAAAAGGCCATCCAAGAACTCCTAGATTTGGGACTCATTAGACCAAGCTCTAGCCCTTATGCTTCTTCAGTAGTGTTGGTAAATAAAAAAGATGGAACCTTGAGGATGTGCATAGACTTTAGAGCCTTGAACAAGAAGACAATCAAGAATATGTATCCTATTCCTAGGATTGATGAGTTCATGGATGAGTTATCTGGGGCCAAATATTTTTTCAAAATTGACCTTAGATCAGGTTATCATCAAATTCGAATGAAGGAAGAAGATGTAGAAAAGACTGCTTTTAGATGTCATTATGGCCACTTTGGGTTTCTTGTTATGCCTTTTGGATTAACTAATGCTCCAACCACATTTCAAGCATGCATGAATAGGATATTTTGAAAGTAGCTAAGAAGATTTGTTTTGGTTTTCTTTGATGACATTCTCATTTACAGTAAAACTTGGGAAGAGCATTTGCAACATTTAGAGATTGTATTGAAAACTTTGCAAGAACAATCCTTGTTTGCTAAGATGTATAAATGTGAATTTGAGATGAAGGAACTATTGTATCTTGGGCACATTATTGGGCAAGAAAGAGTGAAAGTGCACATGGAAAAAATCAGGGCTATCTTAGAATGGCCATCACCAAAAAACATCACAGAATTGAGAGGCTTCATTGGAATATGCACCTATTATAGAAATTTTGTGAAAGGGTTCTCCAAATTGACTTCTCCACTCACTGATTTGACTAAGAAGGATGCTTTCAAGTGGGATGAAGAGGTTGAAAAGGATTTCCAAAAATTGAAAGAGGTAATGAGTAGTTGTCCCATACTTGCATTACCTGATTTTTCTAAACCTTTTGTTGTGGAATGTGATGTTTCAGGTGGAGGAATAGGGGTTGTCCTAAAGCAAGGCCAACACCCTATAGCCATTGAGAGCAGAAAGTTGCAGCCTCATGAGAAGCTTTACTCCATCTATGACAAAGAAATGTTGGCCATCATGCATGCATTGGCCAAGTTTAGCCAATACTTGGTGGGAAACAAGTTTGTGGTGAAAACTGACCACAATAGTCTAAGGCACTTCCTCACTCAAAAGGATCTAAATGAAAGGAAACAAAAGTGGGTAAGAAACATTCAAGCTTATGATTTTGATATTGAATATGTGAAAGGAAAGAAGAACATTGTAGTAGATGCATTATCTAGAAGACCTTCTTTTTCTCTCATGGACATTGCCAAGGATTGGAAAAACATGCTAATAGTTGAATATGCCAAAGATAAATTTGCTTGTGATGTATTAGATGGAATCAAACGGGACGATAACTACAGTGTAATTTCCCTAAAACTTTAAAAATTTGAAAGTTTTCCTATATGTCTTATCGTCGTTTATTTAAGTAAATGTTTAGAAAATTAACTTTAGTACTGGGAAAATAAATAGAAGACATATTGATACAATGGAAATGCATGGTTTATACTTATTCTCATGATTCATTGTTTGATTTATTGTTTGTGGTTGGCTTTTAATTTCTAGTTCAGCGGAAGCGATGTAATGGATTGATGTCCTAATGAACCATATTGAGTTAATGGATAATAATTCAGTTTGGTCGATAAGCTTAGTACATGTTGAAACTCTAAGGGTCTTTATATCGGCATCTTGATTTATAAGTTTGTTTCTTAAATGTCGAACTGTGTGTATTCTTCATACTAGGATAATGGGGTAGTTTTGATATATATGTCACTGTATTTTTATAAATATTTTCATGCTTGAGGGGATGGACCTGGTAGCATCAGCCAGGCTTACTTAGCATTCATGCTAAAGCCTATCTCATCTTAGGTTTTTATATCCACGTATAAGTTTATTATTATGTTTTTGGTCAACATTCAAAATGTACAACATGCAAATTGTGAATGGAGATCTTAACTATATGAAGTGGGTAACAAAATCAAAACTATAGTGGTGGTTGGTAGCGCATTTAATGGTGGTCCAATACCAACCCTTCGAAATGGAAACCAAATGGATGGCGTTAAGGGATAAACCCTAAGGGTTTGGATGACTCAATGCATTTTCGCATTGTTGTTTGGAGGGGAAAGAAGAGAAAGACTCTTCATGTCTTGAAAGCACCCATGGAAGGGCTCGATGTAGGTTGTATCCTAATGCTTGGGTTTTATGTTTTGTTTGAAAGGGCTTACGGTGGTGATAGTTCGAGCTGGGCATGATGGTATTCGTAACCATAGTGACCATGGGTAAGTCTGGTCCTCTGTTGGCCATTTCCTCCATTCAAGTGAAAGGTTGACTGCTGTTTTGTTTGCTCTGTAACTAAAATTCTTTGGAAATGGTTTGAAGCTAGAAATCAATGTAATACTGATTTTGAATACAAAAGTCGTGGCCAGACCTTGTGGCATGCTCTGTAATGTATAATCTACAATGTTGATTAAGTTGTAGCCTGTATGGCATTTTGGAATAGAGGAAGCTTGACTTGGCTCCTTTGTAATTTGAAATATGGCTTCGAAGTTTGGGAACACTTCCATTGACATGAAGGTTCTTGTTTAACCTCTGTAAATTTTGTGGGTATGTTTTAATACTTCCGTAAGCTTTACATTTGGACTCTGTGTGTCATTTAATACAAAATCTGGAAGCATTGGGGTTTAAGAATTCTCTGTATGTGTTTATATGCTTTGCTTTTCCAGAATATATGTGGCTTTGGTAAGCCTCAGGGTTTGTTATTTCGCTTCTAATGTTCTTATGGGGGATTGAACTATCAGATCCTGGGCGTGGGTTTTCTATCTGTAAATGATTATATACTCTATGTGTTTCTTGTTTAGTTTACTTAATTTAGTTATGTGTTTTTCTGGAAACGAGAAATCCTTATGTGAAAGATGGGGATGTTTGTTTATTTAAATGAAGGGCAAGCCCTAACTGGTTACGTATGGCGATTTCACTTTTGTGATGGGAAATTAATATTTAAAGTTGGTTTATCTCTATCATGTTTCTAGTTTGGATAGAAAATACAACCTCTATAATGAAACCTTTGTGTATGGCCATTTCTTTTTTAACACGTTCTTTTAATAACTTTAAGCATGTTGCACCTCGGGATGTTACAAATACGTAAATTATTTAGGCTGAGATAAAATTTACTGTGTGAAATCGTTAATCCTATGTTGGCTGCAAAGGAATGGACACGAATTATTTTTCTTGTTTTAATTATTCTTATGTGGATTTATGGCAAATTCCCAGCATTAAAATCGCATGCATTTTGTCTTTCATTATGGTTTAGTATATAAGAAGAATGGTTGATGATATACGTTGTAGTGTGATCTCTGTAGGTACTTCGTGGATTTTTAGGAGTGCTATGCACAGGACTCGATGCTCAGTCTTGGCTTTTATCTAATATATTTTAATTCTGGAAAAATGCCTTTTAAAAGACTAGCTCGTGTAAGGCGAATTTGAGAAAAGTATGTGGTGGTTGATAATTTTTATGGGCGATATGCTAGCTATGACCTATAGTTTTAATGCTACATTGATTTTCTATTTAAGTTTAAAGAAGAAATCAAACCCTACATAATCTATGCTAGAGATTGGAATTTAATGTTTATTTAAATAAAAGATTTGGTATAACATAAATTTTAGCTATGAATAAGATTCTAAGCTAGGGAACCAGTCAAGCAAATTGATCTTCTTACAGGAAATGATTATGTTGTAATAATACATTTAAATTCATTTATGCAAACTTTACTGTTTTAGTTTAACTAGGGTTTAAAATCTTCAAACAAAAATTTAACTTTTGATGGATTGACCCGGGGAGCCAATGCAAGATGCCCTTGCTCCCAATGCTTGGGGTTCAACTAGAAAGAAAATTACAGTAAAATGAAATGGACTTCTGAACGTTAAACTTATAACATATATATAGAAAAACATAGAAGTAGTTCATACCTAGATTTGCAGCTGTGATTCCCTCCTTGCACAGACCTGCACACTTCAACCACTAATTAAAGAAAACAAGTATGCTTATCTGACCTGTAGGATGGTAACCGAATGACTTTGGAACTACCACGTTCCTCCCAACCTTGACCCTGAACAATTCTTGGTTCACTAATGGATCCCCTCGAGCTTGTTCCAACATGCAATGGAAACTTAGAGCACTTAGAAAAGATAGTTGTAAAATGTGCCAATCCTGAAATAATCTCTATTTCAAATCTGTCGGAAAATCTCTCTTGCTTACCATAGAAAAATGATAACAAGGTAGCTAATAATGATCCTCCCTTTCTTTGGGATTTGTCCTTCTTTATATAGGTGAACTTTGGAATATAGCTATTGAGTTAATAATAATATTTTTAATATTAACTCCAGTTTTATTTTAAATTTGAATTATAATATATGTAAAGGATATTTTGATTAATTTCTCACTCGTAGTTTATCTAGGACTTTTAACTTGTTCCTCTATGATTTTGTTTTAAAGAAACTTTTATATTTTATTTACTTTTGTTATAACAATGTGTTTCTTATTAATTAGATCACAATGTTTCCTTTATATATAATATAAATAAATATCTTATGCGTATATTTTATGCATACTATTTATACATAAGTGAGACTTCTTTTATAAATAATCAATCTGATTATTTAATTAATTAAATAGCATAATAACTCCTTGATGATTATTTAGTACAAGGGTCCAATCTTTGGACAAGGTATTTTTTGGTAGGTTTGGATAGTCGACTAGGTTAGGTAACTCTAGGTCCCTCTTGCATGTTGGGTTACCTCGTTTAACATGTTAGTTTCCGTAGTCCTTGATGAGAGATAGAAATGATTCATTTAACCAATTAAATAATTGTGATGACTAGTAGTGCTATTCAGAGTGTTCTCAACTCAACACTCTTAAGATCAAGTAAACCCGAGTGCTCTTCAGAGCTTTGGCTCAACACTCTCACATGGGAATTACGCTAGTGCAATTCCAGAGCATCCCGCTCAACACTAGTACTAAAATGTGTTTGTGAAGCACATCTAGAAATAAAAATGGCCTCGGATCAAGTACTTATTATCAAGCATGGAGTGCTCCAAGGATTATTCCCAACACTCTATGTACATCGGGGCTTACGCCCAATACATAATAAAAGTCCTCTATGTACATCGAGGCTTATGCCTAGTACATCGGTCATCCATGTGCTACAGAGTCCACACTCAACAGATATAAAATTCAATCATGCATATCATAACTCGACAGAGTATGTAACAAAATATCATCTCAGTATAATAGGGTCTTGTACTCAATCTCATAATAAATCATAAATCAAAAACATTGGGGCTTTCTGCCCAGTATGTAACAATAACCTGCATCAGTCAGGGTCCATGCCCAAATATGTATATCTATAAAAATGAATCATGTGCATTGGGGCTTACGCCTAGTATACCAAAATAAATCATATGCATTGGGGCTTAAGCCCAATATATAACAACAATATAGTCAACCAAAATTCGGGATATTACATCCCTTCCCACTTAGAACAACACTGTCCCGATGTTCTAGGGACTAGAAATGAAGTCATTAAATAAGGCAGGGTAATCCTCTTTCATGGTGGTTTCATTTTCCCAAGTAGCCTCATCTGGTCCGAAGTGCCTCCATTGCACTTTCAACTAGATGATAGTATTCTTTCTAAGCTGTACCTCCCTCTTATCCAGAATGTGGAGGGGTTCGGGCATGAATTCCCCCTCTGGTTCTAGCTGTAATAAGGACCAATCAATCACATGCTTAGTATCATAGACATATTTCTTTAATAAATATGCACGAAAAAAATTATGAACTTTTACATGAGCTGGTAAAGCTAACTCATATGCTATTTGCCCTTTCTTGGCCAGTATCTCAAAAGGTCCACAAAATCTGGGGGCTAACTTTCCGCACTGCCACAAGCTCAAAGAGTTTCTCTTTGCCTTCACTTTTAAGAAGACATGTTCACCGAATTGGTAATATTTGTCTTTTCTTTTCTTATCCGCATAACTCTTTTGGTGGTCTTGTGCCTCTTTTAAGTTTTGTTGTACTTTGGTAACTAGTTGTTCCAAGTCCTTTAATAAATCTGGACCCAGCATAAGTTTGTCTATTGGACTATCACATGTCACTGGTGTCCTACACTTTCTTCCATAGAGTAAATCGAAGGGACTCATATTGGTAGAGGTTTGGTACCCTTTGTTGTATTCAAAATCAACGAGGTGTAAATAATCCTCCCATTTGGTGGGGTTGTTCATAACATACATCTTAATCATATCCTCTAGGATATGGTTTACTCGTTTCATTTGTCCATCAGTCTGCGGGTGATAAGCAGTACTGAAATTTAATTGTGTCTCTAGTCCAAAGAACAAGGACCTCCAAAAGTTACTGGTGAACTTCGTGTCTCTATCAGAAATGATTGCCTTGGGTATCCCATACAATCGAAAGATCTCTTTTAGGAAGATGTTTGCGATGTGGATAGCTTTGTGAGTAGACTTCACCGGTATGAAATGTTCCATTTAGATAACTTGTCTACTACTACAAATATGGAGTCATTATGTCTCTTAATATTGGGTAAACCCATGATGAAATCCATACTGATGACCTCCCAATTCCACTTTGGGATGGGTAACGGCTGTAGTATCCCGGAAGGGTGCTGGTGTTATGCCTTGACCAGTTGGCACTCCTGGCACTTGGCGATGAATAGTGATATGTCGGCTTTCAATTTAGGCCAAAAGAAGTGTTTCTTTACTACTGATATCATCTTTTGATATCCAGGATGCCCTGAGTAGGGTCTCCGATGGAACTCAGTGATAATGTTAGGTCTAATGTCTCTGTTGTCCGGGACATAAAGTCTCTCCTTCGACCATAAAAATCATGTCTTGTCTATCTTATATTCCTTTTGTTGATGGAATAACCTATACTCCCAAACATTTTTGTGGATTTCGACA
Organism: Larix kaempferi; assembly: GCA_027924585.1. Lineage (NCBI taxonomy): Eukaryota > Viridiplantae > Streptophyta > Pinopsida > Pinales > Pinaceae > Larix > Larix kaempferi. The sequence continues at coordinate 5,811,299 of BSBM01001063.1, forward strand.
TAGAATCAGTCATTCCTACAAGCCGTTCTAATCCTTTCGTGCAAGTTTGAGTCAGTTTGACTTACTGTCACCTCATATAACATATGAGCTCGTCAACTTAAAGCATCGGTGATCTTGTTCTCCTTTCCTTTTATGTGTTTTATCTCAAAGTGGTACTTGCTAAGGAAGGATAACCACCTGGCTTGCCAAGCATTTAGGTCTGGTTGTTCAAATAAGTACTTCAAACTCATGCTATCCATCTTCAACACAAACTTCTTTCCCATAAGTTAATGCCTCCACATCTTCAAGACATGGATGATGGCAGGTAGTTCAAGATCGTGCGTGGGATATTTTTGTTCGTGCTCCTTCAACTTTCTTGACTCATAGCAGATGGCGAATTCATTATGCATAAGGACTCCATCGAGCCCTTCTTTTCTTGCATCTGTGCAAACAATGAATTTCCCATTGGGATCAGCAATCCATAAAATAGCTGCACTTGTCAAAAAAAAAAAATAGTTTCTGGAAGCTTTCTTCACACTTGGTTGTCCAAAGGAACTTGTTTTCCTTTTTCTGCAAGGCAGTCATAGGACAAGCAATCCGTGAGAATTTCTCAATGAACTTCTAGTAGTATCTGGTTAACCCTAAGAATGATCTTATGTCGGTCACGCAAGTGGGTGTAGGCCATTACTCTATGGCTTTAATATTTTCGTGGTCGACTACTATCCCCTTCTCAGAAATGATGTGACCTAGGTACTGTATCTGTGGTTTGTAGAAATCACACTTGCTAAACTTAGTGTAAAGTTGATATTCTTGTAATACTCGTAACACTATTCAGAGATGTTCTTCGTGTTCTTCTTCACTTTTGGAGTAGATAAAAATGTCGTCAATGAAGACTGGAATGAACTTGTTTAGGTATTTACTAAAGATGTTGTTCATCGTGCACATAAAGTTTGCGGGTGCATTTGTTAATCCGAAAGGCATTACCACAAACTCGTAATGACCATATCGGGTTCGAAAGGAAGTCTTACTGATTCCTTCGTCATGGATTCTTACTTGGTGATATCTAGATCGTAGGTCGATCTTCGAGAAGATCTTTGCTCCTCCAACTTGATCAAATAAGTCATCAATTCTAGGGAGTGGGTAATGGTTCTTGATGGTCAACTTGTTGAGTTGATGGTAATCGATGCACATCTGCATTGACTCGTCCTTCTTCTTGACAAAGAGTATCAGAACTCCCTAAGGAGACAAACTTGGTCGAATGTATCCTTTCTCGATCAACTCCCATAATTGAAGCTGGAGCTCCACCAATTCTGGTGGACTCATGCAGTAAGGGGCTTTAGAAACTGGTACTGACCTGGGTGTTAGTTCTATGGAGAAGTCTAGGTCTCATTTGGGTGGTAGCCATGGTATTTCCTCAGGAAATACATCCTTGAATTCTACAAGGACTGGGAAGTCTTTGATCTTTTGTTCCCTATCGACTTCTAAGGTTTGAATGTTGACTACAAAGAGCTTACAACCCTTCCTTACGCACTTCTTTTCTTGTAAGGAAGATATTTGCCTGACGGAAACCTTCTTAGGTATGCCTTGAATCTTTCTTTGATTTCCTTGGCTATCGGTGCATAATATCGATTTGTTTAAGCAGTCAAGCATGGCATGATGTTGTTCCAACCATTCCATGCCAATAAGTACGTCATAAGAACCTAGTGGTGAGATGTTTAGATCTACCCTACTTGGAAAACCATTCAAATTTATCTCGCAAGTTTTAACTAGTTCGGAGACTTTTCGTTTGGTACTAGTGGCTAGTTGTAACAACCATGGTTTCTTGTGCTTCTCTCGGTTTAACTTGCAAGTTTCAACTATCTTAGGGGAGACATAGCTTCAGCATGCACCAGGATCGATTAAAACTGAAATAGTGGTGTTTGAGACCTTACCCTCAATCCCGACCATAATGGCCTGGTGATCCACTTATTGGCCATCAAGGGTGGCATAAATTCTTGGTGTTCTTTCCATGTCCCCTACCATTGGGTTTTATTGTATGTTGTGAAAAACTCCATCCATCTTTTTGGGACAATCTCTGAAGTAGTGGGGTCCTTGGCATTTCCAGCAAGTGACAGTTGGTGGGGCAAATTTTTCTCCTTTGTTAAAAGCTGATTTGTTGACATGCGATGCGGGCCCATTTGGTTGTGCATGAGGTCGGTTGAAACCTCTGTTGGGAGGGAAGCTATTGTTTTGTTTCTGGTAAGGTGGGGGTGTAATACCCGGTCTTCGGTTGTCTGAGAAAGTTCTGAATCTATCTCTATTTCTTTTTATGTTATCATTCCTTAGTTTTCCATGTTCATAATTGAGTCTAGATTTATGTAAAGTCACGCTAAAGTTTTAGGCATGTCAAACTCAATCTTCTCTCAAAATTTGGAGGTAGGCATCCTAAGTGTATCTTGAATTTTTCATCTTTTATATATGGAACATAATGTAGTAGATACAGGAATTGGTTGATGAAGGATTCCATAGTTAGGGAGCCCATCTTTAGTTCATGAAATTCTTTGATCTTTTTGTCAAAGAATCTTTCAGGCATGTATTTGTGTTGAAACAATTTGCTAAAAGCACTCCATCGGATATCTCTCACCTTGTTCCCTTTTGTGTGCTTCAATTCTCTCCACCACCTGGTTGCTTTTCCATTTAAGTTGTAAATGGCCATCCGTTCTTGCATTTCGCTGGAATAATTGTGGACTTTAAAATACTTGTTCATTCCTAACAGCCACTCCTCAGCTTTCTCCCTAGTATTTATCTCTCCATAATAAGTTGGGGCTTTAATTTTCCATAACTCTCCTTGCAAACTGTCATCATTTTTCCTCTTTTTCTTGCAAGGGGAAGGTGAACCATCATCATTGGAAGAGCTCTTACAGTCCTCTTCCATGAAATCAGGTATGCATTCTTCATACTCATCCTCTTTAGGACTGATGGATATTTTTGTGTGATAGTTGTTTTCTTTGGATATGTTGGCTGAATGGGTGGACTATCCATGGGATTTTTCCCTTGTTAAGATCTGAAATAGAGCTTCATTTATGGCTTGTTGTTCTCGTCTTTCTTGCATATTATCACCTATGAAACTCTATAGCTCAGTTTGTAACTTCTGTATTGATTTCATTAGATATGAGTTTAATTCCACCACGATCTCTTTCTCCCGTGGTGGGGAATTCAAGTTCCCATGTATACTGTTGTCTTTTTCCGTATTCATAACTCATGTTGTAATTGTACCTGCAATGTTTCACCAATTTGTAAGAAGAAAATTATTTCAGTTTATATATATATATATATATATATATAAAGAACTTCATAAGTACATTTTCGAAGTATACGTATCTGCAACGGATGTTTTTCTGTAATGAGCCCAATAGGTCTCTTAGTGTTGTAACTGGGCTCTGATACCACTTGAAATGTCCCTAAAACTGTAAAAATTTAAAATTTTTCCTGTATGTCTTATTGTCGTTTATTTAAGTAAATGTTTCGTAAATTAACTTCAGTACTGGGAAAATAAATAGAAGACATATTGATACAATGGAAATGCATGCTTTATACTTCTTCTCATGATTCACTGTTTGATTTATTGTTTATGGTTGGTTTTTAATTTATAGTTTCGCGGAAGCGATGTAATGGAATGATGTCCTAATGAACCATATTGAGTTAATGGATAATAATTTAGTTTGGTCGATAAGCTTAGTACATGTTGAAACTCTAAGGTTCTTTATATCAACATCTTGATTTATAAGTTTGCTTCTTAAATGTTCAACTGTGTGTATTCTTCAGACTAGGATAATGGGGTAGTTTTGATATATATGTCACTGTATTTTTATAAATCTTTTTATGCTTGAGGGGATGGACCTAGTAGCATCGGCCAGGATTACTTAGCATTCATTCTAAAGCCTATCTCATCTTAGGTTTTTATATCCATGTATAAGTTTATTATTATGTGTTTGGTCAACATTCAAAATGTAAAAAATGCAAATGGTGAATGGAGCTCTTAACGATATGAAGTGGGTAGAAAAATAAAAACTATAGTGGTGGTTGGTAGCGCATTTAATGGTGGTCCAATGCCAACCCTTCGAAATGGAAACCAACTGGATGGAGTTAAGGGATAAACCCTAAGGTTTTGGATAACTCTCTGCATTTTTGCATTGTTGTTTAGAGGGGAAATCAGAGCAAGAATCTTCAAGTCTTGGAGTTACCCAGGGAAGGGCTCGACCTACTCTCAACCAGATAATGTGGGCCTTCATGAGGTAAGATCGGTGCCATATAACGCATTTTAAGACTACTATTTCTACAAATCGTTTTGTTGTAGGTTGTATCTTAATGCTTGGGTTTTGTGTTTTGTTTGACAGGGCTTATGGTGATGATAGTTTGAGCTGGGCGTGATGGTATTCACAGCTATGGCGACCATGGGTAAGTCTTGTCCTTTGTTGGCCATTTCCTCCCTTCAAGCCAAAGGTTGACTGCTGGTTTGTTTGATCTATAACTAAAATTCTTAGGAAATGGTTTGAAGCTGGAAATCAATGTAATATTGAGTTTGAATACAAAATTCATGGCCAGACCTTGTGGCATGCTCTGTAATGTATAATCTACAGCGTTGATTGAGTTGTAGCCTGTATGGAATTTTGGAATAGAGGAAGCTTGACTTTGCTCTTGTGTAATTCGAAATATGGCTTCGGAGTACGGGAACACTTCCATTGACATGAAGGTTCTTGTTTGACCTATGTAAATTTTGTGGGTATGGTTTAATAATTCTGTAAGCTTTACATTTGGAGTCTGTGTGTTATTTAATACAAAATATGGAAGCGTTGGGGTTTAAGAATTCTCTGTATGTGTTTATATGCTTTGCTTTTCCAGAATATATGTGGATTTGGTAAGCCTCATGGTTTATTATTTCGCTTCTGATGTTCTTATGGGGATTGACCTATCGGATCCTTGGCGTGAGTTTTCTCTCTATAAATGATTATATACTTTATGTCTTTCATGTTTACTTTACTTTATTTAGTTATGCGTTTATCTGGAAGCAAGAACTCCTTATGTGAAATATGGGGATGTCTGTTTATTTAAATGAAGGGAAAGCCCTAACTGGTTGCATATGGCGATTTCACTCTTGTGATGGGAAATTAATATTTAAAGTTGGTTTATCTCTATTGTGTTTCTAGTTGGGAAAGAAAATACAGCCTCCGTAATAAAACCTCTGTGTATGGCCATTTCTTTTTGAACAAGTTCTTTTAAGAACTTTAACCTTGTTGCGCCTCAGGATGTTACAACTACGTAAATTGGTTAGGATGAGATAAAATTTACTGTGCGAAATTGTTAATCCCGTGTTGGATGCGAAGGAATGGACACGAATTAATTTTGTTGTTTTAATTATTCTTATGTGGATTTATGGCAAAGTCATAGCGTTAAAATCACATTTGTTTTGTCTTTCGTTATGGTTTAGTATATAAGGGGAATGGTTGATGATCTATGCTGTAGCGTGATCTCTGTATATACTTTGTGGATTTTTGGAGTGTTTTGCAAAGGTCTCCATGTTGAGTCTTGGATTTTATTTAATATATTTTAATTCTGGAAAAATGCCTTTTAAAACTACTAGCCTTTGTAAGGCGACTTTAAGAAAAGTATGTGGTGGTTGATAATTTATATGGGTGATATGCTAGCTATGACCTATAGTCTTAATGCTGCATTGATTTTCTTTTAAAATTTTAAGAAGAAATCAGACCTTACGTAATCTATTCTAGATATTAGAATTTAATGTTTATTTAAATAAAATATTTGGTATAACATAAATTTTAGCTATGAATAAGATTCTAATCTAGGGAACCATTCAAGCGAATCGCTCTCCTTATTGGAGATGATTCTGCTGTAATAATACATTTAAATTCATTTATGCAAACTTTACCGTTTCAGTTTAACTAGGGTTTAAATTATTCAAACATAAATTTAACTTTTGATGGATTGACCTGGGCAGCCAATGCAAGATGCCCTTGCTCCCAATGATTGAGGTTCAACCAGAAAGAAAATTACAGTAAAATGAAATGGACTTCTGAACTTCAAACTTATAACATATATATAGAAAAACATAGAAGTAGTTCGTACTTGGATTTGTAGCAGTGATTCCCTCCTTGCACAGACCTGCACACTTCAACCACTAATTAAAGAAAAAAAGTATGCTTATCTGAGCTTTAGGATGGTAATGGAATGACTTTGGAAGTACCACATTCCTCCCAACCTTGACCCTGAACCGTTCCTAGTTCACTAATGGATCCCCCTGAGCTGGTTCCAACATGCAAAGGAAACTTAGAGCACCTAGAGCAGATAGCTGTAAAATGTTCCAATCCTGAAATAATCTCTATTTCAGCTCTGTGGGAAAATCTCTGTTGCTTACAATAGAAAAATGATAGCAAGGTAGATAATAAGGATCCTCCCTTTCTTTGGGATTTGTCCTTCTTTATATAGGTGAACTTTTGGAATATAGTTGTTGGGTTAATAATAATATTTTTAATATTAACTTCAGTTTTATTTTAAATTTGAATTATAATATATGTAAACGATATTTTGATTAATTTCTCACTCGTAGTTTATCTAGGACTTTTAACTTGTTCCTCTATGATTTTGTTTTAAAGAAACTTTTATATTTTGTTTACTTTTGTTATAACTATGTGTTTCTTATTAATTAGATCACAATCTTTTCATTATATATAATATAAATAAATATCTTATGCATATATTTTATGCATACTGTTTATACATAAGTGGGACTTCTTTTATAAATAATCAATCTGATTATTTAATTTATTAAATAGCATAATAACTCTTTGATAATTATTTAATACAAGGGTCCAATCTTTAGACAAGGTCTTTTTTGGTAGGTTTGGATAGTTGACTAGGTTAGGTAACTCTAGGTCCCTCTTGCATGTTGGATTCCCTCATTTAACATGGTAGTTTCTGTAGCCCTTGATGAGAGATAGAAATTATTCATTTAACCAATTAAATAATTTTGATGACTCGTAGTGCTATTCAGAGTCTTCTCGACTCAACACTCCTAAGATCAAGTAACTACGAGTGCTCTTCAGAGCTTTTGCTCAACACCCTCACATGGTCATTACACTAGTGCAATTTCAGAGCATCCCGCTCAACACTAGTACTAGAATGTGTTTGTGAAGCATATCTAGAAATAAAAATGGTCTCAGATCTGGTACTTATTGTCAAGCTTGGAGTGCTCTAGGGATTATGCCCAACACTCTATGTACATCGGGGCTTATGCCCAGTACATAGGTCATCCATGTTCTCCAAAGTCCACGCTCAACACATATAAAAGTCAATCATGCATATCATAACTCTGCACAGTATGTAACAAAAGATCATCTTAGTATAATAGGGTCTTGTACTCAATATCATAATAAATCATCAATCAAATACATTGGGGCTTTTTGCCTAGTATATAACAATAACCTGCATCAGGATATTATAAGGGCATTGGGGCTTACGCCCAATATACCAAAATAAATCATATGTGTTGTGGATTAAGACCAATATATAACATCAATATAGTCAACCAAAATTCAGGATATTACAGACAGGATTTTGAATAGGCTGATATATTATAAGGGCATAATTTATTTGGTTCAAGATTCAAAACTCAAGTACAATATTTTGCAAGAAGCACATGATTTCCCACTAGCTGGCCATCCGGGGATCTTCAAAACTTATAGGCGATTAAGACAAAGCTTTTTTTGGAAGGGGGTGAAGGAAGATGTTCAAAAATATGTGAATGAATGTAAGGTATGTCAACAAAACAAATCTGAAATTACATGCCCAGCTGGCTTATTACAACCATTGCCCATTCCGGAGGAAAAATGGGGCAGTATCTCAATGGACTTCATCACCAGTTTGCCCAAATATTTGGGTAAGGATTGCATATATGTGGTAGTGGATAGGTTTAGAAAATTTGATCATTTCTTTGTTGTTACATCATCTTTTAGTTCTGCACAAGTGGCTGATATCTTTTTCAAAGAAAATCTTCAGATTGCATGGGCTCTCCAAGAGCATTGTAAGTGATAGAGATAGTAGATTCATGGGTACTTTTTGGCAAGAAATTTTTAAATTGGTGAGCACTCAGTTGACTCCAAGTACAAGCTATCATACAAAAACTGATGGGAAAATAGAGAGGGTGAACCAATGGTTGGAAGGGTACCTAAGAAACTATGTGGGAGAGCAACAAAAAGCATGGGTAAACTGGCTACACTTGAGTAAGTTTTGCTACAACATCACTTTTCATATGTCAATAGGGATATCTCCTTTCGAAGAATTATATGGTTATGATGCACTCACCTTTTTTGAAATTATATTTGGTCATAGTAGAGCCCCAAAATCTAAAGATTGGGTGGAAGAGAGCCAAGAAATTTTAAAGCTTTTGAAAGACAATTTGTAGGTTGCCCAAAATCAACAAAAACAATATGCTGATAGACATAGAGAAGAAAGGACCTTTCAGATTAATGATTTAGTTTATTTGAGGTTACAGCCATACAAACAAGCATCTCTCAAGACGAATGGAGCAGAAAAGCTAAAACCAAGATACTATGGCCCATACAAGGTAGTTCAGAAGATTGGGGAGGTAGCATATGAATTAGAACTTCCGGAAGGAAGTAAAATCCACAATGCATTTCATGTTTCTTGTATCAAGAAAGCTCTTGGTTAGCAAATTGTCACTTCAGAAATATGTCCTCCTTTGGATGATGAAGGTCAGCTCATACTTGTTCCTGAAAAAAATTTGAAGACAAGGGAAAGGAGATTGAGGAGCATAATTATCAAAGAATACTTAGTACAATGGAAGGATCTACCAAGTGAAGATGCCACATGGGAAGAGGAGAAGATTTTGCAGCATCGAAATCTGAAATTGCTTGAGGACAAGCAATCTTGCGTGGGGAAGACTGTCATGTCCCCATTCAATTAAGGTTATAACAGGAAAATTCCATCAATCCTACTACTCCCCTAGGTTGTATGGAGACATTGGGATTTGCAACCAGGGAGATATTAAATAATTTTTAGACATTAGAGTGGAATAAATATTTAATAAATGAGCTAATTAAATAAATTCAACAGAAAATCAAACTGACAATTGATCATGAAGACACATGGAGATTGCGGGGCCACACAAGCTAGAATTTATGTGCCACATGGCATCCTCCTCTTGCAATTTCGAATCCATGGGAAGAATAATGTTCTTGGGATGAGTTAGGAGACTCATACACTTTTCCACATGCATAATAGGTCAAATTTGGATGGAAGTGTAACTCCTAGGTAGAAGGAAGAGTCAAATGAGGAGTTATTGGACACTTGGACTAGATTCCCTAACCTATATAACAATAATGATGAAGATGCTATGACACCTATGAAAAATTATAGATCTGATTGTTGACATCTGACCATTATGACATGTCAAGCCTAAATATAGCATCCAACAAGGCACTCATGGGAGTTGGGGAAGCTCAATGGGTTCCTATTCGAATTGGTGGAAGCTGGAAGTCTTGGAAAGGAAGGGCACATGGAAAATATTGAGCCCCCACCATAATTCGAATTGTCTTAGAGTTATGGATGGATTGGGAACCTTAGAAGGCTAAGTATATTTATAAAAATAGGTATAAACCAATAGAAGAGCTTTTGATCATTTTGAGAATTTGCATTTGTGAAGAGAGCTAGTGGAAAACTAGTCTACTTGCCTTAGCCAATTTTGAGGGTGAAAGATTCCCATCCTAGTTGGTGTGTGGAAAGGCCATTCAGACCGTTCATGAGATCTTTAGTGGAGTCTTTATTTGTAGGTGTAAGCTACAGGACAGCTCGTGGTTTCTTCCAGTGCAACTCACTCCTTCAACCATTTCCAGTTTTCATTGCATATTCTTGATCCTTGAGGATAGGCACTTTTGGTGAGCTATTGTTCTCTTTGGGGGAGCTTATAATAGCCCATTTATTTTTTAATATGAATTAAATAATTTTTTCTTCATATTTAGAAAGTTTCAGGTCGATATTCGAAGTGGAAATGTATAAATCTGATATTTAATGAAAGAATGTGTCATTTCCCCACGATCTTGGTGTGTAGCAATGATGTATTGATGTATTCGAATGGAAGATCATTCCTATGATGTATTTATGATTAATGGACTGTAATTTATTATATACACAAGTTTCATTTTCAGTACTTAATCATTTGGAGTCATTTTGTTCAGTTTAATACCATTTGAAGAAGATTTAATGCCATTTCCCCCAAGGTCGAAACGAGTGATTTTGTAGATGTTGGGAGAACGTTATAACAGAATTCACAAACTGAATAATGTGCAAATGAGACCTTGATATTTCCCCTTAGACATTCCCTACCTCTGTTCATAAATTATAGTGGTTTTGGAAGAATTTGGAGATCCATATTCAGCATTTACCCTCGGGGGATTTGAACCTCAAATTGCTAGTTAAATTCCATGCTTTGGCCAGAATATTAAAGGGGTTTGCAGAAGTATTTTTGTGGTACTATATCATACCTAAACATCCTAATCAATTCCTAATATCTTTCATACACCTTTGAATATTTGGGAGCATTTGGGGCAATTTGGAGACCTAGACATAAAAACTAGTCAAAGGTTGAACTAGGAAAAAAGTGAAAAAATTTCCATTTCAATAAATTTCTTAAAAAGGGACATTATAAAGGGAGAGTGAGAAGGAGAGGAATTTTAGGTAAAGAGGAGGGATAGGGAGAAGAAGAGGAAGTTGAAGTAGATAGGGAGATATAGGAGGATTTACGGGGGAGAGAGTGAGAGCAAGAGAAAGAGAGAGAAAGAGGGGTTGAAATGGGGTGGAGGGGAGGAGGGTTAGGGAGGGAGAGGGAGAGAGGGAATTAGGGTTAGGGAGGGCCATGAACATACAAAGGAGAGGAGGTGGATTGGAGTTAAGGAGAGGAGGTGGATTGGAGTTAGGGAAAGAGGTGGTAAGGGTGGGGGGGGGGGAGTTGAGATAGATGAAGATGACACCAAAAATACATTTCAGATTAGTAAACAAATGCACGCACGCGTTATTAGCGTGTACGCACTAAATAGTGCATGTGTGCGGGTGGGGGGAGGGGGTTGAGAAAGATGAAGATGAAACCAAAACTACAGTTCAGATTAGTAAACAAATGCGTGCATGCATTATTAGCGCGTACGCAATAAATAGCGCATGCACGCTTTTAGTGCGTACTCATGTATTTAAAACAACGCATATGCGATGTTTAAGTTTCTAAATTTTGGCGGTAAATTCCTTTCCCACCAACGTGGTGGATGGCTTGGCCGCTTTGGTTTTAGGTTCGGGTTTCCAAAGCAGGTGGCTTGGACTGTGTTATAACAAAATAAATATTATTCAATAACTACTTCTATTTCGAGCATGATTTTGCATATGCTACACTTGTCCACTGCTAATGAAATCGCACACACTTGTAAAACTATGTGTGCAGATTTTGAATATGTAATTTTTTATTAAATTTATCATTTTTTTTCTATTTTTTAATTAATTTTAATTGGACTAACGTCAATCTTACACAAAAATTACATTATTTCTTCCGGCTATAAATTTTGATTGGCTCACCTATTTTAAAAATGGAAAAGAACCTGCACAAGTACACAAAAATACCTACATCCTTAAAAAAAAAGAACGTTCACTCATTATGTTAATACCGTGATGTTGGGACCGAATGCTCGACCTAGTCATTTTAGGGCTTCGCTAACTTCCTTAATTTAAAAAAAAATAAAATTAACATAAATAAATATGGGAAAATAGCGTTGCACTAGATCGGCATGTTATCTACGACTCTGTATAATTGTTTTCACAAATTCCCACCATTTGAATACCAAACCGAGGGCCCCAATGCAAACATATTCATTATGTTTTCTTAAAAAAATAACATACCAACCTTAGAAGAACACCATTCTGGGGGAGTTATACTTAATTTCCATAAATAGAAGTTATATATTCCGGAAGGTAATCCGATTGTCTATGTTTCATATTCTTTCTCCATATTCGAAAAATTTGTGTAGGTAGCTCTAATATTGCTTTTTGACGTTCAAATTTCTGCTTTTTCAAGAAGTCCATTGCAACTAACCTGTCATGAGTGACAAGCATTAGCTTGCACCAGCCCCAAGATATTATTTTAATACAAATACCAGCTAGCTGCGTGATGAGCAATACGATGAAGAGGAGATCCATATATTAACCAAGGGACGTGATGGGGAAGGGTTGACCTATGTATGTTGTCTCCTTAAACCTTGTTTTCTCAAACTTATGATAAAATCCCCAAAACCCATACTCCTAAGCCATATTCTTAGTGGGGGATTAATTAATAATTAATTATTATTAATTATTATTTAATGTGGAGATTTAGTGGCTAATCGTGATTATGGATGGGAGGAATGAGTTCTTTTGGGACAACCACATGGAATCCCAAAGGAGGACAGGGGGGTTTCTTCGGGATGGAGGGTGGTGCAAAATCCTTGAGTGAAATTCAGATGTTGACAATGAAGAGTATCACTGTGTGTCTTTGAGTTCACAGAGGTGGAATAAAACTCTGTTTTACAACCTGAAACTATGTTTTACAGCCTGTACTAGAATTGCATTTCCTTTGGTTGAATTAACCAGTCAATTGGAAATTTTTGCATGAAACCTCGAATGGAATTCTAACAGTTGCAGTGAAGTGTATCACTGTGTGTCTGTGAATGAGCTTTGGTGGGTTAATTGTGGAATTGATAAGGAATTGGTTTAAAAAACTATTGTTTTGTTTATGCCTGGTTGTGATTATTTCATACTTCCTTGCTATTTCTATTTTGTCCCTGTGAGTGAGATGAGGGGGTTGGTGAGTTATCTCTGGTTAATGTTTGGACCTGGGCTCGGGGGTGGACTTGGGAGCTGAAATAATACAGGCTGGAAAAGTTCTATGGTTGGGTGGAGCATGGCTCACACACAACTAGTTACCATAATTAAGTGAATTTCATATAAGTGTTTCTATGGATGAATTTTAATGTTTCATGTGATATATCGTGCTTGTTTTCTTGAAGTTGTTGAATTTAGGTTTCAAATGATTTTCCTATCATTCTATTCGCAAGACATGAACCATACATTCATCACTAAGGGTGTGACAACATAAGCATACATGAAGTGCATAAATTAAGTATAACCATTACATCTTTCACATCCAAGATTCATAGTGCAGATAACTCATGCAATTAAGGGAAACATCCAACATGGATACAACCATCTACATAGGATTATGCATGGCATAATTAGGGCTTACATTCATTTGCAACCTACATTCAACAACTTGAACACAACATGCATGATATATCACATGAAACATTAAAATTCGTCCACATAAACACTTATCTGAAATTCACTTAATTATGGTAACTGGCTGTGTGTGAGAAACGCTCCACCCAACCATAGAACTTGTATATCCTGTATTATTTCATCTCCCAAGTCCACCCCTGAGCCAATATCCAGACATTAACCAGAGATAAATCACCAACCCCCTCAGTGAACTCACAAGGACAAAATAGAAATAACAGGGAAGTATGAAATAATCACAACCAGGCACAAACAAAACAACAATTTTTAAACCAATTCGTTGTCAATTCTACAATTAACCCACAGCAGCTCCTTCACAGACACACAATGATATACTTCACTTGAAGCATCAGAATTCCACTTGGGGTTTCATGAATTTTTTTTCAATTGACTGGTTAATTCAAACAAAGGAAATACAATGCCAGTACAGGTTGTAAAACATAGTTTCAAGTTGCAAACAGAGTTTTCTTCCAGCTATGTGAACTCAAAGACACACAGTGATACTCTTCACTGTCAACGTCTGAATTTCACTCAAGGATTTTTCACCACCCCCATTTTCCAGAAACCGTATCCCCGCTAGACATCTCTCGGTCTGTCCTCATTCCATCCCAAAGCAACCCTTGTGTCCTCCTTTGGGATCCCATGTGGCTGTCCCAAAAGAACACGTTCCTCCCATCCATAGTAATGATTAGCCACTAAATCTCCACATTAAATAATAATTAATACTAATTAATTATGAATTAATACCCGACTATGAGTATGGCTTAGGAGTATGGGTTTCGGGGATTTTGTCCCAAGGTTGATAAAACGAGGTTTAAGGATACAAGGTACATAGGTCAACCCTTCCCCCTCATAACCCTTGGTTAATATCTGGATCTCCTCTTCAGCGTATTGCTCATCACGCAACCAGTTGGTATTTGTATTAAAATAATATATTTCTATGTACATACTTCATAGTAAATTGTTCAAGATAAAATATCAGTACTTTATCTGGGCCAGGGGTATTACAATCCCCCCCCTTAAGTTTTTCATCGTCCTCGATGCTTAGCATTGTATCAAAAAATATACAAAATTTTGTTGTCATAATGTTTTAATATATACACATTTTCAAAATAAATGTGGATACTCTTCCTGCATTATATTTTCCAGTTCCCGAGTATATTCCACAGGACTGTAATAGGTCCATAATGAAGTATGTACATAGAAAGATATTATTTTAATACAAATAGCAGCTAGCTACATGCTTAGAAATATGCTGAAGAGGAGATCCATATATTAACCAAGGGATGTGAGGGGGAAGGGTTTACCTATGTACCTTGTCTCTTTAAACCTTGTTTTCTCAACCTTATGATAAAAGCCCCGAAACCAATACGCCTAAGCCATATTCTTAGTGGGGTATTAATTAATAATTAATAATCAATAATTATTATTTAATGTGGAGATTTAGTGGCTAATCGTGATTATGAAGGGGAGGAACATGTTATTTTGGGAAAACCACATGGGAGCCCAAAGGAGGACATGGGGGTTTCTTTGGGATGGAATGCAGATAGACCAAGGGAGGTTTTGGGGGGGGGACTGTTCTGGGGGGATACAATTGCCTGGGAATTGATGGTGGTGCAAAATCCTTGAGTGAAATTCAAATGTTGACAGTGAATAGTATCACTGTATGTCTTTGAGTTCACAGAGGTGGAAGAAAACTCTGTTTTACAACTTGAAACTATGTTTTACAACATGTACTAGCATTGTATTTTCTTTGGTTGATTCGACCTGTGAATTGGCAATTTGTGCATGAAACCTCAAGTGAAATTCAGACACTAACAATGAAGAGTATCATTGTTTGTCTTTGATTTCATAGAGGTGGAAGAAAAAATTGTTTTACAACTTGAAACTATGGCTTACAACCTATACTGGCATTGTATTTCCTTTGGTTGAATTAACCAGTCAAATGGAAATTTTTGCATGAAACCTCGAGTGGAATTATGATGCTTGGAGTGAAGTGTATCACTCTGTTCCTGTGAAGGAGCTCTAGTAGGTTACTTCCATGTCATTTCTATTTTGTCCCCGTGAGTAAGCTGAGGAGATTGGTGAGTTATCTCTCGTTAATTTCTGGATCTCAGATCGGGGGTGGACTTGGGAGTTGAAATAATACATGTCGGACAAGTTTTATGGTTAGGTAGAGCATGGATCACACACATCCAGTTACCATAATGAAGTGAATTTCAGATAAGTGTTTCTGTGGATGAATTTTAATGTTTCATGTGATATATCATGCTTGTTGTGTTCATGTTGCTAAATGTAGTTTGCAAATGAATGTAACCATAATTATGCCATGCATAAGCCTGTGTAGATGGATGTATCCATGTTGGATGTTTCCTTCAATTGCATGAGTTATCTGCACTATGAATCTTAGATGTGAAACATGTAATGGTTATACTTAAT
Source organism: Larix kaempferi (assembly GCA_027924585.1). Classification (NCBI taxonomy): domain Eukaryota; kingdom Viridiplantae; phylum Streptophyta; class Pinopsida; order Pinales; family Pinaceae; genus Larix; species Larix kaempferi. The sequence goes on from BSBM01001063.1 coordinate 5,827,097, forward strand.
TTATGCACTTCATGTATGCTTATGTTGTCACACCCTTAGTGATGAATGGATGCCAGTATAGGTTGAAAAACATAGTTTACGGTTGTAAAACAAAGTTTTCTTCCACCTCTGTGAACTCAAATACACACAGTGATACTCTTCACTGTCAGCGTCTGAATTTCACTCAAGGATTTAGCACCACCATAATTTCCCAGGAAACCATATACCCCCCCAGACCTCTCTCAGTCTATCCGCATTCCATCCCAAAGAAACCCACATTTCCTCCTTTGGGATCCCAGGTGGCTATTGAAAAAGAACATGTTCCTCCCATCCATAATCATGATTAGCCACTAAATCTCCACATTAAATAATAATTAATTATTAATTAATACCCCACTAAGAATATGGCTTAGGTGTATGGGTTTTGGGGATTTTATCATAAGGTTGAGAAACCAAGGTTTAAGGAGACAAGGTACATAGGGAAACCCTTCCCCCTCACACCCCTTGGTTAATATCTGGATCTCCTCTTCAACGTATTTCTCATCACACAGTCGGCTAGTATTGATATTAAAATAATATCTTCATATGTAAATACTTCATACAAAATTGTTTAAGATACACTATCAGTACTTTATCTGGGCCAGGGGTATTACAATGCCCCCCCTTAGATTTTTCACCGTCCTCGATGCTTAACATTGTATCAAAACATATACAAAAATTATGTTGTCGTAATGTTTTATTATATACGCATTTTCAAAATAAATGTGGATACTCTTCCCACATTATATGTTCTAGTTCCCAAGTAGATTCCTCATGACTGTAAGGGGTCCATTGGACCTTTACCTATCCGATGACTCTGTTCCTGAGTATCTTGATTTTGTGTTCCAATATGAAAATTGGTTGAACTTGTATTTCCCCTTCGGGTTCCACTTGAAGAACAGACCAATCAAGCACATGATTAATATCATAAACATACCTTTTCATAAATGAAATATGAAATACATTATGTATTTTGATGGTGGGAGGTAGTGCTAGCTTGTAAGCTACCGATCCAACTCTGCATAAGATTTCAAATGGACCACAAACTAGTGGCCAACTTCTTGCAGTTTCCCAACCGCAAGGAACTTTTCTTGCCTCTAACCTTTAGGAACACAATGTCCCCAACCTGGAATTCTCTATGAGTTCTTCTTTTATCTGAGTAACTCTTTTGACGGTCTTGTGACATCTTTAAATTTTGTTTTATCTTTACTACTTGTCGCTCCATATCCTAAAGCATTTCAGGCCCAATGATTAACCCGTCTACTGGTTTGTACCAATTGATTGGAACATTACATTTTCTACCATATAAAGCTTCAAACGGACTCATTCTCAAAGATAAATACGCGAATTCAACCAAATACAAATACGCTTCCCTTTTTCATGGTTTGTCCATGACATACATCCTAAGCATGTCTTTGATAACTTGATTTACACGTTCAGTCTGCCCATCAGTTTGGGGATGATAAGCTGTGCTAAAATTAATCTTAGTCCCAAACTCCTTAAATAATCCTTTCCAAAAATTAGAGGTAAATTTCGGATCTCGATCCGACAGAATAGATTTTGGATTTCCATGTAACATTGCAATTTCTTTCATATAAATCTTTGCAATTTTAGCTGCCTTGAAATTTGATTGAACTAGAATAAAATGGGCTGATTTGGCTAACTTATCAACCACTACCATGATAGAATCATGCTTCCTTGTGGTTCTCAGAAAACCTTTAATAAAATCAATAGTTACAGTGTCCCATTTCCATTCTGGAATAGGCAACGGATGAAGTAAACCGGCTAGATATTGATGTTATGCTTTAACTCTTTGGCATTCTAAATAACGTGCAATGTAATTGGCCACCTCCTTTTTCATGATGAGCCAATAAAAGTTTTAAAGTTAAATGAGAAATCTCTATATAAATAAACATAATTAGAGGAGGAGGAGGAGGAGGAGGAGGATTTGGTCTTTTGAACCTTAGAAAGAAGCTCATTATAGTTCTTGCAAGTCAGGAGGTTAAAAATGTATGTATTGTAGAAAATACTATGAAACTCATATCTAATGTGGGCGTAGGCATGACACTCTAAGAGAAAGAGAAGGAGGAGGAGGCCAAATTTCGTCCATCGAACCGTAAGAAGGTTATTACTTGGTTTTCTTTAAACTTTTGTTCCTATGCTTGAAAAGCTTAGAAAAAAGCTTTCCAAGATCACTTTAATTTTGGCAAGGAGGTTAGAAAAGTTTGTATTGTAGCAAATACTATGAAACTCATATCTAATGTGGATGTAAACATGACACTCTTTGAAAAAATAATTAAATTTAATTTAATTAATAGTTAGTTATTTTTGAAAACTTCTCATAATTACTATTTAAAAATAAATCGAAAATTATTTTATTAAAAATATTTTTATTTTATTATAAAAAATATTTATAGAAATGAAAAATCAAATGTTAAGTAAAATTTATTCAAAACATACAAACAAAAAGATTCAAAAGATCTCCAAATAAAATAACAATAATTATTGTAAACAAACAACCACAAAACATACAAACGATTCAAAAGATATTTTGTACATGGAGATTCCTTGATTAACATGATTAGCATGTGTTTTGTGCTATTTTTAGCACAAAAAATAAAATAGGTAATCAATTAAAAGTGGCATATCACAAGATGCATAATAATACGGGCTCTCGAGGTGCTCTGTCCCAATGCCCGCATGTTCATTCCAAAAAAGCAAAGTCCGCCAAGTATAATCGAAGATCTTAGACCATTAATATTTGTAATTTGTATATTATAGTATGATTAATCAAATAAACCTTCCCGAATATCAAATTCTAAACAACACACAATTTGAATTAAATATTTAAGTGGAACAATTATTATATATATACATTATATCTAACATCATCATAAGTACGTTCGATCTTTAACATAATCTAAAACTTGATTAACAAAAGAAACTTATAGTTACACTATGGCTCTTCGGGGTACGCTGGGTATCAATTTGCTTGCTTCTGTCGAGATCCATATTATGATAGTAGTGATTGATATCCTATGCCTCTGTATATGGTGGATCAATGTGTTCCATCCACTATACAAACTTAATGCATAGGAACTAAAATTTATTAATTAATAATTAGTACAATATATCCTTAATTGAAAATTTAATGACTATAATTGAAACTACAGCTAAATAATACCCATTGAAAAGTAGAGATTACTAATTATAAGATGATAGGTTTGCATTAACCAACTCAATTAGTAGTATTTTTCACTTCAATTTGCAATCTCTTTATATTCAAATAGCTTGGCCATCATTTAGGCATACCTACAAAACTATTGAAATAATTGTATTAGATTGGGTAGGAATGGGTAGTTTTTTTCTGGCTTAAATTTATGATCTTAGCTTTTACAAGTAGAAGAATACTTTCATTCTTGCCCAGATATTATTCTTAAAGACTACAAAAAATGTATAGTGTGATGCATATACTTTGGTGAAAACTAGTTTAAGGGGTGTTATTGGAAAGTGCTTGAAATAGTGTATTAATTTATATTTATTGCGCAATTAAAATAATGAACAAAATGAGAGGATTTCTCATATTTTGATTTGTTGTTGTTGTGTAGTATTATAAGTTATTTTGTTAATAGATTTTTAAGATCTTTGTTTCACCTCGAGGTCCTAAGCTAAACCAGGAATAAATGAATTGTCCATAAAAGTTATTTTGATCCTAATATTGTATAATTTTGTAAATTACTTGTTAATGGATTTTAGATCTATGTTTCACTGATAGGTCTCAAGATTCTTTGAAACAATATTATGACACTTAATTTTAATCTAAATTATATAAGATTTACCTTTGATGATAGTTACCTATATAAAAAATTTAAATTTAAATTATATATGAACCCACTTTAGTGATTTGTCATGGTATTTATGGAATTTGATTGTTTTATAAGCTTGAACAAAATTTGTCACAACTCTATTGGGATCAAAAGAGTTGTTCAAAACTTATACATACTACCCCACTCTCTTTTGAATAATTCTTTTAAACGACACCTTTAAATCAATTTCAATTGTCAAAATATTTAATATTGGTCTTAGATTCTCCTCAAAACAAGAGCCACCAGGTGGCACTATCCCAACATTGCCACCTGGGGCAATTTCAAGTGTATTAGCAATTATAGATGGAAAATGGGCTTAGATCTTAGCTAATCATGTTGAAGATTGATATTTACATAAGTAAAAACATCTATTTCATTTTGAAAAAGAGATAAGTAGAATTTAACTCATTTGATTCTTTAGGGCATCCAACCATTACTGCAAATTTTTTAAGTGTGCTTGGATGCATAAGCATTATGTTTGTCTATGAATGTTCAGGAACATATTGCAATATGTCAAAAGAGAAAGGAATAAATTTTGAGCAAAAAATGTTTGAAAACTTGATTTTGATTTAGACTTTGTAAAGTGTAGGTAGTTTGCAAAATGAAAAAAAATGTAAGAAGACAAGTCAATTGCGTATCCATAATATCTTTAAAAAAAAAAACTCATGTACAAGAAACAGTTAAAAAACCATAAGCACCTAAAGAAATAGATGTACTTTAGAAAAAATTGTAAAATACATATCATATATCATGATGATAGGAAACCACATAATACTTGCACAATTACTTAATTTGTGGTTAATAATTATGGTTAGTGAATGGAAAACACAAGTTAAGTATTACCATTATGCATGTCTAAGTTAGTCATTGTTACAAATGAACTAAAATATCTTTAATATTTTTTTTAAATGATTTATTTTGAATTTAAAACTATGACCATCAGTGTAAATAAATTTTGACAATACATTTATCAATGTCAAAATCTTAAATTCTAAAACAACTCAAAATAGAAGCAAATCATATTAGAATACTAATTTTGATACTATCTAATTTGCAAGTATTAAATGTAGAATAAATATTAGAATATGTATAATTTTACAAATAAAAATTACTTATCTTTATATATCTTTATATATAAGAATCGGTTAAAATTTAAAGTCAATATAATTATGAACTAGAATTCAAAATCAATTAAAATATGTAACAAAACTACTTAATAATACTTGTTAAAAAATATAGTTTTCAAACAATAAATTAACAAATAAATGGTTAAAGATTTGATATTTCTATGGTTTGTGGTGTTAGAAGAACAGGTCTCTAGATTATCCACGATCGGCATTTTGACTGTCGATGAATCCAATTGAGGATTCGAAACGTCGGCAATCAAAATAAATAGTTTTTTGACAAAATTAAAAACAGACATAATTAATAAAGTAGCCATGATATGAATACAAATTCTTGATCATATGTATGATATGAATAGTGATATTTTCATGGCATGTATTTTATAAGTTTCCAGATGCGGCTATTGAATGAAGGCTATGATCATATTTTGAAAAGAAATGAAAACAATTAAGTCAAAACCAATGCAAAATCAAAGGAGCTTTATTCCGATTTTGGATGCTTTTCTGGCAGAAGAATTTAGACTATATAACATTGATATGATGCAGACAAGAGTTTGATATAAGAGAATATGAATATATATATATATATATATGTGAACTAAATCTAATCAACAATTTGATATAGCATGGTAAATATACAGACAATTTGATATAGCATGATATATATATATATATATATATATATATATGTGTGTGTGTGTGTGTGTGTGTGTGTGTGTGTGTGTGTGTGTGTGAATGTGTTGTAGATGAAAATAATAGTGCATAGGACAATAAAAAAAAAGGAGGTTTATGCATGATGTCAACAAGGAATATGGTGCTAAAAAAAGGAAAGTGCATTCGATGATGGCATTGACATGAAAGCATTGCAACTAGAAAAAGAATTTGATGATGGTAATGATAATAGATATAAAGGAAAAATCATATTTGCTTTGTCCATGCCATTAGTTGTAGAAATATTTTTGTGAAAAGATTGTTTGAATGCATTGATACAAATGGAAAAAAATCTATTTGATATGTATATGCTTATATCTATATTCATACTTGGTATCAAAAGATTAGTGGATAGGTTCCAAAAAACATTTTTCATGAAGTTGTGCAATATGTCGAAGCAAAAGCTGCGTGAACAACAACACAAAAAGATTTGTATTTTGTCTCTATCAAAAAAGAAATTTTGCAAGAAGTGATGCCATTCGAGCAATTTCTTTTGTGATCATTTGCTCCTATGGATTGAAACAGATTATTTTCATATCTATGAACAAAATCTAGTGCAATAAATATGTAAATGTATTGAGTGCAAAAGTAGTTGTACAAATGTGGAGTAACCTGTGTGTAGACTCATTAGTTGTTTTGAAGAACATATGTAATCAACTGAAAAAATAAAGGTTAGTGTTGTGAAAGAAACAAGAAGACTTTGTGGCAAGTAACTTAGAACAAAAGTTGGTAGCCAATAGCATCATATTGCATGGTGTTCATATACATATATAAACAAAAAAAACTATAAAGGACATAAATAAGTATAACTAATTTCAATTTTAAAGAATCTTGGTGAATACAAAAACGATAATTTTCCTTTTGATAGGAGAGCGTAATGTTTTTGCAGTATCATAGTCAGTTGTATAGCTCAGTAATCTGGAATTTAGAGGCTTAAAGTATTCAGGAAGAAATCATGACCTAAGTACTTGATAGAGCTCGAACAAAATCCTGGTGCAAGTGCTTTATAAAGCTCAAACAAAAAAGTTAAAAATCATCAGTCCAAATCACTGGTCAATTGCCGCAATTGCCACAAGACACTGGCTTTAGATAAGTTGGGAATTCAAAGGATATCTTCTCAATATGTTCATAAAATGCATTAACAGTTGAAGTAACAGGAAAAATAGATTTCCAAATATACAGGTATAAATCCTTTGAACAAATAATGTTTAAAAACAGTTGTACGAGACTAAAACTACCTCCAGCCAAACTAAAGGAGTTGTGAGGTAAACAATGCAAAACCCTGAAATGCTTTGCAAAACACTTTATCTAAGAGTCCTTAGCAATATATATTAGTTAAAATTATGCAAGTGTTGTTTGCGATCTACGAAATGAAAGGGATTTGTTGTGTAGCTGGAATTGTTGGTATCCACCTATGTGCAAAAGAAATACTCCTTGAAGCAGCAACAGGTGAAGTCTATCTAGTGCATTAACTATTTTATTTTTCTAAACACCATTGCTATCTTTAAAAAATCTTTTAACCAAACTCAATGTACATGATAGGGTTATGCACCTATGCAGGTAAATGTATTTGTAAAAATGTTATAGAAATGTTAAAAGGAATTTTTTTTCATTTATAGCTTTAGGTGTCTTTTTCTGTAACAAATTTGTAATACAAAGAAAATATATGGAAGTATCAGATGTTTCCATACCTGGTGTTCAATGTTTTTTCAAGCCAATGATTCTATTCTTTATTGCCAATGTAAAAATTCCTTGGAAGCAGAGTTTCCGAAGATTGAAAATTGTTGATGAAATGGACTTTCAGTATTTTTCATATGAGACTTTTGCAATAGGTGGAAAACATTTTTTAATTCTGCCCCACGCAGTGTGCATTCGATTATGCCATCCTCTGTCTCCAATTTGCAAAGAAAATTATGTTCATACATTTTCTCTGTTTGTTGGTCGCAAAATGCACAGGTAGTAGCATTTTCAACCATTGGCAGTTTGCAATGATTGCAAATACATAAAAAGGGAGCTGCAAAGGTATTTATGATTTTTAGAATTCCATATATCTACAACATATGCATAATGCTAAAACAAATTGTCAGAATAAATATGAACCATGAATACATTTAAGAAAAAGACAATGTAGAAGCATTTTCCATGTTCAAAAGAATTGGCCACAGTTTAAAGTTTTTATTTCTCTGTGTTTTTATCATGTCTATCGCAAACAGGATCAAGTTGCAGGAATTGAAACAATGGCACTTGAAACAATTTAATGTGGCAAAGATATGGAGTTAGTTGATTTGAAACTATGAACTGTACTATGTATCAATTTGATTATGAGAGAAGAGAGGACCTGCGTTTTTGCAATGATAGTTCTTAATTTGATTATGGATGGGTTAAATTTTGCAATTGTGTGTGCAAGTGCATCCTCAAATAAATGGTAATTGAGGATGCAAACTAGAACATGAAACTGAAAATATATAGATGCAAAGTAGAACTAATTGCCAAAATAAAACATAAACATAAAATAAATGAAGCTATTTGATAATATTTTGTAAATATTATATTCATGAAATAAAACTAAAAAAAATAGAATTACCAAACATACCTGACAATGAAAGGAAAAAAAAATGAAATGGCATAAACAAAAGTGAAAGCAACGATGATTTAAGTGAATTGTTGGCTTAGATAACTGTTATAGAGGTTTCCAATGTAGACCCAGGTTCTTCGCGGTTTAAGGAAAAAACAAAACCCCTTTTCACCAGCCCTTTCGGCAACAATCTATGAACATACTGAGGTCTCACCCGAGGCGAAGTTATGGGGGGGCTGTGGAATTTGGTTTCCACAACCAGGTGATGAGTGCTTAAACAAATTTGGCAAGCAACACACTGCAAGACTCGTGCTGTGGACTTCGAACTGCGTGGAGTTCCACTTTCCCGTGACTGACACTTAGGCTATCGCACATCCAAGGACTGTCTGGTTCGGGACTTACTCAACAATAGGACAACGCCACTGATAACTGCACTGCCTCTTCGGTACTTGACTACTTCAAATAAATGTAACTAACAGTTCTTATGCATCCATTATTTCCTTAGGTTATTTATCTTAAGACCCATGCAATATGATAACACAATATACTGCGCACTTCCTGTGCTGCGCACTGCGCGGACCTTATCTATTTAAGTGATTGTCCAATTGATTCGTACATTTACAGACTTAAAAATACTTGTGCATCTAACATCCGTCCTCATACGCAACACTTAACATATTATTCCCATCTTCATTCTCATGGTCAATACATATAAAAGTAAAACACATACATTGATAAGCAAGATCTCAAGCATTCACTGTAAGCAAATATAAAGATTCAAACACACATAAAAATCACACAACACAATATTAACGTGGTTCACCCCCAGGATGGGAAGTACATCCATAAAAATTGTTGTTATATTATTTCGGGAAGGGTACAATAGTTCCAATCTGCACACTCAGCTGTAGGCTCTCTTCTCTCTCAATAGGCATCTGCGCACTCAGCTGCAGGCTCTCTTCTTTCTCAATAGGCATCTGCGCACACAGCTTGTAGAGCGTTTACAATTTTCTCTCAACAGAGTTTATGTTCAACAAAGATTACAATTCATACTCAGAATATTCAACCCTTTCCCTTTACAAAATGTGCCCATTTATAGATCATGCCCGTAGGTCATGTCTTTACAATACATGGAAAAAAACCTAAGGTTTCCCGGCTGGTGCCGTTACCCGCCATCTTGCCTGTCGTCATCGATAGCTTGCTCCACTCGTTCCACGACACCTTGCTAGGCCACTAGTGGCTCTGACGCCCTTCTGACAGCTGCATTCATCCTCAAAATGGTTACAACTGCATTGTGGCTTGTCACTTTCTGCCCCTTTATCCTTCCTATCGCCGTCCACCTCGTGGCTTAGCTCCTTAACTGTTTTCTTCCACTCTCCTGACAGGTCGCTTTCACCTGACTTCATGCTTCTCCATACCCAAAACATGTCGCTTCTCATCTCGACCTTCCCTTGCACTCTTTACCAAAAGTGGTTGTTGCGTTGGCACTGCATACCAGCTAAACCAAGCAAAACTGACTATTCCATTCGAACTCTGCACCTCCGAAACTATGCCATTTAACTCCGTATCCCGATCTGCGCAGTTCCCAAAACTGTACTTTGGTCAAAATCATGCCCACCTTGGCCCTTACCAACAGGCCCCTAACACTTACTTGTGGCTCTTCCCCGAGCCACTTCCGTTACCGACTGACTGTCTCTGCGCTTCTCCAATGGGACTTAGCTTTGCAGAAGCTGTTCAAAGTAACGGTTACCTTAGCAACCTTTAACTTTTCCTTACTCTCGAATTATTGTATGGCCTCCAACATTGCCTGCGAGACCTTTGTCTGAACTTGTTCTTTCAATGTTCCTTCTGCTGTTTGAAGTTCAAGGAAATTCTCATCAATCTGCTCCATGAGTGCCATCCCTTCTTCTTCTATAGGCTACAATTTTGTTGAAATGGCATCCTCTCTTTCTCTGAGCACTGCTAACTCTTTTTGTATTTCTTTTACTTCGTTGAATTTTTGCATTTTCGGTCTTGCTAACAAAGTCTTCATTTCCGCATTTGCTGCCTCGATTTCCTATTGCCTTGACTTTAAATCCCCCTTGACCTGCATAAGGTTTGGATCTTCGTTCAACCCGACGACCACCATATTTGCTTCTTTGAGCAATTTCTGATACTTCAAATTCTCAGCCAAAATATTTCCCAAGGTGGCCTATACAACTTCTGTTGGAGCTACGCACTCATCCGAAAGGGTACTTGGATGCCAAGCTTCCAAGTTTGCGATATTCCCTTTATAAGAGATCTCCATATCCATCAATTCGATCGTAAGGGACTCCACTTTGGCCCCCATCTTTACTATGGCATCCTCGACATTTTTCTCTTCTGTGCATTTTGGGATCTTGGCGCATACCGTTGATACTGTCTCTTTTAGTTTACAGTCTATTTCTCTATCCTCGGCTAACTCCCCGGTATTCTGTGCGGATTCCTACTTTAGCTCTTCGAAGCATTCTTGAGCTTGCATACTTTGGTCATATGATCCAATGCCTCTTTCATGAATCTCCTCTACGATCTTTATATGCAAATCGTTCAAATCTTCAAGTGGTAATGACCCAATGTTGAGGTCGAAATGCGCCACGTCCTTTGCTACTTCGCGCACCTTATCATTTGGGAAGATAAAGTGTGCCGGATCTAGATGAACTACCCTAGGGTATTCGCTCATTGAATGAGGTTTCCTCTTCTGCGTGCTTGTCCCTCCTAACTTCCCCTCTAAACCTGATTCGCTAATGTCCGCGACCATCATTTTCACAGATTCGACCTCTTGAAGCAGGGTTAGCTGCAACTGCTCTTGTTTTGCATCTTTCTTTACGCGGGTCTCTTCCCACAGTTCCTGAACCTTTGTTGCAATGGATTCACAATCATCCTCATGCAGCATCGGTGTCAACTTGGGCTTAACAGCCTTTCGCTTCTTATGCTATCCCTTCACCGACGAGGGGCTCGCAGTTGCTTTTCTCTTTCCACCCTCCTGGCCTTCCGGTTTGTCTTGTGCAGTTTCTTTGTCCTCAGCAATTGGTGTTGTTGTATTTTGTTCCTTGTCTTCACTTTTGTCTTCATCCTTGTCTTCATCTGTCTCCTCATCTGTCTTATCATCTTTCTCTTCATTTTTCTCTTCATATTTATTCTATTCATAGTCGGATTCAATGTCAATTGGGTGGGCCACTTTCTAGTCTGGTTCCCAGTACTCGATCATCTGTTCAATCTTTTCATCATCTAATCGATAAAATCCTGGATACCATATATCTTTATCCGAGTCATCCCTTGGATGAATGTACGATTTATGTTTGTCTTCCATGAATCTCATTATCCCCTTGTAGGTATCTGTCAATGGCTTTGAGACGTGCGGAGTGCATCAGATTACATCACACAGTTTCTTATAGTAAATATAAAATACTTCATTGACTTGGTGCTTCCTTGAGGACTTAGGTTTTTCACACAAGTTGGCGAAGTGTGTCCCATGGCATTGCGCTTCGAAAATCAGTACCAATAATCAACTATAGTGAAATGGGATTCCCTTTTCCTGACTTTCTTCGACGTCTTCCAAAAACTCATTCAACAGGTACTATGCCCAGTTGTATGAGGTACCCTTCAATGTCTTAGGTGCAAGATGAATTGTTGCTGCCGATACCTCTGGCGGTTTGTTTTTGTGCAATATCTTCCCTACGAGCAGTTGAACTGCAAACTTGGTCGCTTCATCGTTGATATCTTTGGTGGGAAAGCCACATTTTCTTTGGATTATGCCAAATTCCTCTGCGACTTTGGCAGGAGCTCTTTTTCCTACGCTTTTCTGACAAACACTTGCGAAGGGTCGTCGCCTCCCTTATTTAGAAGCGTAATGTAGTGTATCTTATCAATATTGATATCGATTCACTTGTCTAGTTTAACATTTCCCGTCATGATGTGGTGGCGGTTTCGTCAAGGGAATCTTATGCGGCTCTTCTTCATACGTGTGCTTCTTTGCCTTTGACTACGCACTTGTGGTTCCATCACATGCCTCTTGTCACACTTTTTCATTCTGCGCAGTTGTCCTTTTCTTCTTTTCTTTTCTTTTTCTCTTATGTTACTTTTTTTTTTATCCGCGCAGCTTCAATCGCTGGGCAGTACATATATCCTTTCAATCACACTTCGCATGTCAGACCAAAACTACGTACAGACTCTGCCCAATTTCAACTATACTTGACACTTAGAATTCTTCTTCTCTTCTGCTTAGTGCAGATTCTGTGAGGTAGGACTATCCCGATAGGGTTTTAGCCTACTTCCATTCACTAATCCAGGTAAATTGTCTCCTGCTAACGTGGCTAACTGAGCTATGCCACCGTTAGTAACATGTACAATAGAATAGGGACCAAGAAAATGCATTTTAAACTTGCCAGAAAATTTCATAAATTTTTTATCATACAGGAGGACTAGATCACCTACCTGAAAGGATGTATTCTTGATATGGCGATCATGCCATTCTTTTTCTCGATCTTTCTGCACTTGCTGGTGAAATCCTGCAATGAAGCGATCTTCCTCCAACCCAACCAGGTGTAGAAGTCATTCTTCTAGTGTGTATTGATCTTCCATGCCTGTAAATGGAGCTATTCTCAAGCTGGGAACAAGATACTCCATAGGCATTACTGCTTCTATTCCATAGGCCAACGTAAAAGGTTAGTGGCCTGTCAATATCTTGCAAGTAGTCCTGTACACCCATAACACACGTGGAATGCGTAGATCCCGATCATCTCTATTAACATTACATACCTTAGTCATTGCATTCTCTAGTACCTTATTGAAAGATTCCATAACTCCATTTGCTTGAGGATGATATGGTGTAATTCTCCGATGGTGAATATGGAACTCTTCAGTCAGGGATTCAATTGTTCTGTTCAGAAAATGAGTTCCCTAATCACTCATCAAGATCTTCATCCATCCAAACCTAGTAAGGATGTTCTAAAAAATGAACTACGTGGATGTGGCTACACTACAGTCCTTCACTGGCTTCACTTCTGCCCATCTAGTGAGATAATCAGTTGCAGTAATAATATATCTCGCACCAGTCCTTTTTCCAGGTGGGTTTATAGGTCCCACAAAATCAATGGCCCATTTCTCAAATGCCTGAAGTGTCAACTACAGATTCAAAGGAATTTCATCTCTTCTCGACGGCCTTCCTACTGTTAGGAACCCATGTCTTTACTTTGTTAGTATATTGTTGTTGGACGCATATGCTTTGTAAGTCGTCCCGTAGTATTTCTTGATCCATAGTTTATATTAGCCCATAGTATTGACCCATAGTATTGGACGCATATGCTTTGTAAGTCATCCCATAGTATTATATGTCCCATGGTTTTGACTCATAGTATTGGTGCCTAGAATTAGCCCATGGTTCGTATTGACACATAGTATTGACCCATGGTATTGGTGCCTAGACTTAGTATATAAGTGTGTGTTGAGGCCTATGAAGGCACCGTGAAGTTAATTGTATTGAGCTTGCTCAAAGGAGGTTGCCCCCTCGAAGTGGCCCGTTATCAATATAAAAGTGATTATGAGTTCTATCATTTTTGATATCTCGTGTATTTGCATTAATTAATTATTGCAGGTTCATCACATCTGGTATCAGAGCACTTTCTTGGGCTCGTTGGGTGGAATTTCTGCCAAATTTTTTTTTGCATCTGTTGCAGCTTCGGATTTGGGAATAATCCCTCTCCGCTTAACTGTGGGAAGTACTTGGGCATAAGCCCTAAAACGCATTGTGAGGAGTACCATAGGAACCCCAAAGTAGTTGGCCCATTGAGAGGACCTGCCAGCGAAAAGGGCAACGACCCCTACCTGATTGACTAGTTCCCACCCATGAGGTAAACCAAGAGCTGTTGTTTGTGGCAAAGAAGTTATCAGTTTGACCTGAGCCGTGGAGTGAGGGGTACTGCCCCAATACTCAAGATGTTAGACAACATTGGTGGCCGAGTGAATCCCCTGAACCGATAGGAAGCTGCACATACCTAGGGTCCATATCTATTTTCAGCTGAACTGTTGCCGATCACTTCTGCTCCAGATCCAATCGTTTCAGATCTATTTTGAAAGTCGTTCCAGATGCAGTCTCCATTTCAGATCCATCCGTTTTCGATCCCTTCTGCGCCGTTGCAGATTTATCTGTTCCAGATCCCTTCTGAGCCATAGTTGCTCCAGTCTGGAAAAAAAAAAAAAAATTCTCTATATCTCCCTTGTTTTCACTCTGTTTCCCTTGAAATTTTTGGGGAACCCCTGTCATCCCATTCTGCATATTTCAATCCTGAGGACCCTATCCCCAATTCCCCTTCCCAAAGCCCGAAATCCCACATTTGTCTATTTTTAGGGTTTGCCATAACTTCCTCAGATTTCACCCAATCACCTTCAAATTTTACCATAGAGTTCCTTTCTGAATTTTGCTTCTTTGTCCCCCTCTGCCAAATTTTTCCATTCTTTCACCCCGCTTCTGAAATCCTCATTTTTGCTTCCCTGTCTATTCAACAGTGTTCAAAACCTCATCAAACCCCAATTACCCTTCATATTTTTTCCCAAGTCCATATTTTCCTTTACTGAAGCAGTTTCTGTTTTTGTTTTCCTACCCAGTCAACCAAAAAAAAAAAAAACTCTTGGTTATGGTTGTCACCCGCGCAGGAGCAAAAACCATGGAGGACGCACTTGCAGCCATCCAAACCAAACTCCAAGATCTGGATGAAAAACTTCTCAAGCTCCATCTTCAGCATTCATCTATGAATAATACCCGACAGTTAGAATCTTTTGCAGCCACCGGGTTCTCTTCTTCCAGCAATTTTCATGGGTCGAAGCTTGATTTTCCTCGCTTCAATGGTACTGATCCGACTGGATGGATATACCGAGCAGAACAATATTTCAGTCTGCATAATACTTTTGATGTTCAAAAAGTTCCACTTGCATCCTTTCATTTGGAACAGGAAGCTCTTCAATGGTACCGTTGGTACATCAAAGCTCATCCTCAGCCAAACTGGACAGATTTTTTCCAACTTATTTTGTCACGATTTGGTCCTAGTTCTTTTGACGACTCCACAGGAGCACTCACTAAACTTCACCAAACTAGCACAGTGAGAGAGTATCAGATGGAATTTGAGAAACTAGCCAATCACACAGAAGGATTGTCCGATGAATTCTACAGGAGTTGTTTTATCAGTGGTCTCAAGGATGAAATCCGCTCAAAGGTCAAAATGTTTCTCTAATTTAGTGATAACTTTCTCCTCTAAACTCAAAATTTGACGTTTTTTGTACCATTGGAAATCTCTCGATGAGACCTTTCCAATGGTACCAAAAATGCCAAATTCTGAGTGCGGATGAGAAAGTTATCGCAAAATTAGAAAAATATTATTTTATCTCTCTCCTATTTTTCTTTTATTTATGACACTTTTTTAAATTTATTTATTTTTATTTTAAGAGATTAGTTATATAAATTTTTTTATTATTTCAAGATTACTCCACTATCATATTAATTAATGTGAGATTTATATTTTAAATAATTTAGAAGTAGTCATAATATAAAATACTCAATATTTATTATTTCAAGTATATTTATTATTTCAAAATTATTCCACTATCATTTTAACTAATGTGAGATTTATTTTTTAAATAAATTAGAAGTAGTGATAATATAAAATACTCTGTATTTATTATTTCAACTATATTTATCATATTTTGAGATGAACTTTTCAAAATCTTAACCAAGGTGAGTGTTATATGAAGTTAGTTCTTGTCCAACTCAACGGTGATGGTTGACCAAAATACTAAAATTATATTGGTTTAAAATATATTAATCATCGCATGCTCATCCATGACACATTTTCTTATAAGGCCCATTTTAGACCCCAAATTTCCTCTATTGTCTGTAGTAGCCTGTTTTCCCAAGAAAACTTCTCACATCTCTTTGTTTGACAGGTGGTGGTAGTGTTCGGATGACTGTGACTTTTGCTTTATCAACTTCAATTCCTCTCTGTGAAATATGGTGTCCAAGCACGATGCCTTCTTCCATCAGCATTCTGCATTTATCATTGCTCAGACATAATCTCATCTCGATGCATTTTTTTAAGACTAATTCTAGATGTTTTAATGCTTGGTCAGAATTCTGTCCATAGGGTGTGAAGTCATCCATGTAGACTTCCATTTGATCATTAATAAAATCAAAGAAGATGCTTAAGATTTCCCTTTGAAATGTTGTTGGGGCATTACAGAGTCCAAAGGGTAGCACTATGTATGCATAAGTTCCCCATGGGCATGTGAATGTTGTTTTATCCTGATCAGCTGGGTGGATTAGGATCTGGTTGTACCCACTGAACCCATCCAAGAATGAGAAAATTTTGTTTCCAGCTAATGTGTCCAATACTTGGTCAGTGAATGGTAGAGGGAAGTGATCTCTCTTAGTTGCTTTATTGAGCTCTCTGTAATCCACACAGATCCTCCACTTCCCTCATTTCTTAGGAGCTATAACCAATGGTGATACCCACTCACTATCTGAGATTGGGTATATGAACCTTGCATCTAACAACTTTTGTAACTCTATCTTAACTATGTCTTTTAATGTTGGGTTAACTCTTCTTTGTGGTTGTCTGATAGGAACAACACCTTCGTTGATATATATGTAATGTTTGCAGATGTCTAGTTGGATACCCTTCATGTTAGTGTATGTCCATGAAAAAGATTTGTTGTTGTCTAATAGTACCCTCATTAATTGTTGTTCTTGTCCTGGCTCCAAATTGGAGTTAATATTAATTGTCTTCCTAGGCATTATCTCAATTTTTTTGATCTGAATTGGATTTTGTTCAAGCGCGAGTACCTCTACCCACATTCTGTCAAAGTTGTGGATTGATATTTTCTCTTCTTGTTGCTGACATGTGCCAAAAAAAATCTTCAAAAATATCACGATTAGAAGATTCATTTTGAATATACCTATCTAAATGACTGTCTTCATCGATGGCTTTTAGTGATAGGGAAGCTTCAATGGTAAGAACAGGTTGTATGTTTTGGTATGTTATATCATTATAATCATCTGTCCAGTTTTGATATTCTAGGTCTGAAGACTTTCTTGCAGGAGGATATATCGTGATTTTCTTTCTAGCTTGCCCACTGGTGATTGTCAAGGTCTCCCTAGTATTATTGGGTACCCGCTGAGTTCACTTTTCACTTCAATGACTATGAAATCAGCTAGGTACTCCCAGGATTCTATATTGATAATGATGTCTTCAAGCATTCCTTCAGGTTTTATAGTCGATGTGTCGGCAAGTTGTAGTACAGTAGTTGTTGATCTGACCATCGATTGGAGTCCTAGGGATATCATTGTGTCCTTGGTCATGACGTTGATTGTGTTGAGATATTGTAACTTCTAAGAATATTATATTTGTATTTTATTATTTCGGAGATGTTTCATTCCTCCGTGAAGACCTTATTGTATATCCGGAGATGTTTTATTCCTCCGTGGAGAATTTGGTAACTTGGGTTATTAGACTTCCCTAGTGGGGGTCGGACTTGTATGAGTCATGTGGGTTAAAGGGTTATTAGACCACCGTAGTGGGGTCGGCCCTGTCACATTATGTTAAATGGTTAAGTTGGGGCCAACCTAGTTAGTGTAAAGGTCAAGTCGAAGTTGTCTATAAATAGAGTAGGTGTGTTCCTCATTTAACACACATTCACTCACTTGTGAGTGGCGCATAGGTGAGAGAGAGATCTGCTATGGAGGAGAAGGAGATCATGTTTGGGATTACATCTTTGTATTTGCTGGTCATTTATATTGAGGAAGCTTTACTAGGTTTTCTACCTCATGAGGGTTTCCCAGGATAAATCTTCGTCTCTTGTGTTTATGTTGTTCTTGTGATCTTGAGGCTCATATCAGTAGACCCATCTGACGGGAGGTGACATGGATAGATATGAAGAAGATCACTCAATGTAGAGTGTGAATGATGTTCAGTCATAGAGAGAGAATTGATAGCTTCTTGACAAGCTTGGGATTTACCAAAAGTAAAGCTAATCATAACCTTTATCTTAAGGTTATGGATGATGAACCTGTCATACTATTACTATATGTGGATGATTTCTTTCTGACAGGGAATGAGAAACAGGTCATGGAATTTGAGATGAAAGATCTCAGATTGATACATTACTTCCTAGGATTGGAAGTATATCAAGGCCCATAAGGAATCTTTCTCAACCAGGGAAAGTATGCTGTGGAAATCTTCAGAAGATTTGATATGTTGGAATGTAAGGACATGACCACTCCCATGGATTCCAACTTGAAGTTGTTAACTGATGAATCATCAGAGTTAGTGGATGTAACTCTGTATAGATAGATTATTGGGTCATTGATGTATCTGATGTATACTAGGATAGATATATGCTTTGATGTGAACACCTTGAGTCAATATCTAGTGGAACCTAGGCGTGTTCACCTGATAGCTGCAAAGCATGTGATGAGGTACCTGAAGGATACAATAGACTTTGATCTATGTTATCTTGGAGCTCATGAATTCAGATTGTATGGCTACATAGATGATGATCGGGCAGGAAGTGTATCAGACAGGAAGAGCACACCGAGAGGATGTTATTGTCTGGGAATTGCCATGATCTCGTGGTTTAGCAGGAAGCAGTCTAGTGTGGCTCTCATCATAGCTGAAGCGGAATATATTGTTGCTTACTCTGCTAAGTTGTGAGGCGATATGGATTCAAAAGTTGTTATCAAGATTGTTTGAGTTAGAGATGGACCCCACTGTGATCTTGTGTGAGAACCAGAGTTGTATCAAGATGATTGAGAATCCAGTGTTCCACGATAAGTCAAAGCACATAAAGATATGATATTTTTATATATGGGATATGGTGCAGAAAGGAGCTATCAAGCTCGAGTTTGTGAGCATTGATGAACAAGTTACTGATGTATTGACCAAACCTCTGTTTCGAGTAAAGTTTGAGTAATTCCGAGACAAGCTTGGTGTAGTTCAGAAGGACCCTCCTTGAAAGGGGGAGTGATATGGTCGCTGATGATGAGATTGCTTGCATCGACAGTAAGGTCGATGATGTGGATACCTGTATCGATGATAAGGATATGTGTATTGATGATGTGGATACTATATCGATGATGAGGATACTTGTATTGATGATGTGGATAATTGTATCGATGATGAGGATACATGTATCGATGATGAGGTTACCTATTCCGATGGTGAGGTCGATGATGAGGTTACCTGTCCTGACGATGAGGTCGATGATGAGGTTACCTATCCCGACGATGAGGTCAATGATATCAACGATAAGGTTGAGAAGTGGTCCCTAGTGGATGAGAGGGATTGTATCATCCCTAAACTTCGGTCCTTGAATTGATCCATAGACATATGTCTCTGAGAAGTGGTCCCTAGTGGATGAGAGGGATTGTATCATCCCTGGACTTCGATCCCTGAACTGATTCGTAGACATATGTCTCCGAGAAGTGGTCTCTAATGGATAAGAGGGATTGTATCATCCCCAGACTTCGGTCGCTAAATTTATCCGTAGACTCTTGTCTTCGATAAAGATGTTGATGAATGATGTAATGTGTGCTCCTGGACTGCTCAGTGTAGCAGCAGGTGATCATTCGCAGGTCCTGTAACGATGTAATGTTCGCTCCTGGATTAGAAAGTGATCATTCACAAGTTGTAAATCCTAGATCTGATCTAGGTCAAACCCTAGTTCAAATAGTATTGGCTTTATGGTTGACTGGAATGATGTAATGTTCGCTCTTGGACTGCTCAGTGTAGCAGTAGGTGATCATTCGCAGGTCCTATAATGATGTAGTGTTTGCTCCTAGACTGCTCAGTGCAGCAGCAGGTGATCATTCACAGGTGGTAAAATCCTAGATTTAATCTAGGTCACATCCAGTATGAAAAGGGATTAGCATTGTGGTCAGGATTCCATCATCCCTAGACATGAGATATGTCTTAAAGTGATAAGTATTGATCATCCTATAAGTAGATCGGGATTGAATCATCCCGGAACCACTAGTTCAAAATGTACGCGATGGGGATTGCATCATCCCAGAACCACTAGTTCAAAATGTACGTGATGGGGATTGCATCATCCTAGAACCACTTTTTCAAAATGTACGTGATGGGGATTGCATCATCCCAGAACCACTAGTTCAAAATGTACGTGATAGGGATTGCATCATCCTGGAACCCTTGGTTCAAAATGTACATGGTAGGATTGCATTGTCCTTGGACTTATGTCCTAAATTGAGAGGGATTGACAATCCCGTAATTGGATCATGTGTATTGCAGGGTATGCTGCTACGATGCTATTGATCATGATGATCTAGATGACGATGTTGTTGATTGTGATGATCTAGATGACAATGTTGTTGATCATTATGATCTATATGACGATTTTGTTGATCATGATGATCTAGATGATGATGTTGTTGATCGTGATGATCTAGATGATGATGTTATTGATCATGATGATCTATATGATGATGTTGTTGATCGTAATGATCTAGATGACGATTTTGTTGATCATGATGATCTATATGATGATGTTGTTGATCGTAATGATCTAGATGGCGATGTTGTTGATCGTGATGATCTAGATGACGATATTGTTGATCGTGATGATCTATATGGCGATGGTGTTGATCGTGATGATCTAGATGAAGATGTTGTTGATCGTGAGGATCCAGATGTTGATGTTGCTGTAGTTGTTCAAGTGTTGCAGAAGATGAATATTCAGTACTGAAGATGTTGATGTTCCAGTATTGATTATGTTCCAGTAACTGAATGAGTTACTGATGATGATGTATAAAGAAAGCTTCCAATGATTTATAGATGTATCATGTATCATGTAGTTGATGACTCCTTGCTCGTGCAGATGTTGTTATAATATCCTTCTTGTTAAGGGGGAGTGTTGAGATATTGTAACTTCTAAGAATATTATATTTGTACTTTATTATTTCGGAGATGTTGCATTCCTCCGTGAAGACCTTATTGTATATCCGAAGATGTTTTATTCCTCCATGGAGAATGTGGTAACTTGGGTTATTAGACTTCCCTAGTGGGGGTCATCCCTGTATGAGTCATGTGGGTTAAAGGGTTATTAGACCACCGTAGTGGGGTCGGACCTATCACATTATGTTAAATGGTTAAGTTGGGGCTGACCTAGTTAGTGTAAAGTTCAAGTTGGAGTTGTGTATAAATAGAGGAGGTGTGTTCCTCATTTAACACACATTCACTCACTTGTGAGTGGTGCATAGGTGAGAGAGAGATCTACTATGGAGGAGAAGGAGCTAATGTTTGGGATTACATATTTGTATTTGATGGTCATCTATATTGAGGAAGCTTTGTTGGGTTTTCTACCCCATGAGGGTTTCCCGGGATAAATCTGTGTCTCTTGTGTTTATGTTGTTCTTGTTGTTCTTTCACTGACCCTGTATATGCGATTGTTGTGAAATGGAATGTAATCCTAATATTTTATGTCTTAGCATATTTAATTTTAACAGATTGCAGCCCTTAAATCAATTAGGCTGCTAGAAATGTGTATGTTGTTGATGGTCACATTGACTACAGGACTGCTTGGATCAAGGTATTTGGGGTTGACAATGACACCCAACATTAAATCTACTAACTGGCCTACTACGTTTATAGTTGGTGGGTCATGTTTTCTTCTGCCAGGTCTTTTCAAGCAATTCTCTTTAATAAACTTGTTAGAGATTGGCACATCTCTTATGGCATGTAAAATTGGAATTTGGATGTTCAAATGTTTTAATTCGTTCAGAATTTCATTTTCCCCTACTTATTTTGTATTTCGTATGATATTTTTAGGGAATGGAGGGTTTCTATTTTGTATGTGTGGCCGAATTTCTTCTTCCTGACGGTTTGTCTCGTCTGGATGTTGAATTTCAGGTTGTGTTGTTTGTTCATGATCTCCATGTCCTTGATTATTCTGCGTGTGTGTGTTCTGTAATGTTTTCCCAAACCTGATATTAATTTCGTTTATTTCCAGGGTAGCCAGTACATAAGTAGGGAACTGCATGATTTCAGTGTTATAGGTATGTTGCTGTCCTTCCCTATTGTTGTTTGGGTTTGGAATCAGCTGGGCAAGAATTGGAGGTCTAGGAGGTTGGTTCTGTGGGGGCGGCATGATGAGTGGTTGCTGCAATGGATCCCTCCAGTTTGATGAATAAGGATATTGTCCATAATTCGTGGTTGGTTGAGGAAAAGGTGGGGGGTATGGAGAATAAGATTGTGGGTAATAAGGTTGTTGATATGGTTGGATTTGTTTCCACTGGTTTGGAGTTGGTTGAGATGGCCATGGGGTAGGTGTTGAGTTCCAATTTTGTTGATTATTTGCTGGATTAAAGTAGGCTTGGTTGTTGGGTTGGTAAGGCCTAGAAAAATTATGTATTCTTTGATTAATGAAACAGAGTTGTTCTATTGCACCTTCAATTGTGGGATCTTGGATGGCAGCTTTGCATGAGGGAAACAAAGGGCATTTATCAGTGGAGTGATCGTCAGTGTAGAGGCCACATATTTCTATGGTGTTTAGTGTGCACTGCCCCTTTTCATGCTTCTTTCTGTAGCGTGGGAAAAAGACTACCAATGCTTGGTTTATCTCGTCCTGTTTCTTCTTTATTTGGAGTGCATCAAGTTGCATTGCTAGGGATCGAAGGATATCAGTTTTCATATCATCAAGAAGGTTACCTATATCATACTATGTGAGGTTTGGTCCTGACGATGTTGATCCCCCAGTGAATGGATGTGAATCCCTTGTTCCACTTTTACCTTTTCTGGATCTACAATAGTTCTTGAATATTTGTAGGATTTGGTCATAAGTTTTCTAGAATATTGTTGGCTTGGTTTTTCAACCAAGCTTTGTGCAATGGGAAACTATCAACAATGTGATAGTAGTTTCAATATTGAAAGCAAAAACAATTATAAATTAAATCTAAATCTAAACTACCATGTGCATATAACAAATACATTTTTGAAAAACAATTCAAGAACAAGAAATAAAAGAATAAGTATTTTGTATTAAGATACCTCAAATAGTGAGGATTTGTGTTGAGCAACTCCCAAGGTGAGTAGCTCCAAGCTCCAAAGGTCTCTTCTCCAAGATGTTGGAAATGGCCAAAAGTCTCATGGGAGATTTTGGCAGCGTGAGGATAGGATGATGGATGGATGGAAAGTGAGGAGCCCCTACCACATTTTTATAGTTTTTGGTGGTGGTAAATACCATTATGGTTTTGAGGAAACCAATGGTATTAACCAACATGGTTTAGGTACTTTTTCCCTCCTTTTTCCTTTTTTGAATATTTGTATTCCCTTTTTAATATTTTTGGAAATTATGGACCCTTTTTTAGGGTTTTTTATGTTTTTTGAGGAAAAATATTCATTTTGAGGGGAAAAGGGGTGTATTATGGTATTTTGGTGACCTTTTGATGGCTTTAGAGGCTCAAATGGTGAAAAAGTGGACAAATGGGTCATGTGAATAAGGAAATGAGCTAGTGAGCACTTTTTGGGTGTTAACAGATTACCCCTTGATGTGTGAGGGCAGGAGCTCATCGTATGGCCGATAGACATCATAGTTATTTTGTCTTTTTTATGGGGTTTGGGAAAGAGAAGAGACCGGTTGGAGACTGCATCCACGGCCCTTGGAAGCTACATAAACAAAAAATATTACATGGCCTCAATATGAATGAGGAATAATCTCTGATAATGGACGAGGCGAGCATACCCATGCTCGTATCAAGACATATATATAACAATTAGTCCCAATAAGGGGGACCTAAATAAAAAATCTATTGGTACATCATAATGGTCCAAAGGGGACACTATTTTTGGATGTACTCATGATCATAACATAATTGATCTCAATAACTGATACACTGGAATAAAGCAATAACCGTTCTGAACAAGGCCTTAGAAGGGTTGATTAATTGCTGAATCTGAAGGTGTCCAACATCTGTAGGGACTCAATGACTCTGAGTCAACTCTGAGGAGTATATGTAACTATATACTCGAGGGAGTATAAAACTGGGGTACATCTAAATATTGTCGCCATGCACAACCCGAATATCTATAGAAAAAATGTAACTAGTTGT
This sequence comes from Larix kaempferi, assembly GCA_027924585.1. NCBI lineage: Eukaryota > Viridiplantae > Streptophyta > Pinopsida > Pinales > Pinaceae > Larix > Larix kaempferi. Next base: position 5,851,517 of record BSBM01001063.1, read on the forward strand.
TTCCATAGGTAGACTCTGAAATGTGGAAGATTCAGGTGGTATCCAGGGTCCTCAACAAATAACTGAACGGACCAATACCTTGTGCGAGTCTCAACGATGCGATCAAGGTGTTGAAGTCGAGCATGTGAGAAACAATCATTTGGAGAGGCACTGAGGACTCTTCTCGAAATGATTCGTAGGCACTCATCATAAATGGTGATGAGTCCAAGACACAGGGACCTCTAGGTCTATCCTCTAGAATAAATTTGGGTGTCATCGACAGAGGGAGACCAACAACTAATAAGGCAATGATGTTTCCTTGATAGGAGCAAGAGGTGTAGAACTAAAGTGTGGTAGTGCTGATGGTAGGACTGACATACTTGTGGGGATGGAAAGTAACCGGGGTCATAGAGTGGGTAGACTCAAACTTCCTTTGTTCAAAGCATGATGACATGGTTGACCTGGCAGTGTAGGGAACTGACTTGTAGGTGCGGGGATCATAGCTTTTAAGGACTGAAAGGTATGTATTAACTTTGGGGGGGGGATGAGCTGATGGGTGCTGTTGAGGGATTCTCAGGGTGACATACTGCAGAGTACTCTGAACAAAGGCGACCAAAATGGGGAAGCTGCCATATGAGTAGATGTGATCTATTGTGGCGCCGAGGAGCACCATTGGGTCCTTCTTCATAGTTTTAATGAGCTCCAAGAAGGGATAAAAGTGTGCTCTGAAATGGTATTGTCCTGTGGATTTTGTGAGCCCAGGATTGTTCGTGCTCATGGGTGCTTTCATTTTTAAGGAGTCTGAAAATGATAAGAAGACTCTGCAGTGGTTGTGAGTACCGTCCTGTGGGTTTTTACGAGCCCAGGATGGTGATTGCTCGTGGTCGCTTTCATGTTTAGAGAGTCTGAAAGCGATAAGTGGACTCCATTGGTGTTCTTTTTCGTAAGTTAATCTCCAATGCCCGAAAAAGAATAAAATGATGCAAATGGAGAATTCTTCTAGCCGATGTGACTAGAGTATTCCTTTTTCGTAATTAGTCTACAAGGTCCGGAAAAGGGATAAACTTATACCAGGTAGACGCCCTTTCAGATATGTTTAGTGAGCATGAAAGGAAGCAAGGTTGCTCGGTGATCTTTTCATTGCTTTTAGGAGTCAGAAAAGAGATTAACAGAAACTCCCTAAGTGCCTTTTTCGTAAAATTAATTGCTCGGCCCGAAAAGGGATAAAATTATACCGAACAAAAAGGGATTGATGAGAGTGAGAAAAGGTGTCAAGCATCGTCATGATTACAGAATACTGAATTCGGTGACATAAAGATTGTCAAAAAGGGGCAACAAACCGAGGTGATGAGTGGCATTTTGAAAAAATTCCCAAAAATTATGGGGTGAGAGAGAGAAATGATCTCAAGCATCATCACGAGTGCGGAAAACTAAATCCGATGATATCAAACTTGTCAAAAAAGGACGATGGCCGATGTGGCACACAAACCGAGGTGACGAGGGGGCATGGGAAAAATGCCCAAAAAATCTGGGTGTGAGAGCGAGAAATGATCTCAAGCGTCATCACAAGCGCGGAAAACTGAATCCAGCGATATAAGACTCATAAAAAATGGAGAACGGCCGATGTGGCACGTAAACCGAGGCAACAAGGGGGCATGGGAAAAATGCCCCAAAAATCTAGGCGTGAGAGTGAGAAATGATCTCAAGCGTCATCATGAGTGCGGAAAACTGAATCCGGTGATATAAGACACGTAAAAAACAGAGAATGGCCGATGTGGCACGCAAACCAAGGCAACAAGGGGGCATGGGAAAAATGCCCAAAAAATTTGGGTGTGAGGAGCGAGAAATGATCTCAAGCATGATCACGAGTGCGGAAAACTGAATCCGGTGATATAAGACTCGTCAAAAATGGAGAACGACCGATGTGGCACGTAAACCGAGGCAACGAGGGGGCATGGGAAAAATGCCCAAAAAATCTGGGCGTGAGAGCGAGAAATGATCTCAAGCATCATCACGAGCGCGGAAAAATGAATCCGATGATATAAGACTCATAAAAAATGGAGAACAGTCGATGTGGCACGCAAACCGAGGCAATGAGGACGTGAAAAAATGGTCAAAAAATGGACCTAGTGAAAACAGGAAAAGGAAAGGACTATCATGAAGTTCTTGCTGTGCTGATTCCAACGGTTTGAGGAACGGACGTCGTATGATACCGCAATGGTTGTTTGAAAAATGGTGAAATTTCTATAAATAGGGTGTGGGGCCCATATGACGTGTCATTGTTACGTGTGAGTTTGGTAGAGCAATTAGAGCTCTTTCTTGATTTCCGGGAGATTTGATCGGTGGTTTTCGATTCCGCGAGTTTCAGGTAACCCTATTCATCTTAACCTTTTTAATTATGTCTTTTTTGGTTAGCGGCGGGCCCGAGAAGGCCGCGAAATTCCATGTTGGCCATCCAACGTGGAATATCGCAGGTTTCACGTCTTTTTCCGCGATGAACATCGTGGGTTTGGGGCTGACAATCGCAATGTTCATCGCGGCTGTCGAGCTGAAAGTCGCAATGTTCATCATGACTATGGGGTTGATAGTCGCGATGTTCATCACGACTGTGTGGTCAATACCCGCGATGTTCATCGCGGGTTCTTGGATGAAAGCCATGATGATCATCGCGGTTTTTTATGGAAAAGCCGCGATGGAATTTTTTGAAAATTTTTCTCCAGTTCTAGAAAATTTCTTTGTTTTTTGGTAGGATGTTGAGGAGACCATTGGTGTCATGGCAAGCACGAGAGATGGAGGAGGATTTGATGATTCGGATTTGGATCGATCAAGGGGTCCAGCAGGCTTTGGCTGTGAGTGGGCTTCTGAAGTTCGCTCAGATTCCACCGATGCATTTAGTAGGACCACTACTGAACAAATTGGTGAGTCTTTGGGTCCCTGCAGAGGGTGCATTTATTGTTGGGGGTGAGAGGTTAGAGATCACCCTTACTGATGTATACTTTCTTACCGGGTTACCTCGCTTAGGGGAGGTGGGGGATCTTTTGCTGAGGATCCCGGTAGGTGTGGATATCGAGGAACTCCTGGAGACCTTTTGTGTTGCTGGGGTGATTGTGCAGAACAACACTTTGAGCTTGAGATCTTTGCGGGAGTGGGACATGCGGGCTGTTGGGGCTTGTGTTCTGCGGGTGTTGGGTGCCGCGGCGCCACATCGTTTGTCAGGAGGACAAACAATGATGGTGGATTCTGTGCTGAGGGGGACCTTCTATGCATGGGGTCAGATGTTTTTGGCTGGTGTTCGGAGAGATCTGGACAAGGTCAGTTGGGAGGGGGGAGAGTTTTGCTATGCCTCCTTTTTGTGTTGTTTCTTCTTTGAGTGGGTACCAACTTTGCGGCCACGGGTGGCAGTTCGAGATGGGTTGGTGAGCGAGCCACGCATGGTGCAGTGGGGGCAGATGATGCCCCGCGGTGGTGATGGTATCCGTGGGTTCTTTTCACAGGATATGTATGAGCAGTGGGAGCAGATCCCCCTACAGATTGATGACTATCCATATGCTAGTATGGATTATCGAGGAGATCTGGAGATGCCTCAAGCCGAGGGATAGGCCTGGGGTTTAGATGGTATGTTTTTGTGTTTTGTTCTCTACTATATCATTTTTGAGATGTGTTTGTTATGATTATAGTTAGATATTTATATGATGGTTCACTTGCGTGATTGTGCAGATGTTCGTCTTGTACCACCGGTCGACCATGTGGTTCATAGGGGACAAGCGATGGTGGTTATTCCACCTCTTGTAGCGGTACCGCCTCCTCATGCTCGAGGAGTTGGGGCTCGCAGTCGAGGAGCTGGGCCTCGAGATGATGTCATGGAGGGTGTCCAAGAGACACTAGACATGATCCTGGTAGGATTTCCAAAGGATGGGTAGAGGGATCTGGATCGGGACATCGTCGAGCATTGTTTCGATGCGCCTCGTGAGTGGTGCTTGATCTTGCTCAGAGAAGCATTGTTGGCAGCTGAGTGGAGGGATGGGGCTCAGCATGATCCGGCAGGGCCAATGGAGGGGAGGATTCATTTGCGAGATGATCCAGTGGGGCCGACGGAGAAGAGACTTTGGGCTCGGCATGATCCGATGGGGCCAGTGGACGAGGTGGTAGAGGAGGTGTATGGCTGATGTATTTTTGTATATTGGGTGTAGAGGGCACCTATGACATGTTTGACTATATTATGATGTATATATATATATATATGATTTGGTGTATAGTCGTGTATGCACATGGATGCATTTATTGTCTATTTGCTTGCCCGTGGAGGTAAATGTTATGCACGTGGATGCATTTTTGTAATTTTTTATAGATCCCCGTGGAGGCACATGTTATGCACGTGGATGCATTTTTGTAATGTTTTATATATGCCCGTAAAGGCACATGTTATGCATGTGGATGCATATTTTTTTAATTTTTTATATATTCTCGTGGAGGCACATATTATGCACGTGGATGCATTTTTGTTTAAGCCCATGGAGGTACATTTGTGTTTACTATATGGTTTGATTGGTGTGCCAGTCAAGAATGTTGTTGGCCATATGGTCTACTACACTGTTCAGATTCCTTGGGACATGTGTGAATGAAAAGGATTCAAACTGTCGAACCATTTGTTTAGTGCGCAAGAATTTTCTGAAAAGACAGGGATCGCGTACCTGGTAATCATTATTGAGATAGTAAACAAGGAGTTGTGATTCCAAGAAAACGTTAAGGTGACGTATGCTCATTTGGAGATCTATGGCCAAGAGACCGGTCACAGCATCGTATTCAGCTTGGTTGTTGGTGGTGGCACCTACACACACTCCGTCGATGTGGATCAACTCATGTGAAGGGGAATATATTACCCAAGATGCAGAGTCTAGATTGGGGGACCAACGGCTTGCACCATCAGTGAAACTGACGTAGCAGAGTGGAACAACATCCATCTGTGGTCATGCAGAGAAAACAAATATTTAGGTTTTTCGAATTTTTTGTGAAAAACAAAATAAGACTGTATAATAATGGACGGTGGTGTCCATCATATTTTTTATGGGTAAAATCACTTGAGGTACAACCCGTTGCATGGGTGGCATAGGGGGTTGCCTTCTGAATCAGTCAGAATGTATGCCCCCTGTCTGAGGCAAGTGTGTATAATGTATGGGCCTTGCCACATGGACACAAACTTTCCTTTTCAGGTTTTGTCATGAACTTGATCATAGGAAAGGACAAGGTCCCCTTCAGTAAAAGTTCTTGGGTGGACATGTTTGTTGTAACTCAGTTTGGATCGGTTCTTGGCTGCTTCCATGGTTTGGAGGGCTGTGCACCGATCTTCATCAGCTTGCTCCAGGAGTAGTAAGCATTGGTCAATTGGGGAAGTGTTCGGTAAGATTTCAACGACCATATGTAGGGTTGGAATCTGGCATTCGATGGGGAGGACGGATTTGACACGGTGAACTAGATGGAAAGGGGTAAAACCGGTGGTGGTTTTGGTTAGCGTGCAGTATGCCCATAGTGCTGGGAAGAGCATGTGGTGCCAATTTGATTTGTGTTTGTCCACAGTGCGCTGGAGGATGGTCTTCAAAATTTTATTAATTGCTTCGACTTGGCCATTTCCTTGGGGGTAGTAGGCGGAGGATAAATGGTGTTAAAATTTCAGTAAGGTTGATAATTCTCTCCAAATGGCATCTTCGAAGTGAGAGCCGTGGTCTGAGACGAGTTGCTTTGGCACTCCAAAACAAGAGATAACATGGTTGAGAAAAAAACGTGCTGCGGTGTCGACTTTGCAATTGTAAGTCGGCATGGCTTCCGCCCACTTGGTGAAATAATCTACGACCACAATAATGTGTTTATGACCGCCGGCTGACGTGGGATTGCAATCGAGGAAGTTGATGGCCCATTTGCAGAATGGTCCAATAGTGATGACTAGATGAAGGCGGGTGGGTGGGGTTTTGACAATGTTTGACTGCGGTGATGCAATCAGTAAATAATGAAGGCCAAAAGTAACCTGCATGGATGATCTTTTGGGTGGTGGCCATGTCGGAGAAGTGGCCTCCACAGGCACCGCTATGGTAGTCATTAAGGACTTGTTCTGCCTCGTTATGAGATAGGAAACCTCGCAAGATAGTATCGACATCGCGTCAATAAAGTACATCACCTAATAGGAGGTATCGGGGGGCGTGGTGTCATATACAATGGTGTCCATCACGATTGATGTGGGGTTGAAATTTTTGTGTGCGGAGGTAGATTAAGATGTCGCCGTACCATGGGTCGTCAGAAGAAATGATGAAAATGTGATCGTCAATGAGATCTGTTTGGATAGAGGGTGATGACGAAGAGGATGGGAGATCTGTGATGAGTTGAGCGAGTGCTAGGGCCTTGGTGCTCTTTGGAGTTTTGAAAGTGAGGTCGTATTCTTGAAGGATAATCACCCATTTAGCTACACGGCTTTGAAGGAGGCGACGCGTCAAGAGGTAAACCATTGGATTGGAACTGGCTACAACTGTGGTGTGGCTCAGGAGAATGTAATGTCGCAGCTTTTGTACTGAAAAGACAACGGCGAGGGCCATCTTTTCTTCATGTGGGTAGCGGAGGGGTGGACCTGACAAGTTCTGGATCACATAATAGATGACATGCTCTTAATGAGCAGTATCTTCTTGCACAAGAACTCTAGATACGGCATGTTGGGATGCTGAGACATAGAGGGTGAAATCTCTTGTGAAATCTGGAGGAGAGATCAACGAGGCATTTGTGAGTGCTTTCTTTAAGTCGATGAAAGTTATTTATACTTGTTGGTCCCATATGAAACGGGTATGCAGATGTAGTAGTTGTAGGAAACCATGGACCATTGTGGCATAGTCAGGGACAAAGCGGCGGAGGAAGTTGGACATCCCTTGAAGGCTTTGAAGTTTTCTTAATGTACAGGGTGACGGTAAGTCTACAATGGGTTGGACTTTCAAGGGGTCTACAGTGATGCCTTTTTCTGAAATGACGAACCCCAGTAGGCGACCTGATGTAACGCAAAAGACACACTTGAGAGGGTTCAAGTGGATGTTGTATTTTTGACAACACAAGAAAACTTGTCAAAGGTCGTCTAATTGGTCAGATCATTCCTTGGATCAAGCGGTGAGGTCATCCAGATAAACTTTTATGATTTTGTGTAGATCATGGAAGCAATAAGTCATGGCATGTTGGAAAGTGGCTCCAGCATTCTTGAGACCGAAAGGCATGACGTGATAGGCGAAGGTGCCCCATGGGGTAGTGAAAGCTGTCTTGTATTGATCTTCTTTACGGATTTTGATTTGGTTATATCCGAAGAAGCCGTCCATAAAAGAAAGGACCTCATGTCCCGCACATTCATCGATTATTTGGTCAATGAAAGGTGTGGGGAAGTTGTCTTTGGGACAAGCGAGGTTGAGGTCTCGGAAATCAGTACAAACGCATATGGTGCCCATGTTTTTGTTTACTGGCACTGGGTTTGAAACCCAAGTGGTGTAGGCAATAGGATATATGAATCTTGCTTTTTGGAGTTTTTCAATCTCAGCTTTAACAGTGGGAGCTTGGATGGGTGAATTGGTCGTTGTTTATGTCGGACAGGAGGCACATTGGGCCAAGTGTCGATGTGATGTTCCATAATTTTGGGATCGAGGCTAGGCATCTCAGTGTAAGACCAGGCGAAGACATCACGAAACTCTTGGAAGAGTTTCTTATATGCCTGAGTTTCTGCTTGAGTGCATGATGTGCCTAGCGAGATGAGCTCAAGTTTTCCAGGTGTGGTGGAAATGTCGATTTGTATAATAGGTGAAATGTTGGACATGTTCCCTTCTTTGAAGGCATCTGGTGCTGGGATGGGGTCTTTGAACCAATCAACCTTAGTTGGTAGGAAATATTTCGATTCGACTGATAGCTGGTTTTCTGCGATGGATGTAGACACCTCAGTTAGGAAGTATGAGCGATGATGCATATCATCCCAGGGGTAGTCCGGTGCAGTTAGTGTTTCTAGAATTTGCTCATTAGTACGAAAGTAATCAGACCATAAATCAATGGGTTCTGGTTTGTATGTGGTTGAAATCATATAGATGGTGTTGATTTCTTCTGAAGAAGATGACTTCGGAGGTTAGATCTCCTCGATGAGGGGAGGAGATATCTCTAAGTCGGCAGTGTTCATCTCATACCAGGCTGCTCTATAATATGGGAGATCAGGGCAGTTGTGTGAATAATGGACATAAATGCCGCATATCACACAAGGGTGGTTAGTGCGGAGCATTTTGTCGCGAGGTTGAGGAGGTGGCTCAAGTCTTAACACTGAAATTCTGGTCTCATCATCCAACATATTCATGTGTTCTTGGAGTGTAGGTAATTATGGAAATTGATGAGTGGCATGGCCTCCGTCGTCACACAACGAGCACTTAGAGGGAATGCGAATAGTTGGGGGGTTTTTGTCTACCTTGGGGGTTGCTGGGGGGGTGCAAGTTATGAGTCCAATGTTATAAGTTGGTGGGCCTCTACCCCCTTTGTTCCATAATGGAGGTGGGGCGTTTCTGGATGTTGATGTCATAGTTACTATTAGCAGTGGTCTCTTTTGCAGATGAGCAACCAGAGGGGTTGGGTGGTTGGTAGTAGGGATAGGTTGTACCGGTTGTAAAATAACAGTCGGAGTCGACGGGGGGCTCAGAGCAGGTAAGTACCATACATGTATCCCTAATGTTAAGCCAGGAAGGTTGAGTGTAGCCATTACTGGCGAACTGACAACTCTGGAAAATGGGAACAAGAACGAGATAGTATGAATTGGCGTTGTGCCAATATGAGTAGGCACTGTGGGTGTTTGTGGTAGTGACGAAGGCTGCTTTGTGGTGTGTGACAGGGTGCACAAATCTGATGTTTTTGTTATCGGTAAAGGTGGTGAGATCGATGGAAATGTGGAATTCATAGGTGACTCGGTGTAGATTCCAGGACCAATTGACGACACAAATGATGTTGGTGCGATTTGAATGGTTTGTTCAATCATTGGTAGCACATTTTGAGGAGCTGCGGGGGAATTAGAATCATAATATGTGAGTTGATCAATCTTGATAACGCGTCCTTCATGTGGGAACATCATGAGGTGAAAAACAGATGAAGCCACTGCTTTCATTTTGTACATATAGCTACGTCTAAGAAGGAGGTTGTAGTCGAGTTGGGCATTAATCGCTTCGATGTCGATAAGAACTAATTTGCCGCCTACTTCTATGGGTATGTTCGCTAAGAGGCCTTGTGGTTGAGTTGAGCATCCGTCGTAAGCTCGTAATGTCGTGGTGGATGGTTGTAAAGCGGGGGAGCCAAGTTTCTGCCACACAAGGGTGGACATAACACAGGTTGAAGCTCCTTCATCGATGATGCATCGATGCACAACAAGGTTTCGAATGTTTACTGATACTTGGAAAGCCAAATTTGATGGCAATCGAGGTTCGGCTTGGTCTAAGTCAAAATCCATCATGTGTGTGTTGTCAGGGTCTACTCCTCCGATGGCAGATAGTAGTAGTTTTCATTATGCAGGGCATGTTTTCAGTACCTCTAAAGCAGACATAGTAGCGAGGGATTGTGATAGGTCTTCCACGACGTTATAATTGGATGTTACGTGAGCATTAGGATTGTTGTTAATCCTTCGCAAAGAGATGCGAGGGATTTTATGTCCTCCATCCAACGGCATATTTGGTATGCGTAGTGTTTGATTTGGTGGAAGGGAGGTGGATGCGTCAGTGGGAGGAGTTTCAGGGGGAGGGCCGTACTGATTCCTTCAAGTTTGGAGGTTAATGTCAGTGGATGACATCATTAATAAATGGAGTGTGCATGGATCCGTATGCTGATAATCAGTTGTGGCATAGGTGATTTGCTGCTAGGGTGCATCAGATCCTTGTGGGGGATCCATAGGGAAAGTATTTACTACTCCCTGGTTTGGAAATGGGTTTTGTAATATCATGGGTTGCATTTGATTAAGTGGAGTTGGCTATCCACGTGGCCCTGGCATTGGGCATCGTCAGTCCAAAGTTTACGTGCTTTCTCTAAATGGGGGCAGTTATGAGTGTAGTGTCCATAGACTCCACATATAGAACATGGATGGTTTGTTCTCAGGTTATTGTTTTTTGGCTACTTGGGATGACGATCAGGATTCTGGTTGGGAGGACCAACATTGTTATTATTTGGAGGATTGGGAGGTGGTGGACCTTGATTATGTTGTTGGTTGTTGCTGCGGTTACGTCCTCTTCCACTGTTTTGTTGTCCACCCTGGTTGTGTTGGTTGTTTTGATGTTGGGGCTGATTGTGTTGTGTGTACACTTGCCCTTGATTAGTGGAAATATTTTGGGGTGTCGCAGGTGTGGGAGCAGGTTGTGGTGGATAATAAACTGGTGGGGTTGGAGGTGGTCCAGTTTCCTGCTGGGGTTGTTGGTAACCCTGAGCTATTGGATGTGTTGGGTTAGCTAGTGTAGCTTGCTGTGGGTAATACATTGGTTGTGCCGGTAAATGAATTGGGTTCTGGGTGGCTGGTTGGTTATAGTATGTGGGTGGTACATATGTCAATGGTGCTTTCCCATAGCAATGTTGTGGACAAGAGGGTCCATGAGTGTGATGAGTCTGATTCGTTGGAGCATACGAAATTGTCGCTCCAGAATCAGATGTAGCCCTAGAGAGGTCTGGGGCATTTATGGTGCTCACCATGCTAAAAGGTTTATTTTGTGTCGTGACTTGGCTGATAATACCATCAGCGGCATCAGATGCCCCCGGAGCATCACCGCATGAAGAATCGCCTTGTGGGGCGTCTGGTATGATGGTGTAGAGATAGCCTGACTGGGATCAGGTCAAATTGTTGAGCTTTTAAGATAGCTTCTTCCTCTGACTGGGGTCGTTCGGAAGCTACGTCTTTGGCTATGAGAGATAGGAGTGATTTAAGAAACTAGTCCAAAAATATACGATCATCCAGTTTTATCTTACAGAGGCTATGACGCTTGCACCACTCATGGATATGGTCGGAGATGTGGGTAGCTATGTTTTGTCTGCAAGACAACAGTATTTCAACTCTTGCATCATAGCGTACAGGTAGCTGAAAAAACGGAAGGAAAGTGGAGGCGAGAGACGTAAATTTATGGTGGGTCCCATGTGGTTGTTCGATGTACCACTTGGCTGCAAAGCCAGTGAACGTTCATTGTAACAATCTCAGTCTAATGGAGTCATCCACTATGGAGTTAGATGAACACCATAGGTGAAATGACATTATGTGGTTTTGGGGATCCTCCCCAGGTTTTCCTTCAAACTTGGGGATGTCTAAGGGGAGCTTTGTAGGCATGGGTGGCCATGTAAGGTTGTGCCTAATAGGATCGTTGGTTAGCCTGGCTAGGTCCGGTAAGTTCAGACTAGCCATGTAAGGTAAACTAGCAGATGGGTGTGGTGTAGTGACTGGGACATAACTATTAATGATGGCATTATGTAGTGGTCTTGTAGCCCCTAAGGGTATGCTAGGTATTGAAGGTATGTGTCCTCCAACCATTGTGGTTTGGGATGGGCCAGCACTCCCAAGTGCAACATGGGTTACAAAGGGGTTAGGAATAGTTCCAGGAATTCCTGGGATCTGGGTTATGGTAATGAGAGGTGATGTGATTCCTATGTTTGGCATACCCATAATAGGAGGTAGTCTTATGTTGGGCATACCTAAAGGTGGAGTGTCCCCTATATTAGGCATGCCTAAAGGGGTTGTTGTTACCATGGATGGCACAGTAGTAGAAGGGTTTGTGGATGTATCTCCAATAGTACTGGTGAAAAGTGGGTCATATTGTGATCCAGCCATGAGGTTGGTTGGTGATATTTCAGTAGGGTTTTCAGATTCAACCTTAGAATTAGATGTGAAGTGAGGCATGTCAGAATCAGATGACTGTGTGTTTGGTCGATGATGTGTCGAGTCAAGGGATAAGGCTCTACATCGGTGACATGTAGAACCAAGTATACTAAATTGAGGGGGTTCACCCTGAAGACGATGAGATCGTCTTAAATTCTCAATGGTGAGAAATATTTTTAAAAAATTTCAGTGTAAGGTGGTGATGTAAAAAACTTGAAACCCTAATGCAACAATGAGTGCAAGAGGGGAGTGAAAAAATAAAGGCTCTCAGGCCAACAACCAACCTGAAAAAGCACTTATTATAGCAGTTGTGCTATAATAAGTGGAGGGATGCAACAAAATTGGTCAGAATACCAAAAGTCAAACAGTTTCTAGAAAAAAAAGGGGTGTCACTAGACCAAAGGTGGGTAATGTATCATGCAAACACCTAACTAAAAGTATTGCGAGTCAACAAATGATATCCTCTGCAAGGTGATGAAATCCAAGTCAGACAATATAGAGTGTTGAATCAACTGCTAGATATCCCCCTACCGGGATGGATACCGGGTAGACAATCCTAAAGAGTGTCAACTAGGATACCCTGTTCATGAGACGTTTAGTTGGGTGAATCTACAGTTTGGTTCTATCGCCGTTGTACCCCCTCTTTGGTGTACGCTGAGAACTTCGAAAGGTATCCTTCGGTTACTGAATGGATTACGGTATTCCACTCAGACTTCCGGAACCAGTCTAGCTACTTCAACCCTCCTAAGGGAGAGGCCTTCCCGATAAATTGGTTGATAACCATGTCAAAATTATAAGGGATTTTGGTACCGTAGAGGACAACCACTATGTCTCAAATTTAATAATTGAGGGTGTTATTGGAACACCTATCCCCTCAATTCTACCTAACTACAAAATTCTTTTAAGTGCTCCACAAGTGGGGTTCAAAGTTTGTTGAGTTTAAGGTAAATTTTAAGGCTCATTTTAAATTATGTGGCATAGTGGGTGCAAGTGTGGTATTTAAACTGAAATTGATTTGCCTCGCTTGGGCGATTGATTACAAGTGAAAGAAAAGACGCTTCCAGTGTTGCAAAAAATAAAGGTGTTTTTGAAATGTAAATGCTTGAAAAAACTATTCAAAAATAATGGATCTTTGAAATAATTTGAAGGAAAGCAAATAACATAAATATTTCAAGAAATAAATGGATCTCTTAAAAGTTGCTTGGGCAAAGTATCGAGCAAATAAACAGTAAAACCTTGATCTAAATAAAATGCAGAAAATCTCTCTTTCAATTACTGAAAATTTTTAAAAAGACTTTTAATGGAGCATTATAAATAGTAAAAGATTTAATATGGCTTTAAAAATGCAGAAAAAATAATGCTGTAAAATATGCTAAATGGGCAGAAAATACAGCAAAAACTATTTTTGAAAAAATTAGCCGAATTCAAAAGAACTACATCGCGGGTTTTGGGAACACATACGCAATGTGTAGCGCTGGTTTCGACTACACAGTCACGATGTGCAGCGCGGGTTTCGGCCGTGAAGTGCAACGCGGAAAATGGACGCGATGTGCAGCACATAAAATGGCCGCGAAGTCGCAGCGCGTCGCGCGGAAAAAAACCATGAGGTCGCGATGAGCCGCGTGAATGTCGGGCGAAAATCCGCGAGGCGAAAGCTGAAAAACGAACTCGAAAATGGAAATTTCAGGCTGTTAATGGCAATAGAAAGAGCCAAGATCTAGCACAGCAATGGATCTGTTGTCTAGGATGGCAGATCTATCAATTAAAATGATTAAAACTAAGAAAAACTAAGATCTAAAGCAAAAAACTGAGATCTAAGAATTTGAAGCCAGCGGAGTCACCAAAAACTGTTGGCTTGGTTTTGCAACCAAGCTTTGTGCAATGGGCACCTATCAACAATGTGATAGTAGTTTCAATATTGAAAGCAAAAACAATGATAAATTAAATCTAAATCTAAACTAGCATGTGCATATAACAAATAATTTTTGGAAAAACGATTCAAGAACAAGAAATAAAAGAATAAGTATTTTGTATTAAGATACCTCAAATGGTGAGGATTTGTGTTGAGCAACTCCCAAGGTGAGTAGCTCCAAGCTCCAAAGGTATTTTTTCCAAGATGTTGAAAATGGCCAAAAGTCTCCTGGGAGATTTTGACAACGTGAGGATAGGATGATGGATGGATGGAAAATGAGGAGCCCCTACCACATTTTTATAGTTTTTGGTGGTGGAGAATACCATTATGGTTTTGAGGAAACCAATGGTATTGACCAACATGGTTTAGGTACCTTTTCCCTCCTTTTTCCTTTTTTGAATATTTTGAATATTTTTATTCCTTTTTTAATATTTTTGGAAATTCTGGACCCTTTTTGAGGGTTTTTTATGCTTTTTGAGGAAAAATATTCATTTTGAGGGGAAAAAGGGGTGTATTATGGTCTTTTGGTGACCTTTTGATGGATTTAGAGGCTCAAATGGTGGAAAAGTGGACAAATGGGTCATGTGAATAAGGAAATGAGCTAGTAAGCACTTTTTGGGTGTTAACAAATATATCCCCGTCTCCTAGAAGGTTCAAGACTTCCATATTTTCTTCTTTGATCCCCCTAAGAAGGACAATTTTTAGTGATTCTTGGTCTAAGGTGCAGTGACTAGCTCGTTTGTAACTTAGTTGAAAGCGTTGTGCATAGTCTTCTAGGGATTCTCTTTCTCCTTGTTGCATTCTGAAGATTTCATCTCTTGTATCTTTTCTTTACAGTAGTCCCTGTATTTTTCCAGGAAGGTTTGTTTCATTTTGTCCCAGGTGAAAATGTTGTTTCCTTTGAGTGATAGATCTTTCAATGTGGAAGGAAGGAGTCTTAGTTTTTGTTCATTAGTAGTGTAATCAAATGACCTAAAAACTACCTCAAATTCAAATAGGAATGTGTCAGGATATTCCGAGGTTAAGCCATGGAAGTTTGGTAGGTTATTAGGGTTGATATTCTTCATCCTAGCATCCCCAAGAGTTACACTAATGGGAAAAGTGAACAGTTCTCTAGGTTCATCCTCTTCCTCTGCCATAGTGGTGTTTGAGATAGAGCTAGCAAAGAAGCTATCTCTATTTGGATCATAGCTAGAATCAGCTTCGTCTTCTGAGTTAAGGAATCCAAATTGGGAATTATCGGAATTGTTGTTACTCATAGGGTCGTTAGGAAGAAAGTGTCTAAATCTATCTCTTTGTCATCGAGGAATTCATGGTAAAAACTTTATGTTTCTGGTTTTTTTTGTGTTTTTTTTCTTTTAAGATGTATTCTATAAATTAAGCACCTCCCCGGCAACGATGCCAAAAAGTGGTGGACTCCAGGAATGGATACCTAATTAGGGTAGCTAAACCAGAGGTATACTTTAATTATCGACCAGGGATCTACAAACTTAAGAGGCGATAAGCATTGTATGTGATCTATAGGATAGTCTTCATCATTTAGGGTGTTGGGATGTATCTTAAAGGTTTCTCAAGAAGGAATTGGAAGTGAGGTGTTTCTAAACAAAGAATTAAAGAATATAAAAAGGTTGTAAATCTATGAACTGGAAATGTTGAAACTGGTAGATCTCTATGCTAAAAATTAAATGTTGGAAAACTGTAAATCTAGTCTAAGAAGTAAATACTGAAAGATGGTAAACATAATCTAGAAATGAAATACTGAAAGCTGGAAATTTAATATAAGAATCGAATATTGGAAATCAATCAATACTTTATCTATTCAAATCAAATACCGGAAGTGATGATCATTAATCTAATCAAATCAAAAGGATGAAACAATTAACTTCTATATGATTGAACTTAGATAAAGGAAATATGCATGGAATTACAGATCCGAATCATTGTCTTGAATTAATATAAAACGCTAGAAAATAGGGGTAAAATGTGCCCACGGAGAATGCATGTACAAGACTACAGAACGCGTTTTATGAAACTACAGAATCGGTATTGCCAAACTACAGAGAAAAATCACTGAACTAGAATAAGAATATGTTGTTCAAACCATTATCAAAGTACTTCACATATTATGACGATTAAACCAATTATCAAAACACATAAGAAATACCTGAAGTAAAACGAGGCTCCTGACCTACGTGTTGAGGGGGCCCTCCCTAACCCATATTTTAGGAGTGGAAAATACTTATAAACTCGAAGCTTGAAATAACATCAATCCTCCCATTATTAAAATCGTAACTTCATGTCTCTAAAAAGTCTTAGAACAAAACTGTCTCGAATAACATATGCTGAATATAAGTTCTACAAAAATGCCAGCAGGAATCCCTTTATACTCACGAGGTCCATATATATATCTATTATGAATCATAACCGAACTCTATGCTTTTAATGTCGATCCTTCTAAACAAAAGTTTTCTTCTATAAATTAGGAAAAAGGGTGCTAAGCCACTCGTGGTCTTTCAGTCTTCGAGCTAGATTTGCTTGCTGTCTCTTAGATCAGCTGCACCTACTCATACATACTTATTTCCATATAATTATTTCATAGAAAATGCCTTTAAGCATAAAAGAATAATATCTAAACTACTCTATTAAATAATCAAAACAAATTCATTATTCCCCACAAACAGAGGTATTTTCCTTATTCATTATTGTGCTTGTAACACATATTTCATTAAATTTGGAATTAAATAGTGGATATAGAATTCCAAAATAACTAAAAAAACTCAATTTTGTGATGTACTTGGAATAAAATGTTTCCAATTTTAATGAAATATGTGTTTTGTGTGGGATAAAAAAAGCTATAGAGTACCTAATTTGGGAGTCTTCACAAACGCTATGATTTTTTCCCACACATTCTTTTACCCTAAAATTTTTCAACCAATGCTTGTGAATCCAACCCAATGGCATGATGTATTTTACATCATCCCCCAAAACCCAAGGGACTAGATTTCCCTCCTTTGCAAACACACCACTTACTTTGTTGCTAAGATGAACTACCACATATTTTTTGAGACAGTCAATCGATGGTTTTGGGTCTTCATACCTAGAAACCAATAAGAGATTTACTTCATTGAAAAAGCGTATATCAACCCTCACATTCAAAATATTGCCCCTTCTTAATGACATAGAGGACTTCACCACCAAATCTTCCTCATGATACACTAGATTCTGAGCAAGGAAAGGACCACAAACATGAAATGAATTAGATAGAAAATAGAAATTTTTTAAGTCCCCCATTATCTTGATCCTTCATTATTAATTGAATTAGGAGCTCTTCACCATAGATCATTAATCGATTTAGATGTAGTTGATCCTCACCTTCCACTTTGGTTTACATGTAGTTTTTATTATAGTATTTTGAGATGATAGTTATGTTTGTAATGTATTCATTCTTGCAAAAAGTTTGTACATTTTTCATTTTTGAGAAATGTAATTATAGCAAATGTATATGTTTCTAATGATTTTTTATTTTATTTTTTTATTCCAATGATGACCATGGATGCACATTTAGACATCCAAAGAGAAATTGAGAGGCTCATAGAAATTCGAGCCTTAATAAAAATTGCTGATGATAGGAACTATATGCTTGCATCCAATTTGGATGCAATGATAGAGACCTCTAGTAGGTCTAATCGTGAACTACAAGATATTGCTACATACAGAGAGAGAAAGAGGCAAGAATATGTTGATGGAATTAGCTACAAAGAAGTTACAAAGTTGAAGATAACAAAACAACATGTGTTTTCCCTTTTTAGAGATCCACAGACGGGTGAAATACTAAATGTAAACAAAAGGAATATTTCTATCGAGTGGTGTACATATCGACCATTCATCGATAATTGGATGGATCGATGGTACATGCTGTTTGATATACCACCACATAAAAAAGGGAAATGCCTCTATATTTTCTTAGAAAGATGTACGCGGAATTTGTTTTGGGTAAGCATGTTAATTATTTTGATATCTTGGATTACCAAGGCATTGGGATGGGGATGCCTCAACAATGTCCCAATGCGAGGCACATAGATCCCAAAATCCCAGTAGCTCCACCTCGCGGGAAGCTACCCAGGCCAGATGTATCGCCTGCACATCAATTGGTTCCACAGACACATGAGTCATTCCTACTATTGGCACATGCAGTTGTTCGCCATAGCATGTATCTTCAAGGTACATACCAGGAAGGGCCATCAGATCCACCATCAATGGGTGGAGTATAGCCACCACCTCCTGGTGGGGTAGATCCACCATCAATGGGTGGAGTATAGCCACCACCTCCTGGTGGGGTAGATCCACCACCTCCCGGTGGGGTAGAGACACCACCTTCCAGTGGTCGAGGAGCATCTAGTAGTGGCACTAGACCTGCACATCATGAGCATAGCCGAGAGCCCCACCCATGCACAGTATGTGGCCATCCTTGGTTTGGTCCTATCCAAACAGATGATACCTTTACTGGGTATTTTACACAGGTAAGTAAATGGTTAACAATTTAGTGTCATTTGTAAATTATTTTTCTTTACTATACACATATATATATTGCTAATATTTTTAATTATTTTAAAACTTGTAGTTGCTACAAGAAAGGCACGAGGGGGGAGAATTTTCCACTGATGATGCAGAGGATAGTCTAGAGGCTCATGCACCAACACCGTCCCATGTACAAGATGTTTTCATACCTTTAGCGACAAAAATTCATACTGAGGTAACTATTTCAACATGACATTATTTTAATACATGAGTAAATGGTTAGCAATTTAGTGCCATTTGTAAATTATTTTCCCTTACAATACACATATATAGATTTCTATTATTTTTAATGATTTTAAAACTTGTAGTTGCTACAAGAAGGGCATGAGGGGAAAGACTTTTCCACTGATGATGCAGAGGGTATTCTAGAGGCTCATGCACGAGAACCTTTCGATGTACAAGATGTTGTCATACGTTAAGTGACAACAACTCACACTGAGGTAACTATTTTAACATGACATTATTTTAACACATGTTAGTTTGTTATCAAATGTTACTTAATTAATGTCACACGGTTTAATATTTACAATTTTCTAAATTGTAGGTTGTAGATCTCCCTTAGAGGGAAATGATTTAATCTAGTGAGCTCCCACCTAGTGGGAATACAAGCGATAGCATGCCCATAGAGATACAATGGGTGGCAGAACGTTTCCTAGAATTTATTGAAGTATACAGTACATCGGTATGTATTTCATCATTGTTAGTTTGTTAATACATGTTATTTCATTGACCAATGCATTTCTAACTACGTCAGTAATTGGTGATTGTAGCCACCAACTTCTATACTTAGGAAACAGTCAGCAGTTGCCGCTCCTGGTATTCCAAATGTGCAAAAGGGAAAAGTTTATAAGAGAGGATCCACTCCTAGAAAGGGTGTGGATGTCTTCTATAGAAGACACACAGGAGATCCATCTACCCCTCACCTAACAAGGGTCATTGATGTTTCATTTAGTGTCGCATATGTAATAGCCACAAGTCATACATAGGTAACTATTTCAACAATAACAATGCATACTATTTAGACATGTTACTGTTGATGTATATGTAACTTCGGAATGTATTTCACATATATGTATATTGTATTCCTATAGAGATGGTATTATTCCTCTTTAAGGAAGTGTCGTCATTTATATTGTAAGTGTCGTAACTTATACTTGATGGGTTATTAGACCACCTTGTTTGGGGTCGGCCCTGTATAAGTCATGTGGGTCAAAGGGTTATTAGAACACCCTATTGGGGGTCGGCCATGTGGGTCAAAGGGTTATTAGACCACCCTATTGGGGGTCGGCCCACTCAGCATTATGTTATGTGGTTAAGTTCGAGCCGACATGAGTTAGGTAAAAAGGCAAGTCAAGTCAAGTATAAATAGAGTGCGGGAGGCACTCTATTTACTCACTCACTTCACACACATGCTCTCAAGGAGGAGAGGCGCACTTATGGAGGAGGAGGATTGCTGCTAGGTTATGGCTATCTCTATTGGTTGGTTGTATCATTTCTCTATCTATCTCTGAGGAAGTTATTGGGGTTTTTCACCTTTATGGTTTTCCCCAAGTAAATCTTTGTGTCTCTTGTGTGTGCTTGCATTATTGTCTCCATGATTGATATGCTGTAGATATGTTGTACATGTTGTTCTCTCAGTTAAGATCCTAGATCAGATTGAATTAAATTCAGAAAATTCAACATGGTATCAGAGCTAGCCTGAAAGAAGGCATGATATGGCATGTATGACACTTGTTGCACTTACGATGCTAGGGCTTGATATAGCAAAAACCAGTCATCGTAGCACTTTCGCTATAAATCCGTTTTGGCGAAGTTTTCGGATCTGAAATTGTTACAGGCCGAAGCTAAGATCTCAAGGTATCTTGTGTCCAAAGGACAACCTCTAATTCGTTGTACTTTGTGATTTATGATCTGTACAATATAGGGTTTCTGCCTTTTCCAGATCTGAGTCAAAATCAGGTGACCTTGGGAAAAAGGTCATATCTTGGGCTAGGAAGCTCCAAATGAAATTTCGTAAAAAGTGACACGTAGTACACAGTCTGAACTATCTCATAAAACTTTTTCAGAGGCCGAAGTCGAACTAGTGACACGTGGCAATCCGTACAAGTTCGCTCTCCTGTATTATCCCATAAACAGGTCACGTTGCGACATTTGGCATAACTCTCTCTCAGAGAGTCCAATTTAGGTCAGACCTGTCAGGAGGGAAAGGTAACAGGCCGAGCTATCTCAGAAATCTTTTTCAGAGGATGAAGTTAAAACAGTGACACGTGGCACGCCGTACAAGTTCGCTCTCCTGTTTTATCCCAAAACAGGTCACGTTGCGACATTTGGCATATCTCTCTCTCAGAGAATCCAATTGAGGTCAGACCTGTCAGGATGGAAAGATAACAGGTCAGGCTATCTTAGGAAACTTTTTCAAACCCTGTGGATCAAAAATTTCGGAGTTACACCAGAAACAATCAGGTACATAGTTCTGTCAAAACAGAATTATTTTTTGGTACCTTCATTCATGGCTTCCGGAATTTAGGGCTTTGGAGAAAGTTGGAATTTTTGTAATCGGAGACCACGGCTGGATGCTACTCATCAAAATAGAAATTTAGAGACCAAGATCAGAATTTTTGGTTGGGCAGAAGGCCGGGCTTGATTAGACCCTAGTTCGGGACTTTGATCAGAAAAGTGGAAAATTAGGGCTTCTGTAAAAATGGGAATTTTTGAAATCTGTGACCACGGCTGGAAGCTCCTCAGAAAAATAGAAGCTTAGAGCTTTGGATCAAACATTTTGATGGGGAAAAAGAGTGGGCTTCATCAAACCCCAGTTCAGGGTCACGTCCTGTGAATCTAGAAGTTTCAAAGGCAAAATTGAGGAGTGAAACTTTGCAGTTTTCAAATTCTGAATATACCAACTTGATCAGCTCATCAAGGCACATATTTCTATCCTATCAGAAGTTTGAAATTCAAAGTTTGAATTTTGGGGGTTTCTCTGACAAACCCATATCAAGCTCAAGGTCCAGTTCTTGCAAATCAAGTGGATTGGGTTAATCACTTGCATAAGTGAAGAAGTTCCTGTTTCAGAGGGAGATGAGGCTAAGGCCTTACATAAGAAGATTACAAGTGATCTCGACAGGTATGACTCATCGAGGTATGTTTTGAGATTTGTTCATAATTAAGTTTATGGTATGCTTGTCTTCATATTATCACGGTTAGTACAATCTTGATTTTAGACTTGTCATATCACCTTAATAAAATTATGAATTCATGATAGAAGTCATTCATTTATTAGGAGTATGAAACTTATGTTTGTACTAACACATTGTGATGTTGTATGAGTTTTATGTTGTCTACTAACATGAAAGGTACACCAAGAAGACAAATCATGTTCTAGTTCAAGAACATATGATCATGAGGACAAAGATTCATCCATTGCCATGGATCTCATAGAAGATCCATTCTCGAGGTATGTATAACTTAGTTTTATAATGGTTAACTTATGAGACATGCAGGTTACTAGCACAAGTCACTAAAGAGAACCAGAAGACATTATGCGGGTATGTTAGACATAAATAGCTAGCATGCTAATCCAGGTATGTTTTTCCTATATCAAGCTAAAATCCTACCTTGTGTTAGGATCTTATACTGTTGTTGATAATAATTATTCATGAAGTCATAGGTTTGAATAATCATGGTTGGATGTATATTATTATAATTGATGATATGACTAACCAGAAGAATCATGAAAGTATAGGCTTGAATAATCACAGGTTTTATGCATTTTATATCTCTTATCTTGATTGATGATTCAACTAACCTGAAGAGTCATAGGCTTGAGTAATTACAGGTTTAGACATGTTATGTTTCTTATGATTTGACTAACCATAAGAATCCTTGAATGCTCATGCTTATTATTTCTGTTTGAAATGATCATGACTATACATGCTTGAGATTATTGTGTTTTAATAGTATACTAATGAATGTATGATTTTATATGAGATCACAAGGATAACACATTCATGATACTAATAAGCATGCATAGGGACCAAGGATGAATATGAGTTCAAGAACAGGTAATTCAGGAAGCAAAGATCAAGAGGGAGCACACTCCAGTTGCTCCTGCCAGAAAGCAAAGGAGCACACTCTAGTTGTTCCTGCAAGAAAGCAAAGGAGCACACTTCAGTAGTTTCTGCAAGGATGCAGATATTCAGAGGGAGTTGATCATCTCTCTACATTTCACAACAGAAAGGTGTAGAAGAAGCTACCTCAGATTAGGACTCCAGCAGCTCCTGCAAGGAAGCAAAGACTCAGAGGGAGTCCACCCAACGAACAAACAAAGATAAGTATTTGAATTTTCATTTCTTAAATAATACTATTCAATAATGTATATACTGA
Organism: Larix kaempferi; assembly: GCA_027924585.1. NCBI lineage: Eukaryota > Viridiplantae > Streptophyta > Pinopsida > Pinales > Pinaceae > Larix > Larix kaempferi. Next base: position 5,874,247 of record BSBM01001063.1, read on the forward strand.
TGTTCCTAGAATTAGGTTGTGTATTATGCATATTAGAATAATTGCATTAATGAACAGTATACTACTAATATGCATGGGTAAGTAGCCTATGGCACTGTACAACATTCCATTGCTACTTATCTAGAATGAAACCTCTTTGCTGACATGTTGGGAGTTGTGCACACTCTTAACAATGTTCTGGTAGAGATTGGAAGGCATCTAGAAAGTTACGGGATATGGATAAATGTTGTATTCAAGCATTGGCTAAGATAATTGCATGACTGTATGGCATATTTCTTTATGTGTAAGAATTTGTTCTGAAAACTATAAGATGTTTTCTAATCATGCAATTTAACTTGTTGTGTAGGAAAGATCATATGCCATCTCCTACAAAAGGACTACAACATTTGTTCCAGCAAGAAAGATATCTATTGAAGATATTGAAGTTCCCAGGATCTGGGATGAAGAAATGGAATGCCATGATCCGTAGATCATGAAGAAGATGTTTGGGATGCAGTCCCAAGACCTGACATGGAGTCATATGTATGCATATTGAAGAAAGCCTTGTATGGCTTGAAGCAAGCTCCCAGAACTTGGTATGGTGAAGATAGATTGATTGCCGACACGCAGCGGAAGCTTACTACCGAGTTCGAGATGAAGAACTTGGGGATGATGCACTATTTGTTTTTGGCATGGAGGTGTGGCAAAGTGCAGATAGAATCTTCCTTGGACAAGGGAAGTATGCAGTAGAGATCCCAAAGAGGTTCGGGATGATGGATTGCAAGGCCATGGCCACACCTATGGCATCGAATCTGAAGCTTCTATGTGATGCTTCATCTGAGTCAGTTGATGTCTCTATGTATCGTCAGATGATTGGGTCCTTGATGTACCTGACGAACACGAGACCAGACATTTGCTTTGCTGTGAACACATTGAGCCAGTTCCTGACGGATCCGAGAAGTGTTCACCTGGTTACTGTAAAGCATGTTCTGAGGTACCTGAAGGGTACAGTGGATTATGGGCTCAGGTATGAGGCGAATCAAAAGTTTAACCTGGAAGGTTATGTTGATTCAGATTGGGTTGGCAGTGCTGCAGACAGGAAGAGCACATCTGGGTGCTGCTTCAGTATGGGATCAGGTGTGATCTCTTGGTTTAGCAGGAAGCAGTCCTGCGTAGCACTGAGTATAGCTGAGGCAGAGTATGTTGCAGCCTGTTCAGCTAGTTGTGAGGCAGTATGGCTACGGAAGCTACTGTCTGAGTTATTTGATCTCCCGTTGGAGGCTACTGGTATCTTCTGTGATAACCAGAGTTGTGTGAAGCTGTCCGAGAACCCAGTGTTTCATGACAGGTCGAAACACATAGAGATCAAATATCACTATATCAGGGATATGGTGCAGAGAGGAGTTGTGAAGCTCCTGTATGTTGCGACGGACGAGCAGATTGCAGATGTGCTGACGAAGCCACTAGCCAGGGTGAAGTTCGAGTACTTCAGAGAGAGGCTTGGCGTGCTTCAGATCAAGGATACTTCGAGGAAGAAGTGATGGACACATTTGCTGAATCCATTCCAAGCATGTTGGAAGGAGGATCCTTCACATGGCTGTGGATGTAAGCGCTGGATGATGAGCATCAGGATGATGTTCTGGTTTCTGCTTGGATATGATCAGTTGGATCATTTTATGTATGTATGTATGCATCATGTTGGATGCTTGGACCATGTATCTGTATATGTATCAGGTGGATACATTGTATGATCAGGTGGATCATGTATGGTGATATGTATCATGTATTTGTATTTGTATCAGGTGGATACATTGATGATCAAGAGGATCATGTATGATGATATGTATCAGGTAGATACTTGGTATGCATCAGGTAGATGCATTGATGATCAGGAGGATCATGTATGATGATATGTATCATGTATTTGTATCAGGTGGATACATTGATGATCAGGAGGATCATGTATGATACTTGGTATGCATCAGGTAGATGCATTGATGATCAGGAGGATCATGTATGATGATATGTATCATGTATTTGTATCAGGTGGATACATTGATGATCAGGAGGATCATGTATGATACTTGGTATGCATCAGGTAGATGCATTGATGATCAGGTGGATCATGCAGTAGGATGTTGCAGTGATGATCAGGATGATCATAGATGACGAGCTTCAGGATGTTGCTCCAGATGACATGCAGCAGGACGTTGCAGTGATGATGATCAGGATGATCATGGATACATCAGGATGATGTATGGTGAGTATCAGGTTGATACTCTATGGCCGTGGATCAGGTTGTGCAGATGAGCATGTAATTCGTTGCCCTGGGAGATTTGCAGATGGTCTTTCGAGGTTTTGCCTATGGCATGTAATTCGGTGCCCTGGGACATCTGGCAAATGCTCTTTTGAGGTTTTTCTCTGGGAGGACATGTAATTCGTTTCCCTGGGAGATCTGCAGATAGTCTTTCGAGGTTTTGCCTATGGCATATAATAGCGCCCTGGGATATCTGGCAGATGCTCTTGCGAGGTTTTGTCCTATGGCATGTAATTCGTTTCCCTGGGAGATCCGATAGGTTGGGTTGTGTGCCCGTAATCAGTCCTGGGATGCTCTTGCGAGGTTTTGCCATGACCACATGTAATTAGTTGCCCTGGGAGATTTCAGGTCGGAGTTGTGTACCCGTAACATCCTGAGATGCTCTTGCGAGGTTTTGTGGTGGACCACATGTAATTTGTGCCCTGGGAGATTTTAGGTCGGAGTTGTGTACCCGTAACATCCTGAGATGCTCTTGCGAGGTTTTGTGGTGGGGTCACATGTAATAGCGCCCTGGGAGATCCTACAGGTCGGAGTTGTGTACCCGTAACATCCTGGGATGCTCTTTCGAGGTTTTGTGACGCACGTAATAAGTCTTGAGGATTCCACAGTATGGCCAGTGATGACGAAGACCTGCAGGTGGTGGGCCTACATCCAGTATGAAAAAGGACTGGCTCTGTAGAACTTCCTATGACGAGTAGATTCAGAGATTGATTGAGATAGCAGCAGCAGTGACGATGATGATGACTCGATGACGATTATCCAGTGACGATGATCCAGAGAAGATGACTTGTGCTAGAAGAAATGTGCTGAGAAATACCTTCCTAGTTAAGAGGGAGTGTTGATGTATATGTAACTTCGGAATGTATTTCACATATATGTTTATTGTATTCCTATAGAGATGGTATTATTCCTCTTTAAGGAAGTGTCGTCATTTATATTGTAAGTGTCGTAACTTATACTTGATGGGTTATTAGACCACCTTGTTTGGGGTCGGCCCTGTATAAGTCATGTGGGTCAAAGGGTTATTAGAACACCCTATTGGGGGTCGGCCATGTGGGTCAAAGGGTTATTAGACCACCCTATTGGGGGTCGGCCCACTCAGCATTATGTTATGTGGTTAAGTTCGAGCCGACATGAGTTAGGTAAAAAGGCAAGTCAAGTCAAGTATAAATAGAGTGCGGGAGGCACTCTATTTACTCACTCACTTCACAAACATGCTCTCAAGGAGGAGAGGCGCACTTATGGAGGAGGAGGATTGCTGCTAGGTTATGGCTATCTCTATTGGTTGGTTGTATCATTTCTCTATCTATCTCTGAGGAAGTTATTGGGGTTTTTCACCTTTATGGTTTTCCCCAAGTAAATCTTTGTGTCTCTTGTGTGTGCTTGCATTATTGTCTCCATGATTGATATGCTGTAGATATGTTGTACATGTTGTTCTCTCAGTTAAGATCCTAGATCAGATTGAAGTAAATTCAGAAAATTCAACAGTTACTATATTTTTCATTCATGCATTTCTAACTATTTCCCCATTTCATGATTGTAGACATTAGCGGTAGCAGTGCCCGACCCCTCTGCTCAATCCATGGTTGTGACTGGGTCTCCTCTTGTGGTGAGATGTTCATTAATGACCAAGTCATTTTATTCAATTTACCCAAACATGTTGATCAATGTTGAATTGTTTAATTAATTGAGATATGATCTTTTATTTGCAGAGCACAACTATAGAGAGGGCTCCCATGAGCACACCGCAGACATCTATACCCCGACTGTATTTGGTGAGTATTTGTCATAAATAATTTGGCCATAAGTTAATTTTTTAAGTTTGTTAATGGTAGGGTATTAGTGCATTTATTTGATAAAAAAAATGATATTTTTTTTTCAGACTCCTGAGATGCAGAGCGATCCTAGGGAGATGGTCGATAGAGGAAAGTCAGGGAAAAACAAGCGAAATATTGATTTTTGATGTTGCATAGTCCTGCATATATGTATTTTGACATACATGTACACATTGTTGTACTTAGGGATACACGTACATTGATAGGCCATTTAAGAGCCGAATACTTTGCCATATTTTGTATTACAAACATTCAACTATCAATGCATGATACAAAATATATTTCATATTTTCTCTTGAGTTCACACTTGTGCTTGTGATGATTTATCTCTTCCACAAATTGATAAATTATGTTATTGAAATTTATATAATTACATTTTAAGCAATATTTATTCTCTTACCTTTATTGCATTGATCAAGTAACATCTCAGCATTGTGTTATGAAAACGTTATATTAATGGAAAAAAAACTAATAATATCTTTCAATGGTTCAATGGAGTTAGTACATGCATGCTAATTTGATATCTAATTTAAAATTGTGTTTTTAGTCAACTCCAAGGGTTCATACCCATTGATCAGGATTATGGTTGCAAGGAAAATGTGCTGCAAGGAAAAAATGAAAAATAACAAAATAAGTCAAAATATGTTTGAATAACCTCTATCATGTAAAACATGCTACGCATATCATCAATGTAAGCCTATGAAATTTTCACAAACTAAGAGGAAGTCTAATAGATGCTACACATTTCATCAATGCTACCGTATTTCATCAAACGATACCTACATGAACATTTATGAAGTTTGGTTGAAGTGTGCCTACTCTACCATGATAAAAACAATGGCAAAGTATCAAGTACAATGGCAAGGAATGCATAACTAAAGGGTAATAAAATTCATTGGGCCTTCATGTACATATGGTCAAATATATGTAACAAATATACGCTAGTTTGTAAGACCATAGTTTGTTCCAATATGATAACCAATAGATGGTCAGGAATTCATTCTCATAAAACTGTTGAAGATATAAACTGTATCCTTACTAAACCCTAGTATGTAAGACCTTGGTCTGTGCTTTACCTCTTTCATATGTCCATTTTCCGCTTGTCATAATGCAAAAGTAATCATATAGAATCCATGGAAAATGAAATACCTAACTAGTTTAATGATCTTCCTTGATAATGTTGTTTTGATGAAGGAAAATAATATGTTCATGGTTCTATGTTTTTAAAAAGGATGGATTATCCTAATATGAAATTATATTTAAAATTGAATGTACTTGATTGATACAAATGATGATGTAATGGTTGTTCATTTTGATTTGGAAAGTATTCCCCCATAACTTGATGGAAAAGGTTAATGGTGACTTTGATATAACAAAGCTAGCAAGGATAAGAGGGATATCATCGATGAAACATCGCCTCCATTTTTTATTTGGAACTTTGAATTCTTAAAAATGACATTAATTACTCAAAATGAAAATATAGTGGAACACTAAGGAGTTGTTAAATGATGTGGCACACTAAGTACATAGAAATATACCAAGGGTGCAGTGTGGTAGGTTTTATTTCCACTCTTTGAATGTCTAGTTCTAGAATCAAAATAAATAAAAATTCAAAGTTGACCCCCACATGCAAAACTGCACAGTCCCTTACTGAGCAAAACCCTAGTTTCCAAAATGGACCTAAAAGTTGACACCTAGGTCATGGGACTAGAGAAGAGGGGCACTCCTAGAACTATTTCGATGTTTTGAATCCAACAGAGTCAATAGTTTGTTGATCTGATCCATAGTCATCATTATATGGCTCGTTCCAACTCGCATCCCAAAGGCCTTCAAGGACACCAGTTGAATACCTACCGGGGGCATAGAATTCCAGCAATGCAACAAAACTGGGTTCCGGGAATTCCTACAAGGGTTTATAGGAAGGTTACAGCCGGGAACACTAGCCATAAGTCCCCGGTCGATGATTTTGTAAAGTTGAACCCCATGTGCAAAAAGTGTATAGTCCCTTACTAAGCAAAACCCTAGTTTCCAAAATGGACCTAAAACTTGACACCTAGGACATTGGACTAGAGGAGAGGGGCACCCCTAGCACCATCCCTATGTCCTGAATCCAAAGGAGTCGACGGTTTGTCGATCCGAACCACGGTCGTCATTCTATGTCTCATTCCAACTCGCATCCCAAAGGCCTTCAGGGACACCTATTGGATACCTACTAAGGGCATAGAATTCCAAACTTGCAACAAAACTGAGTTCCAGGAAGTCCTGCAACTGTTTCTAGGAAGGTTCCGACTGGTACTGCTAGACATAAGTCCCCAGTTGATTATTTTGCAAAGTTGACCCCCATGTGCAAAAATTGCACAGTCCCTTACTAAGAAAAACCCTAGTTTCCAAAATGGACCTAAAAGTTGACACCTTGTCCATGGGACCGGAGGAGAGGGGAACCCTGGAACTATCCCGATGTTCTGAATCCAATGGAGTCAACGTTTTTTCGATCCGAACTACAGTCATCATTCTATGGCTTGTTCCAACTCACATCCCAAAGGCCTTCAGGAACACCTGTTGGATACCTACTGCAGGCATTGAATTCCAACCGTGACCAAAACCGGGTTCTAGGAAGTCCTACAAGTGTGTCTAGGAAGGTTCCAGCTCATAATGATAGCCATAAGTCCCCGATCGATGATTTTTCAAAGTTGACCCCCATGTGAAAAAATTGCACAGTCCCTTATTGAGCAAAACCCTAGTTTCCAAAATGGACCTAAAATTTGACACCTAGGCCATGGGACCAGAGGAGAGGGGCACCCCTAGCATTATCCCGATGTCTTGAATCCAACAGAGTTGATGGTTTTTCTATTTGAGCCATGTTCTTCACTCTATGGCTTGTTCCAAATCGCATCCCAAAGGCCTTCAAGGACACCTATTGGATAACTACGGGGGGCATAGAATTCCAACCGTACAACAAACTAGGTTCTGAGAAGTACTGCAAGTGTGTCTAGGAAGGTTCCAGTAGGGAATGTTATCCATAATTCCTCGGTCGATGATTTTGCAAATTTGACTCCCATGTGCAAAAATTGCACAATCCCTTACTAAGCAAATCCCTAGTTTCTAAAATGGACCTAAACAATGACACCTGTGCCATGGGACCAAAAGAGAGGGGAACCCCTAGCACTATCTCGATGTCCTGAATCCAATGGAGTTGACATTTTTTCGATCATACCCACAGTCATCATTCTATGGCTTGTTCCAAATCGCATCCCAAAGGCCTTCAGGGACACATATTGGATACCTACCGGGGGCGTAGAATTCTAACCGTGCAACAAAACTGGTTTTCGGGAATTCCTGCAAGTGTGTCTAGGAAGGTTCCAGCTTGGAACGCTAGCCATAAGTCCCCGGTCGATGATTTTGCAAAGTTGATCCCCATGTGCAAAAATTGCATAGCCCCTTACTAAGAAAAACCCTAGTTTCCAAAATGGACCTAAAAGTTGACACCTGGTCCATGGGGCCAGAGGAGAGGGTCACCCCTAGCACTATCTTGATGTCCTAAATCCAAAGGATTCGACGGTTTGTCGATCCAAGCCACGATCGTCATTCTATGGCTCGTTCCAACTCGCATCCCAAAGGCCTTCAAGGACATTAGGTGAATTTTGAGGTCTAAAATGAGCTTCATAAGAAATATAATAAAAAATATTAGTTTGTAATTTTTGGGGGAAGGTATATTTACAACTCACCTGTTGCACTACAATCTATGTAACTATGGTTAAGTTAAATTTAAAATATGTATACAAATAAAATTAATAAAAAACACTTTGTGATATGACTAGAATTATAAGTACTATTTGATAGGACTAAAAATAAAAGTACTTTTGAATACAATACATAAATTATGACTAAAAATAAAATTACTTTTAAATACAAATATACATAAATGTAAAAAATAAATACTCATAAAATAAAATAAATAAAATATTATAGATTATATACTAAAGTTTGAATTTAAACTTATATATATCAATAAGATATTAATTTAAATTTAGAACCTAACTATTGAAGGAGAAGATATTATGGTGTGGCAACGGCAGAGGGTTAGGGTTCTGTAGGCAATAGGCCTGCTGTTGGCCTAATGTTGACAGGTGGTCTGCATGGCGGACGAGGTGTTGTGATCACAGGTCTTATCCTTGGTAGGATGATTTTAGGAGGTTAACACTGTTTTTACCTTATTTTCTACTTTTTGTTGAGGTTTTTACTATATAAACTGCAATGGATTTGTTAGACGATTTGGACTACAACAGCGACCATTTGGCGCCGGGGGACATTTGGGCCTCGCCACCTGGCGGTTCTCAGGAAGCGGAGGAGGCCTGGTCACCCACTGCGTGTGTTGGTGAATGGACTGTGTCGTTGGTTTTTGTTTCCAACCCTGGGTTTTCTGCTGCGGATGGTTGCTAGAATCTTTTTGCATCAACAGTCCAGTCTCTTGGAGCACCTTTCTCCTCGGATCTTGAAGGGGTATTTTCTGCGAATGGTATCGATGGAACCATTTGGGGTTTTACATGCGCTCATATTCCTTTTTTTTCACCTGCAGTGACACCGACGGGCTTCAATAGCTCACCTGGCTACCTGAACAATTCTGCTAATGTGTCGGATACAGAACGTGATCTTGGATGGGATGACATGGGAGGTTTCTTTGAGGGATCAATGGATAAGTCTGTGTTGGGTTTGGCACACCTGATTGAACCGAGGTTCATTGTTGGGTTTTTGGGAACCATCGAATAGAGGGGATACGCTAGACGACTACTGGTATCGTTCAGTGTCCTGTCTTTTAGTAGGGAGGGGCCGAGGAGGTAGGGTAGGTTAGCTCTCGGAGTAAAACAAGAAGGAAGGCTCCTAATTATTCATTGGGTGAATATATCGGTTTCCAACAGATCATGATGATGGTTAAATCGATTTTGGTTGGGAGGATTTATGGACGGTCGGCGACCCTCAAGACGGTGATCAACTGGGTGGTGAAAAACTGGTTGGACCATCTGGGTTATGTTCCGAAGGTGGTGGCTTTCTCGAGAGGTTGGTATGCATTTCATTTTAATCAGGAGGATCATGTTCTCTGGGTCCTGGGTCGAAACTAGAACTTGGTGAACGTTCCCTTTTTACTGAAGCCTTGGGACCCCCTGTTCAACACCAGGAGAGAACGGTTGGATACTATTCCATTGTGGGTTCGTCTCACTGGTCTCCCACTGCACTACTGGACTGAGGATCACTTCAGAAACATAGGTAACATCCTAGGGACTTTTCTGGATGCTGATTTTTCTTTCATTGAAACTAAGTTCCTGAAGGTGGCCCGGAGTTTTGTAAGCATCAATGTTCGAGATGGACTAGTGGATGGCATGGATCTTTGTTGGGGCCCTTATGTCTATCCCCAACTACTGGACTATGAAATGTCCCTTTTTGGTGCCGATGGTGCCACGAATATGGTCATCCTACTATTGATTGCAAGCTCCCACTACGAACATGGAATAGTTCTACTTCTCGGAGGAAGGAGAGGGTGGACACTTGTCAGGATGATTCGGATCCTATTTCATAGGTGATTCCTTTACGGGTTCATGCTAAAAATCATGAGACTATTCTGGTTGATGAGATTCCTCTGTTCATTTCCACTTAAGTTCCTACGAATGCTTTGGTTCCTACTCAGGTTAGTGGACATCCATTGACTCTCTCGGTCGAGGCTAGCAGTGAGTTGCAAAACCCTTTATGTCGGCAAGTGGCCATGACCTGAGGTACTGTCCCTCCCCCTTGCTCTTAGTCCTTTAATTTTATTTTGAAGAATATAACCTTTCCTGGTCTCGATTGGGTGGAAGGCTTAAAGAACCTTCATATCTCCTCCCATCTATTTGTTCCTCCCTCCCCCGATGTTTGTTCCTCTAGGGTGGTTGTAACTCCAAAACCTTCCATTCAAGAGGTTTCCCCTACCTCGACCTTTGATGGTCCCTCCATTATCAACCTCTATGTGGCTACACCACAGTATCCCACTGATTCAACTAATTCTGGTTACTTTCTTCGCTCGTCAATTAAAAAATCCTCTGGAGGTCTTGAGAAAGGAAGGGTAAGATTGGCCAAGGGCAGGGGTCGACAATATTATATATTTAAGGCAAAATCCAAAGCATGTTCGGACCTTCTTGAAGGGAAACAACAATCCATTGAATGGGCACTTAGAGATGTGCAGGAACACAAGAAGGGGCGCTAATGAAAATTATGTCTTACAATTGTCGAGGTCTTGTTGGTCCCTCTAAATGATCAGCACTGCAGAGGGTGCTTGACAATGAGCATCCGGATATTCTCTTGTTACAGGAAACTATGGGGGTTGGTGTTGAGGTTACTGCTAAGTTAAAAGGTTGGCTTCTGAGGTGGAACTTTGAGGCTTCAGATGCTAGAGATAGATCTGGAGGTTTAGCTGTGGGTTGGAAGGAGGCTAGAATCAAGGTCTCCAATTTATGGGGGATGGAATCTGTTTTGGGCATGTCTTTCTCGGCTCTTGACTTTGATAGGGAGTTTACTGTTATTACGTCTATGGGCCTTATTGTAATCAGATCCCTTTTTGGGAATCCCTGTTTGGTAAAGATGTGACTAAAGGTGATTCTATGATCCTGGGGGGATCTAATTTTCGCATTGGGTGAGGCCAAAATATGGGGTCCTCATGCATAGGTGGACTCACTTACTGATTTTTTTATTCAGAAGCTAGTTGAACAAAATTTGGTGGATGTTGAACTTGTTTGTATTAAACCATCTTGGAGAAACAATCGGGTGGGTGATTGTAGGATTGCGAAAATATTGGATAGATTCTTGCTTGTGGATCATCTAGTGGAATTTGTTTTTCATATTCGTCAATGGGTTGGTAGTGGGGAATGCTATGATCATGTTCCTATTTTTCTTGAATTAAAATATGGTCCTGTTAAGCCGCCTTTCCCACTAAAGTTTAATAAGATTTGGCTGAAGGATCCAAGATTTTTTGACTTATTCCAATCTGTCTGGATTCCTTTCCAGGCTGAGAATAACATCTCAGCTGCTTTTCAATTTGCTGAGAACATCAAGCGATTGAAGGGTCCGATCAAGAAGTGGGCGGCTAAGAAAATACTCAGGGAGAATCAGGAACTTAAGTATATTGACGAGGAGTTAGAAATCATTGCATTGAGCGATGGGGGTGGATTTCTGACTCCGGAATCCAAGGATAACTTGGTTCGATTAGAAGGTCGTAGGAACACACTCCTTTTGGAGATGGAGGAGACATGGCATTTAAAGAGTATGGCTATTTGGTTGGAGAGTGGTGATGAAAGTCTAAGTTTTTTCATGCCTACAAAAAAGGGAGACACTCTTCCAATACTATTTGGAGCTTGACGGATCACCTAGGTGCTTATCATAATACTTTTGATGGATTGGCTCAAGTAGGGGTTAAACATTTTTAGGATCTCTTCAAGGCAAGTGAAAGGGTTAATATTGAGGAAGTCATCTGGGTGGCACAACTGTTTCCACACTTTGTGGAAGAGGAGGACAACAGGGTGTTGATGGAATAAATTACTATTGAGGAATTGAAAGAGGTCCTCACATGCTTTCAGAAGGACAAAAGCCCAGGGCCTGATGGGTGGACAATTCAATTCTTTCTGGCACTCTTTGATTTCATCGGAAGATATCTACGAAAATGGTTGAACACACTCGAAAAGAAGGAAGGATTCGAGCTAGCATTAATTCTACCTTCATAGATTTAATCCCTAAGATGGACTCTCCATCTTATCTGAATGATTTTAGACCTATCTCCTTATGTAACTGTGTTTACAAAATTGTCACCAAAATCATTGCTCGGTGCCTCAAGGCTATCCTCTCGACTCACATTTATGAGGAGCAGTTCCATTTTTCAGAAGGTAGACAAATTCATGAAGCCATTGGGGTTGCTCAGGAGGGGTTGCACAGTATTAAAACATATAAGTTGAAGGGAGCTATTCTTAAAATTGACTTGTCAAAGGCATATGATAAAGTAAGTTGGATTTATCTTCGCCTCTTGCTTACTCATCTTGGTTTTGACATTAATTGGATTTGGTGGATTATGAGATGCATTACTACTGTTTCTTTCCCGGTACTTATAAATGAGGCAGCTACTCCCTTCTTCCATTTGGGTCGTGGTTTGAGGCAAGGATGTCCTTTATCTACTTTGCTATTTCTGTTGGTCATTGAAGGATTGAGTAGGGCGATCAAGGAGGCCAAAAGGACCAGTCTCCTTAGCGGCATATAGATTGAGATGGATTTTCTTATTACTCACCTACTATTTGTTGATGATGTTCTTATTTTCTGGTCGGGCTCTCTAAGGGATGGAAACAAGCTGAAGGAGATCTTGGACCTTTTTTCTAGGGATACAAGGATGGAAATAAATGAGGGGAAATCCACTCTGACTACAAATCTACTCTGTGTGGTAGAGGTGGAGGGTTTCACCAAACTCTTTCCTTTCTCCCATCTTACTTTGCATGATGGACTAAAATACTTAGGTTTTAATTTGAAACCTAACGATTATAAGAAATAGGATCGGTTTTGGTTGATTGAAAAGTTGGAGAAGAGATTGAGATGTTGGAGTTATAAGTGGCTCTCCAGAGCTGGGAGGTTGGTTTTTTGTCAAGTCAGTGCTAGAAGCTATTCCTGTTTATTGGATTTTGTTGGCATGGATTCCTTAGGGCATTCTGGATCAGGATAGACACCTGTGTTTTTGCTTTCTGTGGAGCGGTAAAGATGATGCTTATGTCACCCCTTGGGCTCGCTGGGACAAGATTCTTATTACTAAATCCTTAGGGGGGTGGGGTTTGAAGAATATATTTTCCTTCACCAAAGCAATGGCAGCAAAAGGTGGGTGGAGGTTGATCAAGTCTGGGGGTTTTTGGGCACAGGTAATGAAACACAAGTATATTTCTCCAGACACGATCAATAATTGGATCTGAAACCCGATTAAGACATACCTAGGAGGTTCTATGATTTGCAAGGAGGTGATTACATCTTTCCATATTATTGAACAAGATCTGGTATGGAATGCTAGTAATGGGCATAAGGTTAGGATAGGGATGGATCCTTGGGTGGGATGTGACCAACAACATCTGTTACCTACGGGGACTATGGATGCATTGCGTTTGAGAGGTTACATATTCCTACATCAACTGGCCAATCCTGATGCACTTCTCATGGGTAGACACGTTTGGATTTCAACCAACTTTTTTTGGTCTGGATGAGGTTGATTCATTGGAACTTGTTCGGTACTTCACGGATCTCAACCTTGACCATATTTTCCTAGGTGATCATGAAGATGAATTGTGATGGGACACAGATCCTTCGGGTGCCTAGACTCCCAAAAATGGATATTTACAGATTAGCACAGACTTTGTGCAGGGGGATCAAGTTTGGTGGTGGAAAATAATGTGGAAAATTAAGATCCCTCATAAGACGCACCTGCTCATGTGGTGTGTACTTATGAACAAGGTACCTACTTGGGACTTCCTCCAGAAGAGGAATAAACATGGGTCAGGATGGTGCATATTATGTAAACAAAGTGAGGAAACGATATGTCACCTCTTTCTTCACTGCCCTTTCATCAAAGCTGTTTGGGAGGTCTGCTCGAGGGTTGAAGGTCCCTTTTAATTGGGAGGGGAATACTTTGGATGTTTCTTAGTGGAATTGGTATCAAAACCAATCTTTCATGAGTACAGAGATCTACCTCTACTGGTTGTGTGGGGAGTGTGGGTAGCCAGGAACCAACTTATATTCAATGATAAATTTTTCTTTCCTACACAAATCGCTAGTTACTGTTGTTGGATCCTTCTCTCTATTAAATGGAGTGGGAATTCTGGTAGCATTAGGGTCATCCAATCGGTGGAAATTGACCGAACCCAACCTTAGGGTTTTTTTTATGGAGCTTGTCGAAAAAATTACTGTGGGGGTAGGGCTTTATTATATCTTTCACCTAAACATTTCTTTGAAATGTCTTTGGGATTGGAGGAGGGAAGTAACAACTTTGTAGAGACTGTGAGCCTCAAATTTCTTATCACCTATGCTCTTGAGTAGGGTTGCCGTAATTTAACTGTTTATGGGGACTCAATGAATGTGGTTAAGTGGATTTTGGGAACTCAACATTACCAAAATATTAGACTCACAAACATTTTGAAAGCTATCAGGGATGCTACAACATCCTTTGAAATTTTTGCATGCGTGCATGTCTACAGGGAAAATAACAAAGAGGTAGACCAGGCTTCGAAAGAGGGGCTTCTTGTTGGGGCCAAGGTTACGAAAGATCAAAGAATTTGCAGGTGGCATGGTACGGGAATTTTATCATCGGCCCTTCATAGATTGAGGGGTCTTCTACAGGTCATGATGTTTTTCTTTTTCCTTTTTTATGGTACTACCTCGGATATTGGACAAATGAAGTCGACATTCTAAGGTTTTAATGGAAGGGTCTACTCACAGATCCAACAGATTATTTTTTTCTTTCTGGAGCCTGATATATAGCTTTTATATAACAACATATGTAATGATATTTTGTAAATTTTTTGCTACCAAACCCTTTTTCATGGACACAGACACTGGTCTGTTTTCCTGATATTACCTAACAACAATTCTACTCTACAAGAGTGAAGATGATCCAAATGTAATTTTGTATTCACAATATGAAATAATATTATACTTTTTTTCCAAGGAAAAAAAATATTAATTTAAATTTAATATGATCTAAAATAATATATTAATTATATCACCTATTTAAATTTTAAATAAATATATGTTATAACCCACCTATAAAAAAAAGTGCGTAAAACTTATTATAAGCATACCTAACGAATAGATGTTATATTAAACTATAAGTACGTATGAGTAAATAAGGAATATATATAACATTTAAATATTTTAAAACTTAAATGATGCATATTGTTATTTTAATGTAATTTAAATTAAACTAATATGGAATGATATAAAAAAGTAATAGTAATTTAATTATTTTAATTATTTAAAATGTATATCATATTTAAAAATGGCGGACGGATACTGTGTTGTGTTGGGAGAGAATGTCCTCAACGTTTCAGTCCTCAATCTGGGACCATCCTCAGGAGACTAAATCAGCCCAAATAAAGCGATCGATCCTCATTGTCTATTTATGTTGATCAAAGGTGAGAAATTAGCTTTTGGAGCCGACTTCAATCAACTTTTAGAATTCTTTTATTCCTTTAAATTTAATCCTTTCTAATTTTATTGAGTACAGGTTTCCAAGCTTCACTAATTTGCAATCCATCGTCTCTATTTAAGTTATTTTTCTGTAGCTCTATTTCGAGAGCTTCCCATATTTTTCTTTTCTCATAATGATCGATTTTTGCTATGAATTTGGTGTCCTCTATGCATAGATGGTGTCCCGTGTGGTGGTAGTGCTCTGCCAAAGCTGAATTCTTGACTCTATTGTGTTTAATGTCGGCTATGTGTTCCTTTAATCTTATCTGAAAAGATCTACCGGTCTCCCCAATGTATTGTTTGCCACAGGTACAAGGAATGGAGTAAACCCCTCTATGTAGGCTAGGATTGATGGAATCCTTTGCATGGTCCAACATGGTCCTCAGTGAGTTAGGAGGGGAGAAAGAGACTTTGATGTTTTCCTTTATTAGAATCTTGGCAATCTTCTCTGTGGTACCTTTTATGTATGGTAGGTTAATATTTCTAGTCACCTCTTCTTCGTTATTTTCTGTTCTAGGTGTTTTCTTTGCCTTCAGGATCGCTCCATTGACTTGTTCCTCGTTGTACCCATTCGTTATAAAGACCTCTTTAAGTTGTCTTAACTCTTGCTCAATGTGCTCTTCGTCTGATAATCTCATTGCCCGGGTGACAAGGGTGTTAATGACACCAATCTTTTGCGCCGGGTGGTGGTGTGATTTGGCATGTAGGTAGCGACCCGTGTGCGTCTTCTTTCTGTGTACTTGATGTGACAAGGTACCATCATTGCGTTTGGATATGAGGATGTCCAAAAAAGGTATGCTTCCATTTTCTTCTAACTCCATTGTGAACTTTATGCTTTCAGACTGTTTGTTTAGATGTTCAAAAAACGCCGGAATGTCTGTTTTATTATGTGGCCAAATTACGTTTGTATCGTCTACATATCTTTTCCACATATCTGGTTTAAGTGGATAAGAGTCGATTGCGAGTTTCTCGAATTTATCCATAAATAGGTTAGCTACGACTGGAGATAAGGGAGATCCCATCACTACACCTTCGACCTGCTCATAAAAACATTCACGAAAAGTGAAAAAAGTTGACTTTAAGCACACACTCACCAATTCCGTTGTTTCCTCATCCGTGATTTCCTTTATGGCTTTGATGGCTTCTTCTATCGGAATTTTAGTGTAAAGTGAGACCACGTCGAAGCTCACTAAGGTGTCCTCTTTTTTAATTCTCGCCTTCTTGATCTCTTCAACCATGTCAGTGGAGTTTTTTACAAAGGAGTCTGTGTGTCCAACCCACCGCTTAAGTTTACCCGCCAAGTATTTCGCCAATATGTATGTTGGCGACCCTATGGTATTCACAATTGGCCGTAGTGGTATGTCTTGTTTATGTACCTTCGGTAGTCCATAAATTCGAGGAACGATAGGGTTCTTTGGTAAGAGTTTCTTCTTTGTTTCCTCGTCCAAGGAAGACCTCATAATGGCCGCGGTCACCTCTTTGACAATCCTTTTGCTTGGGTCGCTCGTCAGCTTTTTATAACTTTCGGTGGCAAGGTGCTCCAGCATTTTTCTGTCATATTCTTCCTTTTCCATAACGACTGTGGCATTAACTTTGTCGGCCTTTATGACTAGAATGTTCTTATTGTTCTTCAGGGACTGTAATGCGTTCTCCTCTTCATCGGACAGGTTCCTTTTTGGTGCCTTGGCTTTTCTCAAAATTACTGCGCAGTCCTGCCTGATTTCCTCTGCCTTCTCTGTTGGAAGGTCTTTAATAGCGTGCTCGATATCACATATTAATTGCTTGAATGGAACCTTCTTTGGAGCAACCGCAAAATTTAAACCATATTCTAATACGTGCCGTGTTGTTTCATTTAAATCCATGGCTGACAGGTTGACCACGTTTATTTTGGGTTGCTTCGGTGCCATATTATCCTCGTTCTGAGTATCCTTTCTTAGCACGAGTTTCGCGAGTTTTCTGTCTTGTTTCTGGGATAACTCGTCCAGCTTCCTCTCCATTTTGCATGCCGACGATGCCTCAACCTCTGTGCATAAATTTCACTGTTCATGGGGAGTGTGAGGCGATGTTTGATAGCTGCGAAGCTTGGAATTACCTTATTATCTCTAGCTTTCTTAAGGAATGAGAGATCCGATACCTTTTGAGCTAATTTTATCCTTGTTTTTTCAAACAGACGGATATCCTCAGCGCTTCCCTTCCGTGGAGGGAAACTATCAGGTTGTTCATTGTTACATAGTTTACAATTTAAAAATGGCGGACGGATACTGTGTTGTGTTGGGAGAGAATGTCCTCAACGTTTCGGTCCTCAATCTGGGACCATCCTCAGGAGACTAAATCAACCCAAATAAAGCGATCGATCCTCATTGTCTATTTATGTTGATCAAAGGTGAGAAATTAGCTTTTGGAGCCGACTTCAATCAACTTTTAGAATTCTTTTATTCCTTTAAATTTAATCCTTTCTAATTTTATTGAGTACAGGTTTCCAAGCTTTCTCGCCTTCTTGATCTCTTCAACCATGTCAGTGGATTTTTTTACAAAGGAGTCTGTGTGTCCAACCCACCGCTTAAGTTTACCCACCAAGTATTTCGCCAATCTGTATGTTGGCGACCCTATGGTATTCACAATTGGCCGTAGTGGTATGTCTTGTTTATGTACCTTCGGTAGTCCATAAATTCGAGGAACGATAGGGTTCTTTGGTAAGAGTTTCTTCTTTGTTTCCTCGTCCAAGGAAGACCTCATAATGGCCGCGGTCACCTCTTTGACAATCCTTTTTCTTGGGTCGCTCGTCAGCTTTTTATAACTTTCAGTGGCAAGGTGCTCCAGCATTTTTCTGTCATATTCTTCCTTTTCCATAACGACTGTGGCATTACCTTTGTCGGCCTTTATGACTAGAATGTTCTTATTGTTCTTCAGGGACTGTAATGCGTTCTCCTCTTCATCGGACAGGTTCCTTTTTGGTGCCTTGGCTTTTCTCAAAAGTACTGCGCAGTCCTGCCTGATTTCCTCCACCTTCTCTGTTGGAAGGTCTTTAATAGCGTGCTCGATATCACATATTAATCGCTTGAATGGAACCTTCTTTGCAGCAACCGCAAAATTTAAACCATATTCTAATACGTGCCGTGTTGTCTCATTTAAATCCATGGTTGACAGGTTGGCCACGTTTATTTTGGGTTGCTTCGGCGCCATATTATCCTCGTTCTGAGTATCCTTTCTTAGCACGAGTTTCGCGAGTTTTCTGTCTTGTTTCTGGGATAACTCATCCAGCTCCCTCTCCATTTTGCATGCCGACGACGCCTCAACCTCTGTCCATAAATTTCACTATTCCTGGGAAGTGCGAGGCGATGTTTGATAGCTGCGAAGCATTGAATTACCTTATTATCTCTAGCTTTCTTAAGGAATGAGAGATCCGATACCTTTTGAGCTAATTTTATCCTTGTTTTTTCAAACAGACGGATATCCTTCAGCGCTTCCCTTCCGTGGAGGGAAACTATCAGGTTGTTCATTGTTACACAGTTTACAATTTAAAAATGGCGGACGGATACTGTGTTGTGTTGGGAGAGAATGTCCTCAACGTTTCGGTCCTCAATCTGGGACCATCCTCAGGAGACTAAATCATCCCAAATAAAGCGATCAATCCTCATTGTCTATTTATGTTGATCAAAGGTGAGAAATTAGCTTTTGGAGCCGACTTCAATCAACTTTTAGAATTCTTTTATTCCTTTAAATTTAATCCTTTCTAATTTTATTGAGTACAGGTTTCCAAGCTTTCTCGCCTTCTTGATCTCTTCAACCATGTCGGTGGAGTTTTTTACAAAGGAGTCTGTGTGTCCAACCCACTGCTTAAGTTTTCCCGCCAAGTATTTCGCCAATCTGTATGTTGGCGACCCTATGGTATTCACAATTGGCCGTAGTGGTATGTCTTGTTTATGTACCTTCGGTAGTCCATAAATTCGAGGAACGATAGGGTTCTTTGGTAAGAGTTTCTTCTTTGTTTCCTCGTCCAAGGAAGACCTCATAATGGCCGCGGTCACCTCTTTGACAATCCTTTTGCTTGGGTCACTCGTCAGTTTTTTATAACTTTCGGTGGCAAGGTGCTCCAGCATTTTTCTGTCATATTCTTCCTTTTCCATAACGACTGTGGCATTACCTTTGTCGGCCTTTATGACTAGAATGTTCTTATTGTTCTTCAGGGACTGTAATGCGTTCTCCTCTTCATCGGACAGGTTCCTTTTTGGTGCCTTGGCTTTTCTCAAAATTACTGCACAGTCCTGCCTGATTTCCTTCGCCTTCTCTGTTGGAAGGTCTTTAATAGCGTGCTCGATATCACATATTAATCGCTTGAATGGAACCTTCTTTGGAGCAACCGCAAAATTTAAACCATATTCTAATACGTGTCGTGTTGTCTCATTTAAATCCATGGCTGACAGGTTGACCACGTTTATTTTGGGTTGCTTCGGCGCCATATTATCCTCGTTCTGAGTATCCTTTCTTAGCACGAGTTTCACGAGTTTTCTGTCTTGTTTCTGGGATAACTCGTCCAGCTTCCTCTCCATTTTGCATGCTGACGACGCCTCAACCTCTGTCCATAAATTTCACTGTTCCTGTGGAGTGCGAGGCGATGTTTGATAGCTGCGAAGCATGGAATTACCTTATTATCTCTAGCTTTCTTAAGGAATGAGAGATCCGATACCTTTTGAGCTAATTTTATCCTTGTTTTTTCAAACAGACGGATATCCTTCAGCGCTTCCCTTCCGTGGAGGGAAACTATCAGGTTGTTAATTGTTACACAGTTTACAATTTAAAAATGGCGGACGGATACTGTATTGTGTTGGGAGAGAATGTCCTCAACGTTTCGGTCCTCAATCTGGGACCATCCTCAGGAGACTAAATCATCCCAAATAAAGCGATCGATCCTCATTGTCTATTTATGTTGATCAAAGGTGAGAAATTAGCTTTTGGAGCCGACTTCAATCAACTTTTAGAATTCTTTTATTCCTTTAAATTTAATCCTTTCTAATTTTATTGAGTACAGGTTTCCAAGCTTTCTCGCCTTCTTGATCTCTTCAACCATGTCGGTGGAGTTTTTTACAAAGGAGTCTGTGTGTCCAACCCACCGCTTAAGTTTACCCGCCAAGTATTTCGCCAATCTGTATGTTGGCGACCCTATGGTATTCACAATTGGCCGTAGTGGTATGTCTTGTTTATGTACCTTCGGTAGTCCATAAATTCGAGGAACGATAGGGTTCTTTGGTAAGAGTTTCTTCTTTGTTTCCTCGTCCAAGGAAGACCTCATAATGGCCGCGGTCACCTCTTTGACAATCCTTTTGCTTGGGTTGCTCGTCATCTTTTTATAACTTTCGGTGGCAAGGTGCTCCAGCATTTTTCTGTCATATTCTTCCTTTTCCATAACGACTGTGGCAATACCTTTGTCGGCCTTTATGACTAGAATGTTCTTATTGTTCTTCAGGGACTGTAATGCGTTCTCCTCTTAATCGGACAGGTTCCTTTTTGGTGCCTTGGCTTTTCTCAAAATTACTGCGCAGTCCTGCCTGATTTCCTCCGCCTTCTCTGTTGGAAGGTCTTTAATAGCGTGCTCGATATCACATATTAATCGCTTGAATGGAACCTTCTTTGGAGCAACCGCAAAATTTAAACCATATTCTAATACGTGCCGTGTTGTCTCATTTAAATCCATGGCTAACAGGTTGACCACGTTTATTTTGGGTTGCTTCGGCGCCATATTATCCTCGTTCTGAGTATCCTTTCTTAGCACGAGTTTCGTGAGTTTTCTGTCTTGTTTCTCGGATAACTCGTCCAGCTTCCTCTCCATTTTGCATGCCGACGACGCCTCAACCTCTGTCCATAAATTTCACTATTCCTGGGGAGTGCGAGGCAATGTTTGATAGCTGCGAAGCATGGAATTACCTTATTATATCTAGCTTTCTTAAGGAATGAGAGATCCGATACCTGTTGAGCTAATTTTATCCTTGTTTTTTCAAACAGACGGATATCCCTCAGCGCTTCCCTTCCGTGGAGGGAAACTATCAGGTTGTTCATTGTTACACAGTTTACAATTTAAAAATGGCGGACGGCTACTGTGTTGTGTTGGGAGAGAATGTCCTCAACGTTTCGGTCCTCAATCTGGGACCATCCTCAGGAGACTAAAT
The DNA here is from genome assembly GCA_027924585.1 of Larix kaempferi. Taxonomy (NCBI): domain Eukaryota; kingdom Viridiplantae; phylum Streptophyta; class Pinopsida; order Pinales; family Pinaceae; genus Larix; species Larix kaempferi. Next base: position 5,895,768 of record BSBM01001063.1, read on the forward strand.
CATCCCAAATAAAGCGATCGATCCTCATTGTCTATTTATGTTGATCAAAGGTGAGAAATTAGCTTTTGGAGCCGACTTCAATCAACTTTTAGAATTCTTTTATTCCTTTAAATTTAATCCTTTCTAATTTTATTGAGTACAGGTTTCCAAGCTTTCTCGCCTTCTTGATCTCTTCAACCATGTCGGTGGAGTTTTTTACAAAGGAGTCTGTGTGTCCAACCCACCACTTAAGTTTACCCGCCAAGTATTTCGCCAATCTGTATGTTGGCGACCCTATGGTATTCAAAATTGGCCGTAGTGGTATGTCTTGTTTATGTACCTTCGGTAGTCCATAAATTCGAGGAACGATAGGGTTCTTTGGTAAGAGTTTCTTCTTTGTTTCCTTGTCCAAGGAAGACCTCATAATGGCCGCGGTCACCTCTTTGACAAATCTTTTTCTTGGTTCGCTCGTCAGCTTTTTATAACTTTCGGTGGCAAGGTGCTCCAGCATTTTTCTGTCATATTCTTCCTTTTCCATAACGACTGTGGCATTACCTTTGTCGGCCTTTATGACTAGAATGTTCTTATTGTTCTTCAGGGACTGTAATGCGTTCTCCTCTTCATCATAACCTACCATACATAAAAGGTACCACAGAGAAGATTGCCAAGATTCTAAGAAAGGAAAACATCAAAGTCTCTTTCTCCCCTCCTAACTCACTGAGGACCATGTTGGACCATGCAAAGGATTCCATCAATCCTAGCCTACATAGAGGGGTTTACTCCATTCCTTGTACCTGTGGCAAACAATACATTGGGGAGACCGGTAGATCTTTTCAGATAAGATTAAAGGAACACATAGCCGACATTAGACACAACAGAGTCAAGAATTAATATGTGATATCGAGCACGCTATTAAAGACCTTCCAACAGAGAAGGCGGAGGAAATCAGGTAGGACTGTGCAGTAATTTTGAGAAAAGCCAAGGCACCAAAAAGGAACCTGTCCGATGAAGAGGAGAACGCATTACAGTCCCTAAAGAACAATAAGAACATTCTAGTCATAAAGGCCGACAAAGGTAATGCCACAGTCGTTATGGAAAAGGAAGAATATGACAGAAAAATGCTGGAGCACCTTGCCACCGAAAGTTATAAAAAGCTGACGAGCGACCCAAGCAAAAGGATTGTCAAAGAGGTGACCGCGGCCATTATGAGGTCTTCCTTGGACGAGGAAACAAAGAAGAAACTCTTACCAAAGAACCCTATCGTTCCTCGAATTTATGGACTACCGAAGGTACATAAACAAGACATACCACTACGGCCAATTGTGAATACCATAGGGTCGCCAACATACAGATTGGCGAAATACTTGGCGGGTAAACTTAAGCGGTGGGTTGGACACACAGACTCCTTTGTAAAAAACTCCACCGACATGGTTGAAGAGATCAAGAAGGCGAGAATTAAAAAAGAGGACACCTTAGTGAGCTTCGACGTGGTCTCACTTTACACTAAAATTCCGATAGAAGAAGCCATCAAAACCATAAAGGAAATCACGGATGAGGAACCAACGGAATTGGTGAGTGTGTGCTTAAAGTCAACTTTTTTCACTTTTCATGAATGTTTTTATGAGCAGGTGGAAGGTGTAGCGATGGGATCTCCCTTATCTCTAGTCGTAGCTAACCTATTTATGGAGAAATTCAAGAAACTCGCAATCGACTCTTATCCACTTAAACCAGATATGCGGAAAAGATATGTAGACGATACAAACGTAATTTGGCCACATAATAAAATAGACATTCCGGCGTTTTTTGAACATCTAAACAAACAGTCCGAAAGCATAAAGTTCACAATGGAGTTAGAAGAAAACAGAAGCATACCGTTTTTGGACATCCTCATATCCAAACGCAATGATGGTACCTTGTCACATCAAGTACACAGAAAGAAGTGTTAAATTTTTAGTATTAAATCACAATACTATAGGATCTTTGCTGAGAGAATAACATCTACAGTATATCAATGCATGACAATCATAATATGACAAGCATCACAAGCATCACAAGAATCAAAAGCATAGAGACAAGAGACACAGAGTTTCCGTGGGGAAAACCCTAAGGTGAAAAACCCCACAACTTCCTCAGATATAGAGAGAGCAATGGCTCAACCAAAATACAACCAAACAACACTGAGATAGTCTCCTAGCAGATGATCCTCCTCCTCCTCACTAGTGCGCCACTTTTCAGAGAGAGAGATAGATACTTTTTCGAGTGAGTAAAATAGAGATCTCCTATCTCTATTTATACTCACCTTTTTGCCCAGTGACTTACTGGGGCCAACTTGTCTACTTAGATACATCCACATTATATTATATATAATTCCGGGCTGACCCCAAATGGTGGTCTAATAACCCATTGGCAAGTTCACACACTTGCGACACTTGTCAATCCACATGACGACACTTCCTTATAGAGGAATAACACATCTCTTATAAGGGTACAATAAATATATATAAAATATACAGATGAAATACATTCCGAAGTTACATATACATCAACACTCCCTCTTAACTAGGAAGGTATTTCTCGACACAGATCTGCTAGACAAGTCTTCTTCTCTGGATCATCGTCATCGATGCATCGTCATCATCATCGTCACTGCTGCTACTATCTCAACCAATCTCTGTCTCTACTCGTCATAGGAAGTTCTACAGAGCCAGTCCTTTTTCATACTGGATGTAGGCCCACCACCTGCAGGTCTTCATCATCACTGGCCATACTGTGGAATCCTCAGGACTGATTACGTGCATCACAAAACCTTGAAAGAGCATCCCAGGCTGTTGCGAGCACACGGCTCTACCTATAGGATCTCCCAGGGCACAAATTACATGTGACCTCACCACAAAACCTCGAAAGAGAATCCCAGGACTGATTACGAGCACAAGGCTCAACCTATCGGATCTCCCAGGGCACAAATTACATGTGGTCACCACAAAACCTCGAAAGAGCATCCCAGGACTGATTGCGAGCACACAGCTCAACCTATCGGATCTCCCAGGGCACAAATTACATGTGGTCATGGCAAAACCTCGAAAGAGCATTTCAGGATGTTACGGGTACACATCTCGGACCTGAAATCTCCCGGGGCACAAATTACATGCCATAGGACAAAACCTCGAAAGAGCATCTGCCAGATATCCCAGGGCACAAATTACATGCCATAGGAAAAACCTCGAAAGACTATTTGCAGATCTCCCAGGGCACAAATTATATGTCCTCCCAAGCAAAACCTCGAAAGAGCATTTGCCAGATGTCCCAGGGCACAAATTACATGCCATAGGAAAAACCTCGAAAGACCATCTGCAAATCTCCCAGGGCACAAATTACATGCTTATCTGCACAACCTGATCCATGGCCACAGAGTATCAACCTGATACTCACCATACATCATCCTGATGTATCCACGATCATCCTGATCATCATCACTGCAACGTCCTGCTGCATGTCATCTGGAGCAACATCCTGAAGCTCATCATCTATGATCATCCTGATCATCACTGCAACATCCTGCTGCATGTCATCTGGATCAACATCCTGAAGCTCGTCATCTATGATCATCCTGATCATCACTGCAACATCCTGCTGCATGTCATCATACCTGATCCACCTGATCATCAATGCATCTACCTGATGCATACCAAGTATCTACCTGATACATATCATCATACATGATCCTCCTGATCATCAATGTATCCACCTAATACAAATACAAGTACATGATACATATCACCATACATGATCCACCTGATCATACAATGTACCCATCTGATACATATACAGATACATGGTCCAAGCATCCAACATGATGCATATACAAAATACATACACATGATCCAACTGATCACATCCAGCATCTACATGATGCGTACATACATACATAAAAATGATCCAACTGATCATATCCAGCATCTACATGATGCGTACATACATACATAAAAATGATCCAACTGATCATATCCATCATCCAACATGATGCGTACATACATACATAACAATGATCCAACTGATCATATCCAGCATCCAACATGATGCGTACATACATACATAAAAATGATCCAACTGATCATATCCAGGCAGAAACCAGAACATCATCCTGATGCTCATCATCCAGCGCTTACATCCACAGCCATGTGAAGGATCCTCCTTCCAACATGCTTGGAATGGCTTCAGCAAATGTGTCCATCACTTCTTCCTCAAAGTGTCCTCGATCTGAACAACGCCAAGCCTCTCTCTGAAGTACTCGAACTTCACCCTGGCTAGTGCCTTCGTCAGCACATCTGCAATCTGCTCATCTGTCGCAACATATAGGAGCTTCACAGCTCCTCTCTGCACCATATCCCTGATATAGTGATATTTGATCTCTATGTGTTTCGACCTGTCATGAAACACTGGATTCTCGGACAGCTTCACACAACTCTGGTTATCACAGAAGATACCAGTAGCTTCCAATGGGAGATCAAATAGCTCAGACAGTAGCTTCCGTAGCCATACTGCCTCACAACTAGCTGAGCAGGCTGCAACATACTCTGCCTCAGCTATACTCAGTGCTACGCAGGATTGCTTCCTGCTAAACCAAGAGATCACACCTGATCCCATACTGAAGCAACACCTAGATGTGCTCTTCCTATCTGCAGCACTGCCAGCCCAATCTGAATCAACATAACCCTGCAGGTTAAACTTTTGATTCACCTCATACCTGAGCCCATAATCCACTGTACCCTTCAGGTACCTCAGAACATGCTTTACAGCAACCAGGTGAACACTCCTCGGATCCATCAGGAACTGGCTCAATGTGTTCACAGCAAAGCAAATGTCTGGTCTCGTGTTCGTCAGGTACATCAAGGACCCAATCATCTGACGATACATAGAGACATCAATCGGATCAGATGAAGCATCACATAGAAGCTTCAGATTTGATGCCATAGGTGTGGCCATGGCCTTGCAATCCATCATCCCGAATCTCTTCAGGATATCTACTGTGTACTTCCCTTGACCAAGGAAGATCCCACCTGCATTTTGCCACACCTTCATACCTAGGAAATAGTGCATCATTCCCAAATCTTTCATGTTGAATTCAGCTGCAAGCTTCCTTTTAGTATCTGCAATCAGTCTGTCATCTCCTGTCACAAATAGGTCATCCACATATAGTAGTAGAATCACAGGATTCCCTTCCTCAACCTTGTAGTAAAGGTTGGAATCTGCTTTGCTCTTGGTAAAGCCCAAACTAGATAGGAAACTGTCCATCCTACCATACCAGGTTCTGGGAGCTTGCTTCAAGCCATACAAGGCTTTCTTCAGTCTGCACACATATGACTCCCTGTCATGTATTTCAAAACCAAGTGGCTATTCCACATATACTTCCTCTTCAACTATACCATTCAGGAAAGCAGTCTTGACATCCATCTGGTGTATTTTCCATTTCATAGCTGCAGCCAGGGCAAGTACTGTTCTGATGGAAGTATACCTGGCTACAGGTGCAAAAGTTTCTTCATAATCTATTCCCTCTTTCTGAGAGAATCCACGAGCTACGAATCTTGCTTTGTATTTCTCCACACTGCCATCTGCAGCATGTTTGATTTTGAAGATCCATTTAGAAGTCACAACAGACTTCTCTTTAGGTCTTGGGACAACATCCCAAACATCATTCTTCGTTATTGATTGGTATTCCTCAACCATGGCATCCTTCTATTCTTTCTTTTCTGCTGCTTCTTCATAACTGGAAGGTTCTTTGTTCATAATGTCACAGAGTAAAGCAACATAGCTGGTTTGTGATCTGGTTCTTTTCTTTGCTCTGTGTTCTTCTTCTGGAATACCAAATCTTTCTGCATCTTGAATGAGCTCTCTATCCCATACAGGTTTCCTCTTGTGAGAGTTATCCTCACAGGGTGGATCTATAGGTTCTTGTGGATCTTCAAACTCACGAACAGCTTCTGGAACTGCTTCAGTCATGGGAGTGTCTTGAAATCTTGTTTCCTTAGGTTCTTCATAAACTTCAGTAGGTGCCTTCCTTGATTTGATGAATGCTGAGTTTTCATCAAATGTTACATCCCTGCTGACATCAATCTTCTTGAACCCTGGAAAGTATATTCTGTAAGCCTTCGAGCTTTCACTGTATCCCACAAAAATACCCTTCTTTCCTGAAGGATCTAGTTTAGTACTCTTTTCCTTTGGGACATGAGTGTACACTGGACAACCAAATATTCTGAGATGACTGACTTCAGGTTTCTTACCAGAAAAGACCTCTTCTGGTGTCTTGTTGTCCAATATCTTGTGGGGTGTTCTGTTCTGCACATATACAGCTGTTCTAGCTGCTTCTGCCCATAGATACATAGGAAGATCCTGGTCATGCAACATTGCCCTCACTGCTTCCATGATAGTTTTGTTCTTCCTTTCTGCAACACCATTCTGTTGAGGATTATAAGGAGCAGTCAACTCCCTCTTAATCCCTGAATCACTGCAAATCTTCTTGAAGTCATTTGAGGTGAATTCTCCACCATTGTCGGATCTGAATGTTTTGATCTTCTTGTCAGTTTGATTTTCCATCGAGGTTTTGAATTCCTTGAATTTATCAAGCACCTCATCTTTGCCCTTCAAGAAGTATACCCAAGTCTTCCTGGAGAAGTCATCAATAAATGATACATAGTAAACATACCCACTCAGGGAACTGGATGACATAGGGCCACATACATCTGAGTGGATGATTTCCAGAATGTCTTTTGCCTTGCTTTCACTGCTTGGGAAAGCCTTCTTAGTGTTCTTACCTTTTGCACATCCTTTGCAAACACCTTCATGTTTGGTCTTGATTTCAGGAAGACCCTCTACTGCCTTGCTTGCAATTGGGAGTGCCCTATAGTGCATATGAGCAAGTCTTCTATGCCAAAGTTCACTTGGCTCCATGGATTCATGCACCATGGCATGTTCAGGTTGTCCCTTCAATTTATACAATCCTCCCTCTTGCTCTCCAATCACTACTGCATCATCTATGGTCTTTCCCTTTGGCCACATTAGGACTTGGCCATCAACAAATGCAACCCTCATACCTTTTGCATCTAAAGCAGAGATGGAGAGTAAGTTTTTCTTGAGCCCCAGTACATAGAGGACTTCCTTCATCTTCAGAGATTTTCCAGAATCTAGGTTGTAGGAGGCTTCACCACTTCCTTTGATTGGGTATTGATAATCATCCCCAAGTTTCACCTTATGGGGTGATTCATGTTCAAAAAGGTTCACAAAAGATTCCTTGAATCCAGTCATGTGTTTGGAGGCCCCACTATCAATCAACCAATCATTACAACCATGGGAGATTGTGCCTGTGAGTGCAGAGATCAGAACATACTCTTCTTCACTTGATGAGTCATCATCACTACTACTTTCTGCCCTAGCCTTCTTCTTTGGAGGTTCATCATCTTCGGCAGCATGAGCATGATATCTTCTTTTGTTATTCTTTTTCTTTTTGTTGAAGTTGTTGTTGTTGTCTTTCTTCTTCTTGGGACAATCTGAAGCAAAGTGTCCCTTCTCATTGCAAGTGAAGCATCTGAGATCTTTCTTATCTTTATGATAATGGTGGTAAGAGGATCTTCTATTATGAGATGATTCCTTCTTGGATTTACCTCTTTTGGTGTGAGCTGCAAGAGCTTGATCTTCACCTCCCATCTTTTCTTCACGAGCTATAAGTATAGCTTCTTCTTGAGAGCATTCTTCCCGAAGTCTACTGAAGGAGATCAACTTCTTTCTTGCACAAATTCCTTGAATGAAGGAATCCCATGACCTGGGTAGGCCATTCAGAGTGGTCATCACCACTTCACCATTCTCCACCATTTCATCCACTGCTTCTAGTTGTTCCTTGATCTGGGAGACCCTTGAAAAATAAGATTGAATGGTTTCTCCATTCTGAAACTTTACTGCTTTCAATTGGTTCCGCAGGGTCATCTTCCGATTTATGTTCTTTCCTTCAAATAGCTTGGTCAAGGATTCAAACATCTCCTTGGGTGTCTTGAGAGAAGACACATGGGGTATGAGATGGTCTTTGATAGAATCAGCAATGATTCTCTTTGCCTTGACCAAGTTCTTCTTGTGCAATGCCTTGGCCTCTTCATCCTCTGGGATAGGGATGTCTTCTTTCACATATGAGTCCAACTCATTCTCTTCCAGGATTAGCCCAATCCTATACTTCCAGGCTCGAAATTTATCAGCCCCTTCAAGCTTATCCTCAAGCTTGGTGTGGAGAGACATCTTTAAGAGTACTTCAAATGGAAATAGAAAAGTTTTAGGACTTACCACTTGAAGTGCTGAAAACTGGATCTGGTCCCGGATTAGGGTTTGTCAGAGAAACCCTAAAAATTCAAAATGTGAATTTCAAAATTCTGAAAGGATAGAAAGATGCGCCTTGGAGAGCTGATCATCCTAGTACATTCAGAATTTGAGATCAGCAAAGTCTTGCACTTCAAAATTACCTTTTTGTCCTCCCGGGTTCACCAGGGAGAGCCCTGAATTAGGGTTTGAGTTTCCCGGAGATCTACCCAGCCAAAAATCTCGATCCAAAGCTCAAACCTTCGATTTTTGCAAGGAGCTTCCAGCTATGCCTTCAGTTTCCAGAAATTCTTATTTTTGTGGAAACCCTAATTTTTAGGGCCAAATCTGAAAATGCTCGGAACTGAATTCTGAGTGGACAGATAGATGCGCCTTGATGAGTAGATCCAATCTACTATACTGAATTTCAAAAATCTGTGGAGAGAAACTCAATAAACAACGAATACAAGCTTCTGTCACTACAAAATGTCTTCTTCTCAGTTAAGCCCTGATACCATGTTAAATTTTTAGTATTAAATCACAATACTATAGGATCTTTGCTGAGAGAATAACATCTACAGTATATCAATGCATGACAATCATAATATGACAAGCATCACAAGCATCACAAGAATCAAAAGCATAGAGACAAGAGACACAGAGTTTCCGTGGGGAAAACCCTAAGGTGAAAAACCCCACAACTTCCTCAGAGATAGAGAGAGCAATGGCTCAACCAAAATACAACCAAACAACACTGAGATAGTCTCCTAGCAGATGATCCTCCTCCTCCTCACTAGTGCGCCACTTTTCAGAGAGAGAGATAGATACTTTTTCGAGTGAGTAAAATAGAGATCTCCTATCTCTATTTATACTCACCTTTTTGCCCAGTGACTTACTGGGGCCGACTTGTCTACTTAGATACATCCACATTATATTATATATAATTCCGGGCCGACCCCAAATGGTGGTCTAATAACCCATTGGCAAGTTCACACACTTGCGACACTTGTCAATCCACATGACGACACTTCCTTATAGAGGAATAACACATCTCTTATAAGGGTACAATAAATATATATAAAATATACAGATGAAATACATTCCGAAGTTACATATACATCAACAAGAAGACGCACACGGATCGCTACCTACATGCCAAATCACACCACCACCCGGCGCAAAAGATTGGTGTCATTAACACCCTTATCACCCGGGCAATGAGATTATCAGACGAAGAGCACATTGAGCAAGAGTTAAGACACCTTAAAGAGGTCTTTATAACAAATGGGTACAATGAGGAACAAGTCAATGGAGCGATCCTGAAGGTGAAGAAAACACCTAGAACAGAAAATAACGAAGAAGAGGTGACTAGAAATATTAACCTACCATACATAAAAGGTACCACAGAGAAGATTGCCAAGATTCTAAGAAAGGAAAACATCAAAGTCTCTTTCTCCCCTCCTAACTCACTGAGGACCATGTTGGATCATGCAAAGGATTCCATCAATCCTAGCCTACATAGAGGGGTTTACTCCATTCCTTGTACCTGTGGCAAACAATACATTGGGGAGACCGGTAGATCTTTTCAGATAAGATTAAAGGAACACATAGCCGACATTAAACACAACAGAGTCAAGAATTCAGCTTTGGCAGAGCACTACCACCACACGGGACACCATCTATGCATAGAGGACACCAAATTCATAGCAAAAATCGATCATTATGAGAAAAGAAAAATATGGGAAGCTCTCGAAATAGAGCTACAGAAAAATAACTTAAATAGAGACGATGGACTGCAAATTAGTGAAGCTTGGAAACCTGTACTCAATAAAATTAGAAAGGATTAAATTTAAAGGAATAAAAGAATTCTAAAAGTTGATTGAAGTCGGCTCCAAAAGCTAATTTCTCACCTTTGATCAACATAAATAGACAATGAGGATCGATCGCTTTATTTGGGCTGATTTAGTCTCCTGAGGATGGTCCCAGATTGAGGACCGAAACGTTGAGGACATTCTCTCCCAACACAACACAGTATCCGTCCGCCATTTTTAAATTGTAAACTGTGTAACAATGAACAACCTGATGTATATCATATATTAATCATTTAAATTTTAAACTTATATATTATAACCAACATGTATATATATATATATATAACCATGTCTACGTAACAAATTGTAAAATCAATAAAATCATAATGTAACATTCTATGTTATCAGAATATTTTTTATAGAGAATATAGGTTACACGTTGGAAAAATAACATTAAAGCAATGTATATATGTTACAAAATAATTTATGTTATAATATGTGTAAGTCTAAATCATTTTAACTATATATTTATTATATAAAAAAGTAAGTAGGTATGATTTCAAGTTTTAAATTTAAGTTTGATTTTTTATAATAATAATATATTTATATTCAAACATTCATTATATAGAAAAATATTGTACTCTATAAAGTACTTTATGACTACTAAGTGCATTTATATTATATTCAAAAGTAATTTATGGGTACTTTTTTTTTTATGGGTATGTTTAACTATGGGTTTTCATGTACTATTTAGAATTTGACAAGTATGTATTTTTAATTCAACCAAGGCCACCTCAACTATTATAGATGATGTCATCCTCTAGAATCTGATTGGTTCTTTAAAAGTTGATTTTTATAGTACATTCTTTTTTGTTTTGAGGCTAATTTTTTTACCGTGCAACAAAATTGGGTTCCAAGAAGTCCTGCAAGTGTGTCTAGGAAGGGTCCAACTGAGAATGCTAGCCATAAGTCCTCAGTCGATGATTTTTCAAAGTCGACCCCCATATGTAAAAATTGCACAGTCCCTTACTGAGCAAAACCCTAGTTTCGAAAATGGACTTAAACATCGACACCTGGGCAATGGGACAAGATGAGACGGGAACCCCTAGCACTATCCATATGTTCTGAATCTAACGGATTCGATGGTTAGTCAATTCGAGCTACATTCATCATTATATGGCTCGTTCCAACTCACATCCCAACGGCCTTCAGGGACACCTATTGGATAACTACTAGGGCATAGAATTCCAACCGTGCAACAAAAATAGGTTCCGGGAAGTCCTGCAAGTGTGTCTAGAAAGGTTCCAGCTAGGAACGCTAAACATAATTCCCCGATCGATGATTTTGCAAAGTTAACCTCCATTGGGAAAAATTTCATAATCCCTTACTAAGCAAAACCCTAGTTTCCAAAATGGACCTAAAATTTGACACATGGGCCATGGGAAAGGAGGAGAGGGGAAACCCTAGCACTATCCCAATGTCCTGAATCCAATGAAGTCAACATTTTGTCGATCTGAGCCACGGTCGTCATTCTATGGCTCGTTCCAACTCGCATCCCAAAGGCCTTCAGGGACACTTGTTGGATAACTACCGGAGCATAGACTTCCAACCATGCAACAAAACATGGTTCCGGGAAGTCTTTCAAGTGTGTTTAGGAAGGTTCCAGTAGGTAAATCTATCCATAAGTCCTGGGTTGGTGATTTTGCAAAGTTGACCCACATGTGCAAAAATTGCATAGTCCCTTATCGAGAAAACCCCTACTTTCAAAAATGGACCTAAACGTTGACACCAGGGCCATCAGATCGGAGGATAGGGGCACCCCCAACACTATCGAAAATGTACTTAATCCAATGAAGTCTATGGTTTGTCAATTTGATCCATTGTCGTCATTCTATGGCTCGTTCCAACTCCCATACCAAAGGCATTCAGTGACAGCTGTTGGATACATACCCGGGGCATAGAATTCCAACTGCGCAACAAAACCAGGTTCCAGGAATTCCTAAAAGTGTGTATGGGAAGGTTCCAGCTGGGAACTCTAGCTTTAAGTCCTCGGTCGATGATTTTGCAAATTTGACCCCCATGTGCAAAAATTGCAGAGTCTGTTACTGAGCAAAACCCCAGTTTCGAAAATGGACCTAAAAGTTGACACCTAGGCCATGGGACCGAAGGAGAGGGGAACCCCTAGCACTATCCCGATGTCCTGAATCCAACGGGTTCGACAATTTTTCGATCCAATCCACGGTCGTTATTCTATGGCTCGTTCCAACTCGCATCCCAAAGGCCATTGGGGACACCTGTTGGATACCTACCGGACGCATAGAATTCCAATCATTCAACAAAAATGTTTCTCAAGAAGTCCTACAAGTTTGTATAGGAAGGTTACAGCTGGGAACACTATCCATAATTCCCCAGTCAATGATTTTGCAAAGTTGACCCCCATGTGAAAAACTTGCACAGTTCCTTATTTAACAAAACCCTTTATTCCAAAATGGACCTAAAAGTTGACACCTGGGCCATGGGACAAGAGGAGAGGGGAACCCTTAGCACTATCACGATGTCTTGAATCCAATGGATTCAACGATTTGTTGATCTGAGCCACGGTCGTCATTCTATGGCTTGTTCCAACTCGCATCCCAAATGCCTTCAAGGACACTTGATCGATAACTACCGAGGGCATAGAATTCCAACCATGCAACAAAACTGGGTTCCATAAATTCCTACAAGTCATATATGAAGGTTCCATTTGGGGACGCTAGCCATAAGTCCTTGGTCGATGATTTTTCAAAGTTGACTCCCATGTGCAAAAATTACATAGTCCCTTACTAAGCAAAACCCTAGTTTCCAAAATGGAACTAAAATTTGACACCTGGGCCATGGGATTGGAGGGGAGGGGCACCCCTACAACTATCGCGATGTTCGGAATCCAACAGAGTTGACGGTTTGTCAATCTGAGCCATGGTCCTCATTCTATGGTTTGTTCCAATTTGCATCCCAAAGGCCTTCAGGGACACTTGTTGGATACCTCCTAGAGGCATAGAATTCAAACCGTGAAACAAAACTAGGTTCCGGGAAGTCCTGCAAGTGTGTCTAGGAAGGTTCCAGTTGGGAACGCTAGCGATAATTCCCCAGCCGATGATTTTTCAAAGTTGACCCCCATGTCCAAAAATTGCACAGTCCCTTACTAAGCAAAACCCTAGTTTCCAAAATGGACCTAAAAGTTGGCACCTGGGCCATTGGACTGGGGGAGGGGCACTCCTAGCACTAACCCAATGTTCTGAATCCAATAGATTCGATGGTTAGTCACAGTATTCATTCTATGGCTTGTTCCAACTCGCATCCCAAAGGCCTCGAGGGACACCTATTGACTATCGACCGTGACCATAGAATTCCAACCGTACAACAAAACCAGGTTTCAGGAAGTCCTGCAAGTTTGTCTAGGAAGTTTCTAGCTTGGAACACTATCCATATTTCCCCGGTCGATGATTTTGAAAATTTGAACCCCATGTGCAAAAATTGCACAGTCCCTTACTAAGCAAAATCATAATTTCAAAAATGGACCTAAAATTTAACACCTGGTCCATGGGACCATAGGAGAGGGGAACCCCTAGCACTATCCTGATGTCTCGAATCAAATAGATTCGACAGTTTGTCAACTTGAGCCACGGTCGTCATTCGATGGCTCGTTCCAATTCATATCCCAAAGGCCTTCAAGGACACCTGTTGGATACTTATCAGAGGCATAGAATTCCAACCGTGCAACAAAACTGAGTTTCGGGAAGTCCTACAAGTTTGTCTAGGAAGTTTCCATCTTAGAACACTAGTCATATGTCCTCGGTCGATGATTTTCCAATTTGACCCCCATGTGCAAAAATTGCAGAGTCCCTTACTTAGCAAAACCCTAGTTTCCAAAATGGACCTTAAATTTGATACCTAGGCCATGGGAATTGAGGAGAGGGGCACCACTAGCACTATCCCGATGTCCTGAATCCAATGCATTCGATGGTTTTTTTATCCGAGCCAAGGTTGTCATTCTATGGCCCCTTCCAACTCGCATCCCAAAGGCCTTCAGGGACACGTGTTGAATACCTACTAGGGGCATAGAATTCCAACCGTGCAACTAAACTAGGTTCCAGGAAGTCATGGAAGTGTGTTTAGGAAGGTTCTAGTTGGGAACGCTAGCCATAAGTCCCCGGTCGATGATTTTTCAAAGTTGACCCCCATGTGCAAAAATTGCACAGTTCCTTATTGAGAAAAACCCTAGTTTCCAAAATGGACCTAAAGGTTGACACCTGGGCCATGGGATCGAAGGAGAGGGGCACTACTATCACTATCCCGATGTCCTGAATGCAACGGATTCGATGGTTTGTCGATCCAAGCCAAGGTCATCATTCTATGGTGCGTTCCAACTCACGTCCCAAAGGGCTTCAGGGACACCTATTGGATACCTACTGGGGGCATAGAATTCCAACCATGCAACGAAAATAGGTTCCAAGAAGTCCTACAAGTGTGTCTAGGAAGGTTCCAGATGGGAACGCTAGCCATAAGTCCATGGTCAATGATTTTGCAAAGTTGACCCCCATATGCAAAAATTGTACAATCCCTTACTAATCAAAACCATAGTTTCCAAAATGGACCTAAAAGTTAAAACCTGGTCCATGGGACCAAAGGAGAGAGGAACCCCTAGAACTATACTGATGTCCTAAATCCAAAAGAGTCAACGTTTTTTTTATCCCAGCCACGGTTATCATTCTATGGCTCGTTCAAATTTGCATCCCAAAGGCCTGCACGAACACCTGTTGGATACCTTTCGGGGGCATAGAATTCCAACCGTGCAACAAAATCGAGTTCCAAGAAGTCCTGCAGGTGTGTCTAGTAAGGTTCCAACTAGGAACGCTAGCCATATGTCCCAATTTGATGATTTTTCAAAGTTTAGCCCCATGTGCAAACATTGCACAGTCTTTTACTTAGAAAAACCGTAGTTTCCAAAATGGACCTAAAATTTGAAACCTTGGTGATGGAATTGGAGGAGAGGGGCACCCGTAGCACTATCTCTATGTCCTGAATCCAACGGATTCAACGGTTTGTCAATTCGAGCCACAGTCGTCATTCTATGGCTTGTTCCAAGTCGCATCCCAAAGGCCTTCAGGGACACCTGTTGGATACCTACCAGGGGCATAGAAATCCAACTGTACAACTAAACTGGGTTCCGAGAAGTCCTACAAGTATTTCTAGAAAGCTTCTATTTGGGAACGCTTTCCATAAGTCCCCGGTCGATGATTTTGCGAAGTTGACCCCCATGTGCAAAAATTGCACAGTCCCTTACTAAGCAAAACCCTATTTTCCAAAATGGACCTAAAACTTGACACCTCAGCCATTAGACTAGATGAGAGGGGCACTCCTAGCACCATCCTGATGTCCTAAATCCAACAGATTCAACGATTTGTCGATCCGAGCCACGATCATCATTCTATGGCTCGTTCCAACTCGCATCCCAAAGCTCTTTAGGGACACCTGTTGGATACCTACTGGGGGCATAGAATTCCAACCGTGCAACAAAACCAAGTTTCATGAAGTACTGCAAGTGTGTATAGGAAGGTTCCCGTTGGGAACGCTATCCATAAGTCCTCGGTTGATCATTTTACAACGTTGACCCCCATGTGCAAAAATTGCATAGTCCCTTAATGAGCAAAACCCTAGTTTCCAAAATGGACCTAAAATTTAACACCTGGGCCATGGGATCGGAGGGAATGGGAACCCCTAGCACTATCCCGATGTCTTAAATCCAACCTAGTCAATGGTTTGTCGATCTGAGCCACAGTCGTAATTTTATGGATCGTTCCAAATCGCATCCCAAAGGCCTTAAGGGACACCTGTTGGATACCTACCAGGGGCACAAAATTCCTACTGTGCATCAAAACTGGGTTCCTGGAATTCCCGCAAGTGTGTCTAGGAAGCTTTCAGCTGGGAACGCTAGCCATAAGTACCTGGTCGATGATTTTTCAAAGTTGACCCCCATGTGCAAAAATTGCATAGTCCCTTAATCACCAAAAACCTAGTTTCCAAAATGGACCTAAACGTTGAAACTTGGGCCATGGGAGCAGAGGAGATGGGAACCCCTAGCACTACCCGGATGTCCTGAATCCAATGAAGTCAATGGTTTGTCGATCCGAGCCATGATCATGATTCTATGGCTCGTTCCAACTAGCATCTCAAAGGCCTTCAAGGTCACCTATTGGATACCTACCGAGGGCATAGAATTCCAAATGTGCAACAAAACTGGGTTCCATGATGTACTACAAATGTGTCTAGGAAGGTTCCAGCTAAGAATCCTAGAGATAAGTCCTCGAACGATTATTTTGCAAATTCGACCCCCATGTGCAAAAATTGCATAGTCCCTTACTGAGGAAAACCCTAGTTTCCAAAATGGACCTAAAAGTTGACACTTGGGCCATGGGACCAGAGGAGAGGAGCACCCCTAGCACTATCCTGATGTCTTGAATTGAACGAATTCATTGGTTTGTAGATCTAAGGCATGGTTGTCATTCTATGGCTTGTTCCAAATCGCATCCCAAAGGCCTTCAGGGACACCTGTTGGATACCTACCGGGGGCATAGAATTTCAACAGTGCAACAAAACCAGGTTCCAGGAAATCCTGCAAGTGTTTATAGGAAGGTTCCAGCTGTGAACTCTATTGATAATTCCCCAGTCGATGATTTTGCAAATTTTACCCCCATGTGCAAAAATTGCACAGTCCCTTACTGAGCAAAACCCTAGTTTCAAAAATGGACCTAAAAGTTGACATCTGGGAAATGAGACTGGACGAAAGTTGCACCCATAGCACTATCCCAATGTCCTGAATCCAATGGAGTCGACGATTTTTCGATCCGAGCCACGGTTTCCATTCTATGGCTCGTTCCAGCTTGCATCCCAAAGGCCTCCAAGGACACTTGTTGGATATGTACCAGGGGCATAGAATTCCCACCGTGCAAGAAAACCAGGTTCCTGGAAGTCATGGAAGTGTGTCTAGGAAGGTTTCAGCTGGTAACACTAGCCATATGTCCCCTGTCCATGATTTTGCAAATTTGACCCCAATGTGCAAAAATTGCACAGTCCCTTACTTAGCAAAACCCTAGTTTCCAAAATGGAACTTAAAGTTGATACCTAGGCCGTGGGACCAGAGGAGAGGGGAAATGATAGCACTATCTTGATGTCCTGAATCTAATGGAGTTGACGGTTTGTCAATCCGAGCCACAATTGTCATTATATGGCTCGTTGCAACTTGCATCCAAAAGGCCTTCAGGGACACCTGTTGGAAACCTACGGGGGGCATAGAATTCCAACCGTGCAACTAAACCAAGTTCTAGGAAGTCCTGGAAGTGTGTCTAGGAATTTTCTGGTTGGGAACGCTATCCATAAGTCCGCGGTCTATGATTTTTCAAAGTTGACCCCCATGTGCAAAAATTGCACAGTCCCTTACTGAGAAAAACACTAGTTTCGAAAATGGACCTAAACGTTAACACCTGGTCCATGGGACCAAAGGAAAGGAGAACCCCTAACACTATTCCCATGTCTCGAATCCAAAAGATTCTACGGTTTTTCGATCTTATCCATGGTTGTCATTCTATGGCTCATTCCAATTCGCATCCCGAAGGCCTCCAGGGACACTTGTTGGATACCTATCGGGGGCATAGAATTCCAACCGTGCAACAAAACCGAGTTTCAGGAAGTCTTGCAAGTGTTTCTAGGAAGGTTCTAGGTGTGAAAACTAGCCATATGTCGCTCGTTGATGATTTTCCAATTTGACCACCATGTGCAAAAATTGCACAGTCCCTTACTTAGGAAAACCCTAGTTTCCAAAATGGACCTTAAAGTTGATACCTAGGCCATGGAATATAGGAAAGGGGCACCCCTAGCACTATCCTGATGTCCTAAATCCAACGGAGTCGACATTTTGTTGATCTAATCCATGATTGTCCTTCTATGGCTCATTCCAACTCGCATCTCAAAGGCCTTCAGCGATAACTGTTGAATACCTATCGAGGGAAAAGAATTCCAACCGTGCAACTAAACTGGGTTCTTGGAAGTCCTGAAGTTGTGTCTAGGAAGGTTCCAATTGTGAATTCTAGCCATAAGTCCCCGATCGATGATTTTTCAAAGTTCACCCCCATGTGCAAAAATTGCCCAGTCCCTTACTGATCAAAACCCTAGTTTCCAAAATGGACCTAAAGGTTGACACCTAGGCCATGGTACAAGAGGATAGGGGTACTCCTAGAACTATCCCGATGTCCTGAATCCAACGGATTCGATGGTTTGTTGATCTGAGCCAAGGTTGTCATTCTATGGCTTGTTCCAACTCTCATCCCAAAGGCCTTCAGGAACACCTATTGGATAACTACCGGGGGCATAGAATTCTAACTATGCAACAAAACCAGGTTCCAGGAAGTCCTGCAAGTGTGTCTAGGAAGGTTCCAGCTGGGAAGGCTAGCCATAATTCATCAGTCGATGATTTTTCAAAGTTGACCCCCATATGCACACTAGTACATGTGGACAATTTTCCCATGAAAGTTCGTGGGTATTGTAACATTTGTTCGTTGCTATAGTGACGAACCTAACCCCAGTATTTTGTGGAACGAATATCGTCTCTATAGCCACACATAAAAATGTGCGTTGCTAAAGCAACGGGAAGACATGACACGTGGAGTGTCAAGATTGTCTTAAAAAAACCCACACAGTCGCTATAGCGACGAACAACCGTCGCTATAGAGACGGTCTATACTTTTTTTATTCCATCCATTACCATTGTTTTGTCTCTATAGTGACAGCCGTATGTAGAAACCTACGATGAAATTGTTATACAAGCAATGAAAGTTCGTCGCTTATATAGCAATTTCGTCATAGTTTGCATTCATCATTCGTCGCTTTAGCGACGACCAAATGGGGAAAATTCCAATGAAATTGCTATACAGGCGACGGAAAGTTTCGTCGCTTGTATAGCAATTTCGTCATAGTTTTCGTCGCTTGCTATACAAGCGACGAAACTTTCCGTCGCCTGTATAGCAATTTCATTGGAATTTTCCCCATTTGGTCGTCGCTATAGCAACGAACTATGAATGCAAACTATGATGAAATTGCTATACAAGAGACAAACTTCCATCGCTTGTATAGCAATTTTGTCTTAGGTTGCTACATATGGCCATCACTATAGCGACAGAACAGTGTTATTTAAAAAAAAATGGTCCAATAATTCCCAATGTAGAATGTCATCGTAGTAGAGCTCGACCATATGATTTAACAATAGATTGATCAATTGAAGGAGCAGTATGAGAGGGTTTACTTCAAATACCTTGAGTCAAACATAGATGATAAGATGGATGAAGTACAAATCCATGAGCACAATGACAAGATGGATGAAGCATAAAGCCTAAGATATAGATGACAAGATGGATGAAGTACAAAGCCTCAGATATAGATGACAATATGGATAAAGCACAAATCCTTGTGCTAAGACAAGATCTTTTGGAAGATGAGAAGAGGTTAAGGAATATGGAAAGGGAGTTAGCATGGAAAGCACAAGCACAATTTGCAATGACAAAGAAAATGAAACAAAGAGTTGATGTTGAAACAATAGCATTAGCTAAGGTCATGCATAAAGAGAAGGAAATGATATAGACATCTATGGCATAGTGAACATAGAATCTCTAGCTTTCTATTTTTTCTTGGAAGCCATTATTATTATGAAAAATGAACACAATAAGAAACCAAGAACACAAAGAAAGAATGGTTCATCTATATTTTTAAATGAAGAGAACAATATTCTCTTTATAATAATGATATGAAATAAACCCTAACTACTCTAACCCTAATTGTACAAACCCTAAAATGACTTATGTGTACTTTAATACAACAATTAAACATAAAATAACTTAAAGTCATCAAGTGACTTTATTAATATGCTTAAGTCTATAGTCTACATAGCCTTTATATTCTAACACCCTTCCATTTAGAAAATACATCAAATTTGTATTTGAATTTTACAAAAAAAATTGGGCCCAAGGACATGGTGAGAATGCCTAGAGTGTGATCATATGTAGGACAATATTGTATCTCAATTGTTCCATCTTCTACAAGTTGTCAGATAAAGTTAGTGAATGTAAATATGTTTGGTATGCTCATGGAAGACTCGATTCTTTTCCAACTTAAGAAGTCTCTGATTATTATAGTACCTTAGGGTAGGCTTGTTTTGTTGGATCTTCATATCTACAAGCATATGTATGAGCCAAACTCCTTCACATGCTCTTTTCATTGCTGCTTGAAAAAACATAGTTTGATGTGGATTTCCCATCATCCACTTATCCTACCCAATTTGAATCTATATAACCACACAATCAAGGTTATTTGTGCATGCCATACAAAATGACAAAATATAATGTTACTTTCACATATTGTTGCACTCTATTTGTTGTTGTCCAATGTTCTACATTTGTAATGGTCCTAAATCGAGAGATGTAGCTAACTAAAAAAATCAAGTCAAGTTTAGTGGTTGTAAGATAGATTAATCTCCCCACTAGTTTCATGTAGACCAATTCATTAACTGCTTTCAAAACAACATTGACAATCTACCATTCTAAATTTGTCTATCAAAATTTTAGCATACTTTGTCTGTGAAACAAAAATATGTTTATATGTTTGCTAGAGTTCTACACCCGAGCAGTAACGTGGGAGGCCTAAGCCAGTGATGTCAAAAGTTGTACATAAATTGGATTTTACCTATGATATTACCCTTTCCTCGCTACTTGTGAAGATGATTCCATCTACATATATAACCAGAATAATTACATCATATCCAATCCTTTTAACATAAATATTGGGATCTCAAGGACTCTATTGGAACCCTTGTTCACCCAAATACTTGTTGATTTTGATGTACCATGATCTGTGTGCCTACTAGATGTTCTTTCCTCAAAACTTGGAAACCCTATGGTTGGTACTGTATAATTATTCCTCCAAATATCCATTGATGAAGGTATGATTCACATCCATCTGGTATAGTTTCTAGCGAAATTGTGTTTGCATGGCTAGAACTAAATGGATCATGCTCATCTTTGTTGTGGGAGAAAAGGTCTCTTCATAATCAATTCCTTCTTTCTATGTGAATCCCGTTACAACCATTCTTTCCTTATGCTTGTCAAGTGTCCCATCTACTTTTCACTTGAATTTATACACCCACTTATAGCTAATGGGTTTCTTCCCTGGATGTAGCTTTGTAAGGACCCATGCCTGGTTTTTTACTATGGTCTCATGTTCATTCAACTTGGATGGCCTTTCCCATTTTGGTATTCATTTGGCCTCTTCATATTCCCAAGGTTCATATAATTCTTGAATGTTATCCATCAAATCATAAATGATTGTATCATATTTCTTACCTCTTCTTGGTCCTTCTGCCCTCATCTCATCTAGTTGAACATCTCCAATGGTGTTGTTCCCCCATTTTGGTCTCTTCTTAGGATTCTCTTTTTCCACGTCAACAGTATCATTTTGTTGATTTGGGGTACCTGGAACTGCTTCACAACTAGGATTTTCCAAGCACTCATCCCAAGAATTCTCCCCCCATTCAGGTGGAGGTTTTACAAGCATCCTACTTGAGCTACTAGTAAAAACTTCCTCATTTGCATAAATGTAGAAATCCAAATTCGTTTGAAATAGCCCTGCATGAGTAACTTTGGGAAAGAGGTTACTTACTAATAGGAACTTCTATCGAGTGTGTACTTCAAAATCCACTAAATGGGGAAAACACATTATTGAAATGGAGGTTAGTCGCGTAGACTAAATTCCTAAGAGCTTGCCTCATGAATTACCAAAACAAGAACAAAAAACACAAGGAATGAACACCTCACGTATTATCCATCCAATTCTTTTAGGTGAGAAATCCAAAGTCAGGAAGGCATCTCCTCCTCTCTTTTCTTATGGTAAGGAAACAATTCCTCTTGAATGCTACTTGATCACCACTTTTCAAGAACCATCATTTATGAACCAAGGATAAGACAAAGAAACGAGCCTAATCCCATCAACGACAACATTGCAACTCAAGCTTACTTTGTCGGTATGTCCACATCAACTTATGTATATGCTTTGTGAGTGTCATTGTAGCCTACTAGCATTAGTGTCTTTCTTTTGGGATCTAGTTTGGTTCGTTGTTCTTTAAGAACCCATGCATACATAAATGAACCAAAAAATTTGAGATTCCCACAAAATTACAAAATGTCTTCTTAACCGTGTTATTTTATTCAAAACCATGTATCGTCATTTAAATCCAAGGCTCCCTCGTGTGTGATGCACCTGCAACAATTAATTAATACGAATATGCGAAATAGAAAAAATGACAGAACTCAGAATCACTTTTATATTGATCACAGGCCACTTCGAGGGGGAAACCTCCTATGAGCAAGCTCAATACAAATAACTTCACGGTGCCTTCATAGGTCTCAACACACACTTATATACTAAGTCTAGGAACCAATACTATGGGTCAAAACCATGGGCCACTACAAACTATGGATCAACAATACTATGGGAAACTTACAAAGCATATGCGCCAACAACAATAACACAAACTATTGATCAACAAATACTACGGGATGACTTACAAAGCATATGCGTCCAACAACAACATACTAACAAAGTAAACACATGGGTTCCTAACATCCCCTCCCCCTTAAAAAAAGCTTTGTCCTCAAAGCTTTAGATGTGGAAATTGTTGTTGAATCTGAAGGAGTGGTTCCCATGTAGCATCCTCTGGTTGCATGCCGTGCCACTGAATTAAGACCTCTGTGATAGAGCGAGAGTGAAGCTGACACGTGTGCCGATTGAGGATGGCCTCTGGCTCCAAACGGATGGATCCTTCATTATCCAGTTCCGGTAAAATCGTTTGTCCACTGATGTTGGTGCTAAGAACTTTCTTCAGACAAGAGACATGAAAGACTGGATGAATGCAGGAAGAAGGAGGAAGTTCCGATTTATAAGCAACGGACCCAATCTTCTGAAGAATCTGATATGGCCCATAGAACTTTGGAGTGAGCTTATGACGCCCTTTGAGTTTCAAGGAGGATTGTTTGTACAGTTGGAGACGAAGAAAAACCATATCACCGACTTGAAAAGTGCGCTTAGAATGGTGCTAATCAGCTTGTTGCTTCATACGATTTCTTGCCATGTGAAGATTGTCCCGCAAAATGTGAAGAATCTAATCGTGGTTTCGAAGGACCGTGTCAACTTCCTGAACTGGTGAACTGGTGGGGGTGTATGGAAGAAGAGCTGGAGGTGCCTGACCATAGACTGCTTCATATGGGGTCATTTTAGAGGCAGTGTGGTAAGAGGTATTGTACCACCATTCAGCGAGAGGGAGCCACTTTTCCCACTGATGTTGTTGTTCTGAGGTGAAGCAACGAAAATAAGTTTCCAAGCATTTATTGATAATTTGAGTCTGACCATCTGTTTGTGGGTGATACCATGAACTCATCTTCAGTTTGGTTCCAGTGTGGCAAAATAGTTCTGTCCAAAAATGACTAGCGAAAGTCGCATCACGATCCGAGACAATGGAAGAAGGGATGCCATGAAGATGAAAGATCTGGTCCAGGAAAATTTGAGCGACGGAGGAGGCTGTATAGGGATGGCTGAGAGCACAAAAATGACTATATTTGGAGAGGCGATCAACCACAACGAGAATCACTGTCTTCCCACCAGATTTAGGGAGCCCTTCAATGAAATCCATAGAAATATCTGTCCAAATCCGTGTAGGTATGGGAAAGGGTTCAAGCAATCCTAGAAGGAGTGTTGTTTCACCCTTATTGCGCTGGCAGGTATCACATTCAGCCACCATCTGTTGAATTGTCTTTTTCATGCCCTGCCAAAAGAAGTTACGCCGTGCTCATTCATACGTTTTGAGGAACCCAGAGTGCCCTACCGATGGAGAAGCATGGAGTTCATAAAAGACATCCTGTTGAAGATCTGTGCTCTGGGGAAGCACCAGACGACCCTTGTATCACAGAGAAGCACCATCCCAAGAGTAATGTGGTACAACAGAAGGGTTTTTGGTCAAGCATTGGATGATTTGAGATAAGGAAGAGTCATTGACATAACCCTGTTGAACAGATTGCAACCAATTTGGAACAGGCATAGAAATAGCTGAAAGAGAACCTTGGGCATCAAATGTGCAAGAAAGAGCATCTGCCACAATATTGTCTTTACCCTTCTTGTAAGTGATCTCATAGTCATAACCCATGAGTTTGCTAACCCATTTCTATTGTGCCGGGGAGGAGACACGCTGGTCCAAGAAATATTTCAAACTCTGGTGATCAGTGTTGATGCATAAATGATTCCCTAAGAGGTATGGGCGCCACTTCTGTACTGCATGCAAAATAGCCATCATTTCCTTCTCACAGGTAGAGGCACCTAAATTCTTACCTGAAAGGGCTTTGCTGGTGAACGCAATGGGGTGTTCATCTTGAAGGAGAACAGCACCAAGTCCATTGCCGCAAGCATCACTCTCAATAGTGAAGGGCTTGGAAAAATCGGGCATAGCTAGCACAGGTGTAGTACACATAGCTTGTTTTAGTTTGTCAAATGCATACTGAGCAGCAGGTGTCCATGTAAAAGCATCCTTTTTCAATAGAGAAGTTAATGGAGCTGCAATCTTCCCAAAATCCTTGACAAACTTGCAGTAGTAGCCAGTCAACCCCAAAAAACCACGAAGGCTCTTAAGTGTCTGAGGATGCGGCCAATTGTTCATGGCATCGATTTTGGCAGGATCCACGCGAACCCCTTGTGCTGAGATAATGTGCCCGAGATAGTCAACTTTCTTCTGTCCAAAAACACATTTAGACTGCTTGGCATGGAGATGATGGTCAGAGAAAAGTTGCATGACAAGATCCAGATGCTGGAGATGTTCATCCCATGTTTTACTGTAGATGAGGATATCATCAAAGAATACCAGAATGAATTTCCACAAGTAGGGTTGAAATATTTTATTCATTAAGGCCTGGAATGTGGAAGGAGCATTAGTGAGGCCAAAGGGCATGACCAAAAACTCATAATAGCCATCATGTGTGCGAAAAGCTGTTTTAGGGATATCATCCTCATGAACTCGAATTTGATGATACCCAGAATGAAGATCCAACTTGGAGAAAAAGTGAGCCCCATGAAGCTCATCAAGAAGCTCATCAACAACAGGAATTGGAAACTTATCCTTGATGGTGAGGTGATTAAGTGCTTGGAAGTCAATGCAGAGGCACCATGACTCATCTTTTTTGCGAACAAGAATAACTGGAGAAGAAAAGGAACTAGTGCTTGGGCGAATAATACCTTGCTTCAATAAGTCCCGAACGAGCATTTCAATCTCCATTTTTTGGTGAAATGGGTAGCGATAGGGCCTGATGTTGGGAGGAACGCTGCCAGGAAGGAGATGAATACGATGGTCTTATGGCCTGGAAGGTGGCAATCCCACTGGTTCAGCAAAGACACCTGTATGTCAATCCAGAATTTGTTGTAGATCCAAAGGAGTAGTGGAGACCAATGATGGTTGCATCTGAATGGAATGGATCTGAGCGATGACACCATGTGAATTCTTCTTGAGGATTTTTTCCATGCGATGTGAACTGATGATGCTGAGAGAACCTGGTTGTAATCCTTTCAATGTGTGTTTTTGTCCATTGAGGGAAAACTGCATCCAAAGTTCAGCAAAATCCCATAAGATAGGGCCAAGTGTGCGTAGCCATTGAGCGCCCAAAACCACATCACATCCGCCTAGGAGAAAGGCAAACATGTCAGAGCGCAAGGTATAATCTCCCATAGAGATACGCACATTTCGACACTTCCCTTTGCAAGGTAAGGTGCCCCCATTGGCAATCATGACTTCAAAGTTGGAGCAAGGATGGATAAAACAATTAGCTTGTTTGGCGATCCGAGGATCAATGAAATTATGAGTGCTACCAGAATCAATGAGTATTATAAGAGGAAGCTTCTTGAAGTAACCCCTGAACGGCATTGTTTGGGGGGTGGTGATTCTAGCTAAAGCATGGAGAGATATCTCTGGCTATTCATCCTGAGACGGAGGGTCAATAGGCGGTTCTTGAATGTCGACCGGAGCATCCAGTGTTTTTGGATCTTCATCACCAATTTCAAAGGTAGGCGGAGACTCCACATCCAAGAGATAGAGCTTTTGTTGAACACATCTATGTCCTTGAGTGAATTTCTCATCACAATTATAGCAAATCCCCTTTTCTCTGTGTGCTTGCATCTCTGTTTCAGACAAACGCTTGATAAGAGTTGGTCGAGGATCCTGCGGTATAGGTGGTCGTTGAGAACCCATATTTCGGAAGGGAACAAAATTGGGCTTGGAGCGTTGTTGGGCTGCAATCTTGTCTTCTTCCAGCTTAGCCAACCCTAGGGCTTCCATCATTGTGGTGGGACAGAACATTTTTGACCTCAGAGCGGATGGCATCCTTTAGACCACTGATAAAACAACTCCGGTAAAAGTCATCAGACAATCCTTCGGTGTGGTTGGCTAGGTTCTCAAATTCGGTTTGATACTCTCTCATAGTGCCAATTTGGCGAAGTTTAGTGAGGGCTCTGGTGAAGTCATCAAAAGCACTAGGACCAAATCGTTGTAAAAGGAGCTGAAAAAAGTCTGACCATTTGGGCTCTGGATGAGCCTTGATGTACCAATGGTACCATTGAAGAGCTTCCTGTTCCAAGTGAAAGGATGCCAGTAGAACTTTGTTGACATCAAAAGTATTATGCAGACTGAAATACTGTTCTGCACGATAGATCCATCCAGTTGGATCAGTACCATTGAAGCGAGGAAAATCAAGCTTCGGACCACGGAAATTGCTGGAAGAAGAGAACCCATTGTCTGATGAAGACTCGGACTGCCGTTTGTTGTTCATAGCTGAATGTTCAAGATGGAGGCCGAGAAATTTTTCATCCAGATCTTGGAGTTTGGCTTGGATGGCTACAAGTGCTTCTTCCATGGTTTTTGCTCCTGCACGGGTGACAAACATAACCAGGAGTTTTTTTTTACTGGGTAGGAAAACAAAAACAGAAACTACTTCAGTAAGGGGAAATCTGGACTTGGAAAAAAATCTGAAGGGTAATTGGGGTTTGACTAGGTGTTGGACACTGTCGACTAGACAGGGAAGCAAAAATGAGGATTTCAGAAGCGGGGTGAAAGAATGGAAAAATTTGGCAGAGGGGGACGAAGAAGCAAAATTCAGAAAATAACTATGTGGTAAAATTTGAAGGTGATTGGGTGAAATATGAGGAAGTTATGGCAAACCCTAAAAATAGACAAATGTGGGCTTTCAGGCTTTGGGAAGGGGAATTGGGGATAGGGTCCTAAGGAATGAAATATGCAGAATGGGATGACAAGGGTTCCCCAAAAATTTCAAGGGAAACAGAGTGAAAACAAGGGAGATATGGACAAAAAACCTTTTCTTTTTTTCCAGATTGGAGCGGCTACGGATCGAAAGGGATCTGGAATAGCACCGAATGGATTGAAAATGGATGGATCTGGAACGGCTTGCAAAATGGATCTGAAACGGCGCAGTAGTGATCGACAATTGTTCAGCTGAAAGTAGATATGGACCCCAGGTATGTGCGGCTTCCTAACAGTTCAGGGGTTTCACTCGGCCACCAATGTTGTCTGACGGCTTGCGTATTGGGGCAGTACCCCTCACTCCACGGCTCAGGTAAAACTGATAACCGCTTTGCCACAAATGACAGCTCTTGGTTTACCTCACGGGTGGGAACTAATCAATCAGGTAGGGGTCGTTGCCCTTTTCGCTGGCAGGTCCTCTCAATGGGCCAACTACTTCGGGGTTCCTATGGTACTCCTCACAATGAGTTTTAGGGCTTATGCCCAAGTACGTCCCATAGTTAAGCGAATAGGGATTATTCCCAAATCCGAACCTGCAACAGATGCGAAAAGAAAATTGGCATAAATTTCACCCAGGGAGCCCAAGAAAGTGCTCTGATACCAGATGTGATGCACCTGCAACAATTAATTAATATGAATATGCGAAATAGCAGAAATGACAGAACTCAGAATCACTTTTATATTGATCACAGGCCACTTCGAGGGGGCAACCTCTTATGAGCAAGCTCAATACAAATAACTTCACGGTGCCTTCATAAGTCTCAACAGACACTTATATACTAAGTCTAGGCGCCAATACTATGGGTCAAAACCATGGGCCACTACAAACTATGGATCAACAATACTACGGGCGACTTACAAAGCATATGCATCAACAACAATAACACAAACTATTGATCAACAAATACTACGGGACGACTTACAAAGCATATGCGTCCAACAACAACATACTAACAAAGTAAAGACATGGGTTCCTAACATCGTGAAACTATAAATTTTCTTCTGAGTTTCAGAATTCTTACTTTTTCTTGTAGGCTATGTTGTTTAGAATTAAACCCCATGACTAGGATGAGGTTACCAATGTACTAAGTAAGTGGAAAATTAATACCCTTAAATGGATTTATATACAGGTTTATAAGACCCACGAACATGCATCCACAGTCCTATAAGACTATCTTAGGAAAGAAAAAACTAAAAGGGAAAGAGAGAGGAGAAAGATATGCACCTTTTTCAAATTATGATCCCCACTGCTCCCTTGGCGCCTTCCCAATCTGCTCCTTGATGCCCAATTACAACCTACAATCACAAACAAATAAGCCTTCCAAAAACAACTTTGACTACAAATAAGAATGTAAATGACATGAAATATAAATGAAGCATCTGCTTTAACATTTTCAACATGATTCATGAACATTTCTTCTAAGTCAATACTATAACATAGACCATGCTTGTTTGGGGGAGGGAAAGAAGTCAAATTTTCATTATGACGGTGAAAGAATACAAATCCATACCTTATCATTTCAAGGAACCTTATTGAAGTCAAATTTTAGGTCTCTCTTCTTTGACACTCCAACAATCCCACTCCTATTTATTGAATGCATACATGGGTGAAGTAACTTAAGAGGAGTAACCTCTACAATCATGGATACATGACCAACAACATGGGTTTCTGACTTGGATGGGAGATGAAGGGTGTGATGAAGCTTGATTATGCCTACGTAATCTTGCTACAATGGGTGTCCCCTGATTGGATCATCTCATTTTCTCTTACACTACAACAATTCCACTATGATATTCTGAATGCATAATGTTGTCACTAGATCTGTCCCACAAAATTTTTGTATTCCGATAGTGTGTATGTGAAGAAGGTACCCTGATTTACTGTTGCTAGAATGCTCACAAGTATTTTCGCCAAAGTAATTTTCTCCGGAGTCTGCACACTTTTCACTATCCTGCATTAACTTATCTCTTCTTCCAAAATTCCGTCAAATCTTCCAGGTTTTATGCTCTTAAGATTTGATTCCATGAAATATTAACCATGCATTTTATTTTTCATAAAATAATAATTTTTATTTTTAAAGAATTAACATTATTAAATAATAGTTTTTTTTGAAATTATTATTTAATGGTTTTAATTTTAAATATATATATATATATATATATTAATTATTTTAAACTTTGCTTTTTATCTCTTGAAACCTTCACTTCTCTTCACGTTGCCATTAAAAAAGGTTAAAAGGGATAAAGTTTGTTTTTCCAAAGTGTTTGCTTCAGCCACGATCCACTCATAGCCTTTAAAAAAGGTTAAAAGGGATAAAGTTTGTTTTTCCAAAGTGTTTGCTTCAGCCACGATCCACTCATAGCCTTCACCGTTTATCTCATTAGCCACCATCCACACTAAGTCACCAAGCTCTTTTATGCTCCACGCGTTGGTGAAAATCATTAACATTTGGCTATATAAAGACACCTAAAATCTTTTTCCTATTAGATGTGGGAATTATCAAGTAAATTTGAAAATTAAAAAAAGAACACGCTGTCAAAATAATTTTTTGAGTGCTCAAGTTTCAGGTTCAAGCTGTCAAGCTTTGAGAATGCCATCATATCTATCATAGTTTACTAGCTATAATGGATAGCGTTACACATATGTCAATGCTAGTCCTTTTGCTTATTTAAATTATCCACCAACGGAATGAGCTTGATACAAGTATGATGATGACAAAGATCTGACAACACTCATTGCCATATAATTGTGCTCAGAAATCTTCCAAATGTCAAATTGAAGAAGTTCAAATACCTGTCCAAAAAATACTCAGGAAAATGTCAGCAGTGTAAGGGTCAGTTCACATTAGTAGAATGAAAGGAACGTAAAGCCTAACTTTGGACCAACATTGAAGCCAGAGGATCAGTAGTCAAAGTACAAGGTATTCGATGAACATGTGGCAGCTATGAGAATTCACTAAAGAAGCAGATTCATAAAAACCTTCGGCTTGTTTTCTTCAGTTCAACAGGTGGCAGAATAGTGCAATTCAAAATCAAACAGCCATTTTCATTCCATATTTAATGGCAGAATATCAGTGTGTAAATTCTCTTTTCAAGAGATTTGTTCGAAGATCTTTTGGCAAACTAAATTGAATATTTTTAGAAATCGATTGTCCCAAATATCAAGCAATAGTCAAAGGATCAAATCCAGATTTTAATGCAGTATTTTGGTTGTTGAGGATTGCAGGTGGCAGAGCACATGCCAAGATGATATTTTTGGTTAAACAAACTGAGTATTTCTGAATTTGATAGCATAAACTTAATCTTCTTCCAACATACAAACTAGTTCGAGATTGATGGCGAAATATTGGCATCTAATCGGGTTATTTCCAGCACATTAATGCACAGAGAAAGTTGGAGAACAAAACACTTAGCAGTAGTGGATATCAATCAATAATTCTCCAGATTTAAAAAGATTTGTTTTGTCCCACCAAATAAGCATTGGATCAACATTCAAAGGGATAGCTGAAGAAGTGCATCTCATATTTGGTCACTAAAGTTTGTGCTCGAAATCAGCTAGACCAAGCTCAATGACATATTTTGAGTTATTTCTTGTTATTTCTTTACCTGAAATAGAAACTTCGATTCTTTTCTCATGGATTTGAAACCTCTTTTGTAACGAATGTAAATTATATAAAGGACAAGCTGGAATGTCTCTCTTGTCATCTAAGTTTAGAATTTGTTTATGGAATGTGCATTTTCCCTTCAATTAGGGAATTTATGTAGCTACTAATTTAGTTGGGTGAAGGTAAGTTAAGATGTGAATGTGTCAAGTGTGTACAAAGATGTATTCCAACTCGTAACTCCGGGAGTGGCACCCAAATAGTTTTTTTTGTGGATAGATGCATCACACACACACATGAAGACACGAAGAATTTTGTGGGCCATGCTTACGCAAAGAAGAGATGGCAACGTTTCTTCTTGTCCGGCTCACTATGAGATTAAATATTAAAAATGTTGTTTATTTATAGAGGCTCGAAGGGATCACTGAGAACAATTCCATCATAACAGGCAGCTTTGGAGTGAATTTATATAGAGGGTGTCCTAGAACAACACATTAAAAAAAATCCCACCAGCATCTCTCAAACTCTCTACGTATCCATCAAGCACTAGTCTAATAATAGTGCCCCTAAACACAAATTTGCATCGATGTTAAGATTGCTTGTGTAAGCTAGGGAAACCAGAACACAAACATTCTTGAAAATTCAAGACAATATTTAATCACCAATTTCTTTGTAGCTACCCAAGTGCTAGCTATACTCTAAGTTATCAAATCACTCTATCAGAATAGATGTTGGGCAATCTCTAATGGCTCATTGCTAGAAAGTAGACAAAGTAATGCGAACAAAGCCAAACATGACTATCACGGATCAGTCATGAAATTATGTCAGGATCTGGGATTAGCCTTGAACTCTTGGAATTGGGAAAAACAACAAGTAGTTAAGCCTCTTGAGCACATGAGTTTTGAAGTCATAAAAAATGATAGGTGTAAACCAACCGTTGTAACAAAGAATCACCTTATTAGTTGTAATATTTGCTAACATAGAATCACCTTATTCGTGGTGTCATGTGTCGATATTATAGCAACTGCATCCATTGCTTGGAGGTCCAAATTGGCAAGTCCCAAAAGGAATATTAGATGGACTCACCTCTGAGGATGCCACCAGTCTGGGTAGGATTACCGGGGCTAACATGAAATCTGGCCATCTTATCAACAACTTTGCTGCCTTGGGATTCTCTGTGGGGAAAATGGTCATTTTATCAGGTAGGATAACATTGTAAGCTCATTTACAACAAATATTTCCATTCCAATTTAACATAGTTGATATTATTAAGAGATTTTTCCTTTTCAATTCAACATAGTTGATTGATATTACTGAAAGACTTTAGTATATCTGATCAGGTGCACATAATGTGGGTTTCTCCCAGTGCCTGATCAACTCTACAAATTTTCTCCGGCTAAAACTGATCCAACTATGGAACCACGCTTTGTGACAACACTGCAGGCCAATTGAAACGTTGTAGGCGATCCCTCCAAATTCCAAGCAATTTATATAAACACACCCTTCGTATTTGATAACACTTACTTTAAGAATCTAGTAGCAGCCATAGGACTTTTGTTCTTATACCAAGTTCTGTTTAGCGGATATATCTAAACGAGGGAGCTCTTGGAAGTAATGACTGATTGCAACAACGGAGAAAGTTTCCAATATTGTACTACATTTAAGATTGTACTATGACTAATCCAACATGTAACTTTGGGAGTGGCACCCACAATTCATCAAGCTAAATTTCTTGTATGTCTGATTTGGTCTGTAATTCCTATTAGTTCCATTACATTTGGTTCCTTTTTGTTGCAGAAATGATTGAAATGAGTGTGTAACATGATTCATTGTTGGACTATGATTAGGTAGACAAGGCCCAGCATACCCTCTCAGAATATTGAAGTTTGAAACCTAACAGATTGCTTAGAGATCCTAATACAGGGGCCTAAGCACCAATACAAGGAAAAGTTCCAAGTAGATATGTTGAATTTCATAATATGTTGGTAGTGTTTTCAACAACCTAAGAGTTTGAAGTTGTTCATTCAAGCAACATGAAAAGGTAAGCAGTGAATGGTACCTGGGGCATTGTTAGAGATCTGACAATTTCCTATGGTGTTGCTAACATTGTCATTCCTAGTTCCAGGTATGAGAATATTTACTTTCATGTTAGTATCCTTTTTTGTTTTATTTCTTGGGAAATAATCTTAGTAGCCCGTGTTTAAATTAACATCAACTTTGAGTCACTGAAGGTCATGGTTGAGACTCAATTTCATGATTATTTGGGATATCATAGATCCCATGCAACTTCATATTCCTAACCACCTATATTATGTTTCCATCAAAATCCAAGGGGGAAGAAATAAAACTTGAATATTAAATGATTCTACCACTATACCTTAAAACCAAAATATAATTGCCAATCCAAAAATTCCTAAAGATCCAACTCCTCAACAAGATACATAGGATTTAAAATCACTTGCAACATTAAAGGTGAGAATAAGGAAAACCACACTTGCAAAATGGTGAAGCATATATTGTGGTGAACCATATCTTAGCTTTAAGTTTTAAATGCAAAGCACAACATTTAATGATTAAATTGGTTTTAGGGTACACCATACCTCAATATCCTGCAATATATTCCTTCAAGTCCAGCATGTCCCAAAAACAATGAGCTACAATAACCATGTAAGAAGTACTGAAAACATTAACACTAATAAAAACAGCAATATATATTAGAAGTGAACCAATTATAAACTCAACATCAGATGTTGGGGAAGAACTCCCTTATCCTCAGATTTCAATCTCTCAGCGTTAGGT
This sequence comes from Larix kaempferi, assembly GCA_027924585.1. NCBI lineage: Eukaryota > Viridiplantae > Streptophyta > Pinopsida > Pinales > Pinaceae > Larix > Larix kaempferi. The sequence goes on from BSBM01001063.1 coordinate 5,929,718, forward strand.
TAGATACATGAGACTCAACTAGACCAACATACCTATGAAAGGAGAGAACCCGAAACTGGAAAAGACCCTAAAATAGATCATCCAACCCTAACAAATCAAAAACAGTAGCAGCACAGTAGTACGACCAACACACAATAAAAAATGACAGCAAAGTACTCAAAAAAATTTATATAAGGTAACGCTATGGTGGATGGCACCTAAGGAGGTCTATTAAGGTCAACGCAAGGGAAGACATCAATCCCAAGGGGTCACGCTGGTCATCAACAAGATGGACGTCAACATTTAAGGGTTGTATAGCTCAATGTTACCATGCAAGGTTCAATCACGAGTCAGCACAAGGATAAACATAACATACAAGTAAAATTGCAAGCCAACGGAACATAATAAGGCAACACAACATCATAATAGGCTCATGCACATCAAGTTAACGTCAAGGTAGGTTACTTGGCCTTCTCAACTATTTGTGGTCATACATCTCATGTGTCTCATGTAATGAATGGAAACTCATAATCATCATCCCAGGATAAGGAAGCTCATGTGGTCATCTCATCTTCCTCAGGTTAACTCTGCAAGGGGTGGCCAGGCTCTTGACGATAACCATAGTCCTAGGAAGATGTCACACATATTGAGAAATAAGCTTTGCAACAAAGTCAACAAACATTTCACATATAAATTTCAAAAAGCACAAGCATAGTTATATTACTTGTTCTAATCAGCACAGTACTATCAAACATAGAGCTACATAAATCATCAAAGTACTGAAGAAGAAACATCTACCACAAAATTATCTTCATATCATACTTGCAAGTCACCAATTAGGACTTTCACGAACTTCATGTAAAAATAATTAAATATTCAAGAATATTTTTCTTTACAACTAGCTAGAGTACTTATATCTAATGAATGATATCTAGAGTTAGCAATGCAGAAACCATAACTCAATATCCTTCATGTACAGCATGTCCCAAAAACAATGAGCTACAATAACCATGTAATAAGTACTCAAAACATTAACACTAATAACAATAGCAATCTATATATAACACTAGCAATATATATTAGAGCTGAACCAATTATAAACTCAACAATAGATGTTGGGGAAGAACTCCCTTATCCTCAGACTTCGACCTCTGAGCATTAGGTTAGATGCATGAGACTCAAATAGAACAACATACATGTGAAAGGAGAGAACTTGGAACTGGAAAAGACCCTAAAATAGATCATCCAACCCTCACAAATAAAAAACAGTAACAGCACAGCAATACGACCAACACACAATAAAAAATGATAGCAAAGTACTCAAAAAATTCATATAAGGTAATGCTACGATGCGTGGCACCTAAGGAGATATATTAAGGTCAACGCAAGGGTGGACATCAATCCTAAGGGGTCACGCTAGTAATCAACAAGATGGACGTCAACATTTAAGGGTTGTATAGCTCAATGTTACCATGCAAGGGTCAATCACAAGTCACAATAAGGATAAACATAAAGTACAAGTAAAATAGCAAGCCAAGGTAATAAGGCAACAGGACATCATAATAGTCTCATGCACATCAAGTCAATGCCAAGGTAGGTTACTCGGCCTTCTCAACTGTTTGTGGTCATATGTCTCTTGTGTCTCATGCAATGACTGGAAGCTCATAATCATCATCCCAGGATAAGGAAGATCATGTGGTCATCTCATCTTCCTCAAGTTAACTCTGCAAGGGGTGGCCAGCCCCTTGACGACAACCATAGTCCTCAAAAGATGTCACACATATTGAGAAATAAGCTTTGCAACAAAGACAACAAACATTTTGCATATAAATTTCAAAAAGCACAAACATAGTTATATTAATTGTTCTAATTAGCATAGTACTATCAAACATAGTGCTACAGAAATCATTAGAGTACCATAGAAGAAACTTGTAACAAAATTGAAAATTTTTCATGCCTTCAGTTAGTCAAATACAAATCTTTAATGCTTTCAACTACATTTTTTTAGATGTTTTGATTTTTTTCCTCAGAAATTCATAGAGGGGGACTTCCTCTTCGATGTCTTGACCCATTTTATTTGTTGTTCCCTCTCTTTCTATTGATTGTGTGGATATGCATTCCTGTACCGTACTTTTGGTACATCGATTAGCAGGGGGTGGAGGTGGTTGGAGAGGGGCATCATCTGCAAAAAGAAAGACAATTATATAGATATAAATGCGCAGTTATTATTGAGATACGTATTTCATTATTTCCAATATAATTACAATGATCTTTACCTACTAGATGACTAGCTGAGTCAACTGTAGTGTTCATTGGTTCTGACATTTGTTTCTCTCCCGACTGATCATGAGAAGGTACATGCTCTGCCATTCATAGAAAAATATTAATTAGTAAATGTGAGAAATTATGTATTTAAATTCATATTGAATACATTTGTTTTATAGCATACATACCTGAATGGCTAGGCAACTCCCCACCATCACCTTGGATCGGTTTGGTACGGCTACTCTCACTACTTTTGTTGGTCTCACCCTGAAAACAAAAAAAGCATTCAATTTTCGATGTAATAATTCATGAATATATTACAGAAGTACATTATAATGGTTGCCTTATTGATTTTATTTGCCTTTGCACCACTCAATGGGGAAATTGGGGTTTGCCCCAAGCTTTTTTCGATGTTCCAACACCTGTTGAAAACCGTACTTGAAGTCGATCTTCAAGTCTTCTTTAGTGGCTTCCTCTTGAAAAGCATTTCCCTGCAATGCATAACACCATGTAAAGCACTTGCCATAAATCAATTAATTGTTCACTACAGTTAGAAAAATAAATTAATTTTTGGCTACAAAAAATGATCATTCGATTCTTACAATTCTTGCCCTTAGCTTTTGATATCCACCCTAGCCTAGTTTGTGCTGCCCATGTTGATCTACTATTTCCTTTGTTGCTTTAGAGGTGTCTGGGAGCCTATGCAAGGTTGCAAATATGTTAGATATCACAACTTCAATATATTTAAAAGTTTAAAATTACAAATTGAACATTCTTCACTGAAAATATGATGTGTCATACCTTCTTGAACCGATTGGCCTATTCTTTCCTTGTTTTCTCAATGCCTTCTCCTTTGCATCCTCCATGAGCACCTTCCACTCCTTCTCCGGAGCCATCGAAGGATGCTCATATTTGGTGTTAATTTGCAGATTGTCCCTAAATTCTGCCCTGACATATTTCAAATTTAAGCCAGCTGCTGTGGTGACACCCTTTTTACTGAAGGTTTCACCAAACAAGCTGACCATGTGGTTCATCAAATCATCTTTCAATTTGTCATTTTGGGCATTCCATTGTGTACAAATGGTGGGCCCAAAAATCTCCAACGCCTTTTCATGCAAGTTCTTATAAAAAACGTTATTTCCTACAAAAAACATATGATCATTAAGTTAAACTAATTTGAGTTATGTGGCTTTGAATTACATGAAAAAAAACACTGAATAAATTAAATAATACCTGCAATCTTTAGTATCTTGATTGGAACACATTCATCGTTCACCAAGAAGCTATCGAGAAATGATCCCTTGCTAACCACACGTATTGTGCCAGGATAGAAATGATCACAGTTGATGTTATCCTCCTCGCTATCATCCTGTGAAGCAATGGTGGTTGGAGGACCATGTTGACCTCCAACATCTGGTGAGGTCATAACATCTAAATTGCATTGCTCTGAAGGAGAGGAAAATAGCCTTGTTGGTATGGTAGATTGATGATGTGTTGATCCATCACTACTACCAATACCGACCTGTGCATCCTATACTCGATGGACAGGTGTTATCTCCAAATATTCCTACAGAAAGTAAACTTCAACAGATTAGATCATATAAAAAAAAGAGAACTAGAACAACATAAATGAATATATGTCATAGTTGGTAAAAAATTTCAAAGATGTCACTTACCCCATATTGGTCTATCTTTTGCCTCAAGTCATCCATTTGTGCTTTGATTTCTTCAGTCCTAGGTCTGATTAAAATAAGTCTAAGAAGGTCTTGATTGCACTTTTTCAACATTTTCTTCACGGTTTCCGTTGCGTTAGTTGAATAAAGTATATCTTCCTCAGCGACTACCTCATCATCCTAATATGGTATGCTCTATGAACATCAATCAATAGACTGTAGTTAATTTATTTCTTCCATTACAAAAATTCACGTATAAAAAAATAATGCATATAATAACAAAAATAAGTACTATAATCATGTTTAGGTACTATTACGCTATCATTTTTCTGGTGCGACAGCATCAGTTACTTCCCACGATTACCCTGCCACAACACAAAAACAAAGACATGTTCATATCGATAAGTAAAAATTGAACCATATATAATAAATGTGATTAATGTAAAAAATAATTATTGTTACTGTGATAGTCACGGATACCTGTCCAAAAGCTGTAGGTGTGTTATGAGTACCGACCTCCGCCACAATACAATAAGAATGATATCATATTGAAATATTTACTCAATTAGCATAAAAAATGCCAAATCATGTTAACAGCTATAATATAATCATGAATTGTGGTTACTATGTCATTGATGCTATTAGGTACTATTAAAATAACATTTACCTCATGCGTCACCATTGGTGACTTTCCAAGGTCAGCTCGTGGCATTTGTGGCATATGGCCACGATCACCCTGCCACAATATAAGAATTAAGACATATTAAAAATGAAAATTACATATATAACAATGTCTCTTAAACGTGATTAATGAAAAGAATGACATATAATTAACCATGTGTATATTATAAAAAGCATGACATAAATAAACTTGATGCAAGAGAAAAATAACAAGTCATTGATCAAAGGTTGAGTTAAATGTTGTATAAGGAAACTACCCCCATAATAGAAACCCCCACATCTGTTCGATTCAAACCGTGATCGATCAACAACTCTTCACTTGCAACTATTGATTTTGTTGCACATATAAATACATGATTTCCTTCATGCCCCTCAAATAGGAAATTGGGTAGCTTATGTGTTGACCTTGTCCATGTGCTATTTATAAACCCTATGATATTTCCTAAATCTTTTGGCCTTCCATCAATATACATAGTTGCTCCTTTGTTCAGACTGTTGTCCAGTAGTTGACAATAATTTGCTGCCACTCCATATGTCCGCATACTTCGCGTATATCGGACCAACAACAACCAATCATTGTATTTGTAGCATGGACCAACATACTTTGTCAATTCAGTTTCAGTGCCATATGACATCTTTATTCCATCCATGGAAAATAGACCTAGTCCATGTAAAGAGGAAGGAGCAATGCGATAAGTCCTCCCATTGAGGAAGAAATCTGTGTCCACTTGGGGTAGCTGCTTGGGTAGCCATCATTTGATGAGATGTCTATACCTCAGGGGAAACTCAATGTCACCTATGCACTTACTATCATAACCACATCATCATCCTTTAGAAACAAAAAGTTCCATGCGTCTACAAAATTTTCTCCTTACCTTTTCACCTCTAGTTGATCTTGACCTATTAGATCTTGTATTAGACATCCTGCTTTCAACCTCTTCTAGTCTATCTTCCTCACTTGAGGAAGATAGATCCGACAAGTAGCTATTTGGGGGTACCTACAATCATTAAAATTGGGTATTATTTATTGCATCCAAACATTATTTAGGTGCGAAATCGATTATTTTGGTGGTATCTACAATCACTGCTTCGATTGTAGCCTATTATATATCAATGCAAATACTATTAGTTCTTGTAAAAGAAAAAAGGTAGGTCTTGACAAATATTCTCAAACAATTTCCACATTCTTATTAAACAACTTCTTTTAATATATATGGACAACGAGTAGATTTATATGCAAGTTTGACAATCTTTTTAGAAGAATTCGAGAAATTTATAACATAATACTTCTCCATGTTGTCTACGACTTGGTTGAGGTTGCCCATGAAACCTAACATTAGGACCTTCCTCTCACAATGAAATACTAATGACCCCAGCCATCACTCTATCTATTCTTTGTTGGATTTTCTTGGAGTTTTTTATTCATAGGTTGGAAGAGTATATTGCTAGAGGAGCTAGGGTTCATGCCAAGTTACAATAGACTCATGAGAGATATGAGGGATATAAGTTTTTATTTGACTTTCTAAAGAATAAATTTGTTGTTGATATCTATGGAATCCCCCTTGGAAGAGACTTCATTCATCATTCATGGCCAAAGTTTGGAGTGTTCCTAGATTTTGGGTGCTTGAGCTTCATTTCATGCCATTTGAAGGTTGAACGCACCCTCAAAACATAGCACAAAGTGATGAGTGAGAGACTCCCAAGGTGAAGGCCTCCCATGAAAATGCTCCAAAATGTGTGGCACTCCATGAAATATGAGCAAGGTATAGGGCATGTCTATCAAGTGCCAAGTAGCTCCAATGGAGTGAACACTCCATCCAAATAGCATGAGAAAGAGTGCATGCAACCATAAAACGTATAATAGATGCCTCACAAAGTGTATGCTCATCCAAATATGGCATTGAAACCATCCAAAGATGTGCACAAAACCCTCCAATAGTGAACGCTATCCAATAAAACCTCAGGAAGTGTGCCAAAAGTCATCCAATAGTGGAACGCTGTCCCATGAAATGATGTGTTACCCCCCATTTTGCATGGGTTTCCACTTGTGATCTTCATTACAATCCTTAGTTGGGGCAACATGTTGAGGGAGATTTGATGCCTTAGGTTCTTGATGATAAAGTGTTTCTTCATATTGATGATGCCCTATATGATTAGCTTGATGGACATTATTGTGCTAGTAGCTGTGTATTTGTCCTATTCATGATATTGGGATATTGAGGTAGTCTTATTTGATTGATTTTGGATTGATTTATGAGGGTTTGGTAGTAAACTTCACATGGACATTCATACTAAGAAGGGCCCTAGTGATCTTGATCTAATTTGTCATCTAGACCACATTGTTATTGGTTTCATGGACCATTTTGATCTTTGGAAGATAGCTTGCACTTACGGATAACTTTGAAGAGGTACTTATTTAGAGGCCCCTGAATCAACATGCTTAAAGTGTGGTATTGTTGGCAGTTTTGGGCAGCCTACTTAAGGTGAAATTTTCTGGTAGAATTTTCAGTTTTTCTTGGTGAACTCTCATGTGATAATTCACACCTATTTTTAGTACTTCCAGCGAGGCAAAGGAAATCACGTCAAAAGGAAATTTAGAAAATATTCAAATATTGTTTATAAAAAGTAGGCCCAGATACTATGTTTACAATATTTTGGCAATCACTAGTTGGGGACAATAGATTTGTTGCATTCCTGAGGAGCATTTTGCTAAGGAGTCTCTCCATATATAGTGTATAAAAGAAATCTTCCTTTGATATATGTCATTATAAAGGATTGGGCTAATAACTTTGAGTTGACATAATTCCCACTATGTCTCGTTATGTATTTAATTTATTTAGTTTCCCACTATCATTTGCAATGAATACTAAAGATGAAACACCTCCCCTACTATGTTGGAAATGACCATGATAAGTTACATGGGATATGATTCCAAAATGAAAATAAGTACCTCATTCATATACATCAAAATTTAGAAACTCATATTTCCAGGAATCCAATGTGCATTTATCATTCTTCTTTTATGTCACATCCAAGAATCACTAACCTTGTTAGAAACTATACAATCTATCTTCCAAACATAAATTAAGATTTTGTGGCAATGCAAACACCTAAGAGATTCTTGATCATGTTGTAGCCTACAATTGATAGTATGCCATCCCATTTTCTCTTTACTTTTGCTTTTT
>BSBM01001063.1:7787500-7942500 GCA_027924585.1 Larix kaempferi
TGGCTCACAACAAGGTAGTGGGGAAATGGCATTGTTCTTCCATTAAAAATGAGATTTATACATTTCTACTTGGAATTTCGACCTGAAACTTTTTGGAGATTAATAACAGAGTATTTAATTCATATTACAAAAGAAATGGGGCATTAAAAGCTTCCCCAAAGAGTACAATATCTCACCAAAAACGCCCTCCCTCAAGGATCAAGAATATGCCATCAAAATTGGAAATGGTTGAAGGAGTGAGCTGCAATAGAAGAAACCATGAGCTTCCCTGTAGCTTACACCTGCAAATAAAGACTCCATTAAAGCTCCAAGTGAAAGGTCTGAATGGCCTTTCCAATTACCAACTTGGATGGGAATCTTTCACCCTCGAAATTGGCTAAGGCAAGAAACTAGTCATCCACTAGCTCTCCCCCTTCACAAATGCAATTGCAAATTCTACAAATGATCAAAAGCTGGTTTCATTCTTTTTTATTGACATTTATAAAGTTCTAATTTCCTCCATGGGTCGAATTCCTTCCAAGAGACTCATGCCAACTCAAGTTGGGAAGAGATTCCAAAGAATGCCACTTGTACAACAATTCCTAGTTTCCCACTTCCACCAAATCACATGTGGAAGCATCTTAGCTACCCTAACACCCTTGAGCACCCTCTTGGAGTCTATTTTTAGCCCTGACATGTCATATATGTCATATGTCAGCCTTCAGGTCTGATTTGTGTCATAGGTGTCATAGCATCTTCATCATTGTTGTCATAGAGCTAGGGAATCTAGCCCAAGTGTCTCACTAACTCCAAATTGCCTCTTCCTCTTCCATGGGAGTTACTCTTCCTCTATATTTCGACCTTGGATGAGTCATGACATGAATAATACCTTTTGGACCACCCCAAGTATGTTACCATTCACCTTGAATTCGAATTGGTGAGAGAATGATGCCAAGTGTAGTGGGGAAATCTAGCCATATGTGGGTCCCACTTCCTCCATGTGTCTTCATGATCAAATGCCACTTTGATTTTCACTTATATATATTTATTTATATCCTTTATTAAATATTTATGCCACTCTAATGTTCAAACATCATTTATTATCCCCATTATTCCAAATCCCAAAGCTTCCACCCCAAACCTAGGAAACTAGTAATTTTCCTCCTTGGCAATTATTTGACCTTTAACATCAATTTTACAAACTCTAATAAATATGGCCAATGTGATTAGGCCATTGTGACCCAATTCCAAATTTGGGACATGACAAGTCCTCCCTTCCCAATATTGCTTGTCCTCAAGCAATTTCAAACATGGGTGTTGAAGAACCTGCTTCCTATATAATTCTTTGAAGTTGCCATTGAATTGCCCAACCTTGACTCTTTGAGTTTCCATGAAGATTTTAGAGAGGAACCACCATGCTTGCTGCTGCACTACTCTGATAAAAATCACTTTATTAAGTGGGGAAATCCATCTCCCATACTGCTTGTTTCCCCAAAAATTTGAAACCAATGAGATAAAAATTATTCCAGGGTCCCATTGCTTGTATTGCACCCCAATAATTAAGAGTGCTCTCCAACCCACACCATTAGTTAAGAGGATTCCTGGATCCCATTTTCTTGTATGCATCCTTCCAAACATCATGAGTACCAAATATATATCATCAAAGTACATAACAACATAATGAAAATGTACATCAAGGATATGCTTCATCAAAGAGTCATGAAAGTGCTTATACCTCCAAGCAAGTAGACCACCATTTTCCAAGTGCATACAAGCTTCAAGTGACCAATCAAATCTGTTCCAATGACTTAGGTGAGGATCCCATGTCCTATAATGCTGCTCCAAAAGGATGTGATATGCATCAAAATATTCAACCATGTATTCTTTCATCCAAGAAGTGAATGAAGAATCTCCACTAAAATCTGAACCAAATAATGAGTAGAAAAAACAAGGAGACTTCAAATGACTCAAACAAGTCTCACCCATACATCCCTGAATGTGAGAGTCATAAAGATATAACAAAGTATGTGTCTTGCAACAAAAATTTTCTCCAATCATAAATCTATTCACCCAAGTGTTGGATGAAGTTCCTCCAACATCAAATGAATCAAGTGTTGAGCAAGAAAAACCATGAGTCTTCAAGTGACTCAAATGCATATCATAGGTGCATCCATGTAGATGTGAATCATCATAAAGTGACAAATTATGCTGCTGCAAATATGAATAAGAATGTGCTCCAACCATGTCATCATAAAAGGTAAATCTAGGAGTTCCATACTCCTCATGTGGCACCATCAAAAAGAACCCTTTCACCCATACTTCATTGAGACGAATACTGCAAAACATGGAATTGTAGGATGTAGGAGAACTAACTAACTCACCCAAATGATCAAAAAGTGCAGAAGTTTCATCATGGGAAGGATCCATGTGGGTAGTATCATGCAGCTTGTTCAAAAGTGGGAAACTTTTGTCATAGATTGGTTCCAATGTAGAGGAATCATGCTCTTCTTTAAAAATTGCATAACCTTCATCAAGAGACAATTCAAGTTCCTCTTCCACCACATCAAGTGTTTGGATCTCTTCAAGTTCATCTTCAAACACATTAAGCACATTCAAATTTCCACATTTCTCATGATCCACCATGTCATGAGAATCCTCCAAACAATCTACCATTTGACAATCTGAAACATAAGAGGAAAAACAAGTATCTTGCAACTTTTCAAGAAGTTGCTCATTTTGAATTGTGAGCTTATGAATATCCTCATTATTCTTCAAGTATGCATCATGTAACAATTCATTAAGCTCAAACAAATGGTTTCTATCAAAAAGCAAAGACATGAAATTACCTTTGATGTGGCACATTGCTCTTTGAATCTTCTCCATGTCTTCAATGAAGGATGTTTCCTCCAATGAAGTAGCTCTCCAACAAGAATTTGACACCAATGCTTGAGTGTCATGGAGAATGCTGAGGGACTCTTGGATCTTTTTTTCATTCATCTTTAAGGACGCTTCAAGAAAATGAGGCTCTTGCAAATGAACCTCCTCATCTTCTTCATTTTTGCTTGGACCAACTTCATGAAGCTCAAGTGGTGATGGGGAAGTTGATCTTGGTTCTTCTTCAACTGCTACAAGGTCTTCATTATCATGCTTAATGAAACTTGGGCTTGCAGCAACACTTTCAAAAGTGATCTCTATGTCACCAACATAGAGGTGTGAGCACCCATCAGTAGGTACTCCTTCATAGTTTAAGCATCCATCAGTAGATGCTCTTTGGTTCATGTCTAAGCTAGAAGGTGTCTCGAAATGATCTTCCATATTTTCAATAGAATCTTCTTCATGCTCTTGTGATGTCTCTTCATTTTTATCCTTCAAGCAAGCTGATGCATTTTTCCCCTTGTTTTCCTTAGGATCAGTATATTTGGAATCTCTTCTTGAATAAATCTCAAAAGCTCTCCTCAAGGAGGACATCATTTTATGCACACATATATGATACTCACTCCAAGGGTTTTTACAAGAAGGGCATAAACCTTTCTTCACTAACTCCACATCTTCATTTTTGGGCCTATTTTCAAAAACATGTTCAGCATAGTACTCAAAAGACATGGCATTTTGTGTATTTTTGCTAAAAGCAAGATATTCTTGATATTTTTGATATTGTTGGGGCAAGGTTTTATATTTTTCTCTCCATCTTTGGAACTCACTCATAGAATTATCCTTGGTTGGTGTGACACACTCATATTCATCAGATTTAAAGTCATAAGAATAATCTTCATTTCTCTTGAAATTGTAAGAAGTGTTGCATGATGGCACCTCTTCCTCATACCATTCACATTCTGCTTCATATTGCTCATAAGCATCTGCATATTCCTCATAAGAATTGTACTCATAGGATTCATCATAATAGTAAGACATGGCTGCCAATTATTCTTGAATGTATGTACCTAATACACAAGTGCAAGGACCATGCTCTGATACCACTGTAATGTCCTTTGTTAGGAATTTTATTAAAATTGCAATTTTCCACTTTTTTCCTTGGTTCGACCTTTGCCTAGTTTCGATCTCTAGGTCCCAAATTTGCTCCAAATGATCCCAAATCTTCTGAGAAGGTATATGAATGATATTAGAAAATAAATATGTGTTTCAGGGATGCCTTTGTACCTTTAAAACACTTCTGCAAATACTCATTCAATTCTGCTCAATGTAGGTAACTTTACTAGTGATTTTCCTTTGACTAATATTGGTCTCTAGGTCTCAAATTGACTCCAAATGCCTTCAAATCTTCAAGGAAGGTGTATGAATGATATTAGAACTTGAATATGATGTTTATGGATGATATATGGCACCAAAATACCTCTGCAAACTCTCTTAATATTCTGGACCAATTATGCAATTTTACTAGTAATTTGGGGTTCAAATCCCCCTGGGGTAAACAATGAAAATGGCTTCCCAAATGCCTCCAAACCCACTCAAATTTATGAAAAGAGGTATTTAATGTGTTAAGTATGTTATTAAAGTCTCATATGCACCATTAATGGATTATTACAACTGTTCTCACCCTCTCCCATTCAACTGCAAAAATCCCCAATTCGACCCTTGGGGAAATGGCACTATTTCACCTCCCAATACAACTAAACTGAGTAAAAATGCTTCAAATCCTCAAGTACAGTACATGAAACTTGTAGAATACATCCATGGCAGTATATTTATCACAAATATATTAGAGAATCATCCATTCATTCGAAATAATCATCAATACATTGGCTCACAACAAGGTAGTGGGGAAATGGCATTGTTCTTCCATTAAAAATGAGATTTATACATTTCTACTTGGAATTTAGACCTGAAAATTTTTGGAGATTAATAACAGAGTATTTAATTCATATTACAAAAGAAATGGGGCATTAAAAGCTTCCCCAAAGAGTACAATAGCTCACCAAAAACGCCCTCCCTCAAGGATCAAGAATATGCCATCAAAATTGGAAATGGTTGAAGGAGTGAGCTGCAATAGAAGAAACCATGAGCTGCCCTGTAGCTTACACCTGCAAATAAATACTCCATTAAAGCTCCAAGTGAAAGGTCTGAATGGCCTTTCCAATTACCAACTTGGATGGGAATCTTTCACCCTCGAAATTGGCTAAGGCAAGAAACTAGTCATCCACTAGCTCTCCCTCTTCACAAATGCAATTGCAAATTCTAAAAATGATAAAAAGCTGGTTTCATTCTTTGTTATTGACATTTATAAAGTTCTAATGTCCTCCATGGGTCGAATTCCTTCCAAGAGACTCATGCCAACTCAAGTTGGGAAGAGATTCCAAAGAACGCCACTTGTACAACAATTCCTAGTTTCCCACTTCCACCAAATCACATGTGGAAGCATCTTAGCTACCCTAACACCCTTGAGCACCCTCTTGGAGTCTATTTTTAGCCCTGACATGTCATATATGTCATATGTCAGCCTTCAGGTCTGATTTGTGTCATAGGTGTCATAGCATCTTCATCATTGTTGTCATAGAGCTAGGGAATCTAGCCCAAGTGTCTCACTAACTCCAAATTGCCTCTTCCTCTTCCATGGGAGTTACTCTTCCTCTATATTTCGACCTTGGATGAGTCATGACATGAATAATACCTTTTGGACCACCCCAAGTATGTTACCATTCACCTTGAATTCGAATTGGTGAGAGAATGATGCCAAGTGTAGTGGGGAAATCTAGCCATATGTGGGTCCCACTTCCTCCATGTGTCTTCATGATCAAATGCCACTTTGATTTTCACTTGTATATATTTATTTATATCCTTTATTAAATATTTATGCCACTCTAATGTTCAAACATCATTTATTATCCCCATTATTCCAAATCCCAAAGCTTCCACCCCAAACCTAGGAAACTAGTAATTTTTCTCCTTGGCAATTATTTGACCTTTAACATCAATTTTACAAACTCTAATGAATATGGCCAATGTGATTAGGCCATTGTGACCCAATTCCAAATTTGGGACATGACACACAAGCTTCATAATGTAAGTTCCATGACACATACACACAAACTTTCCTACCCCTAACTAGTCATGCTTTTGGTCATAAGCTAAACCCATGTCCCCTTCGGCAAATACATGAGGATGGAAATTTTGATCATATTTAGCTTTGATCCATTTTTATGTGGCTGATTTTCTATGGAAACATATTGATGATGTCCATTGAGTTTCTCCAAGTAAACAAGTCGTTCCTTTTTGGAAGAATTATCAAGCAATAACTCTACTACAAGATTGAGAAGGGAATCTAAGATTCGATTAAAAGGATTACCTCAATGCCATAAACCAACTAGAAAGGAGTGAAACCCATAGTGGTTTTACTGGAGGTCCTATATGACCAAAGAGTTGGGAATAACATGAAATGCAAATTGGACCTGTTCTTATTAATTGTATGTTGTAACATAGTTTTCAAGATTTTATTAATAGCTTCTGCTTGGACATTCTTCTAGGGATAAGTGACGGTGTGAAATTTTGATAATAAAAACCCAACATTGATGCTTATTGGACAACATCATAAAACAAGGTTTTAGTGAATCTAAAACAAGTGATAACATGGTTGGAAATAAACAATGATGTTCTCTTCCCATCATTATTTTATATACACATAGATTTGATCCATTTGGTAAAGTAGTGAAAAGGAACAATGATATACTATTGATAATGATGAGATGAAGAACATCTAGTGGGCCACATATTTTCTTGGTGAGTAGTTGACAAGAATAACATTTCTTGGTTGCCTCAATGCTGTAATGGAAAATGGATGGCAAAAAGTATCCCACTCAAAGGATCTTATAAGCAATTTACATACTATAAATACAACCACCACATGGCCCAACGTCTAAATCATTAAGGAACCCTTCAAATTCACTATGGGTGAGGTATTTCCATAAACAAGTGATGAGCAAGGTTGTCATTGATGACAAACCATTAATGACAAAGGAAGTCAAAGATTGATGATATGGGCATTAGATGACATGGCAAGAAGAATATGACAAGGAGGACATGGCAGCTTGGGAATTGAATCCATCAATGACTAAGGAGTCATAAATATTGATGGCATGGCATAATATGGGCAATTGGAACACCCAATGGTCCAAATGACCGATTTTGTGGTCATTTGTGACTTGATGGGGTCATAGAACCCTTAGATGGTTTGATGATCCATGTTCCCACTTGATGACAACAAGATGGTGGTTTGAATCCCAAGAAGCCTTTGAAAAAACCCTTGAATGACTTGAAGAAATCTTGAAGCACTTATGAAGGTTTGAAGAAGTCTTGGTTGATATGTTGAAGCCCACAAGATTTGAAGAAGTCTATGTACAACATTTGCACAAGCCCTAAAGGCAAACTCATTACATCCTTAAACATTGTGTCTTGATGTGGTTTGGGCATGGTTCTTAGAGTGTTTCCTTGAAGTGGAGAGCTAAGGAAGTAAATGACCCATACTGTGGTCATTTACCTTGATGGAGACATAAGTTAATAAAACTTAAAGAAGTAAGTCGGATTCCAACTGCCCCAAAACAGGAATTAAGTTTAATATGTAAAATCAACCTGATAATTTAACTAACCATGTCTAAAGTTGGCTCAGCTTCTGAAGACAACTTTTAATTATTCAATAAAAAAATTAAAAAATATATGGCATACTAGTTCAGCTCCATATAAAAAGATAATTTTAAAATTAAAAAATCCAATTAAGGAAGTCGGCTCAGCTAGGAATTAAGGGCATTTTTTAATTATATAACCCCATAGCAGGTTGGCCCAGTAAATATAATGAAAAATGTGTATTAATAGCAGCTTGACGCCTCATTCCTTGTGGATAAATTTGTTGTTGGAGACATGAGCTCTGATTTACTAGGTGTTCACTAAGGCACACACAGGTCACAGTTGACAGGGAAGATTTTGATGTTTTATTTCTGATTTTTTATATGACAGCTCTGTGGCAGCTGCAAATCAACAGTCAATTCCTTTTTATCTTTTTTCTCTTCATGAATTCATGCTTCACTAGGGAATTCGAACAATAGCATTAGACAATGAAGAATCAAGTCTGGAAATTGTAGCAAAACTTTGTTTTTACTTCATTGTTTTGACAACCATGATGACAATGAACAAATGGTGATAGAGACAACCAGTAGTAGTTATTTGGATGGGCATTGCATACCTTTTATGAAAAACATGTGAGAAGAACTCATATTGATTGGTGGAAAACAGTAATGGTTGAAGACATATTTGAGAACAGAACTAGATGTCATGTGCAGACTTAAGCAATCAAGCAGTTAGAGACATACTTGACAGTGAAGTGAAGTAAAGATTGATATTACACAGAATTATGCTATTGTGTGGAAGCAACATAGTTGATAGATGACATTGATGTGTCAAGTTTACAGTGATATGATAAGTCAAACTCAGAAGAATTATATCTCAAACATATTCTTCATTTGGCTTACTTGACAGTGACAAAGAAGCTCTTTATAGTGATATGCTAGACTTGTTACAGTGGGATGACTGACACGACAATGAAAGCATAGGATTGATGACATATGGTAGTAGTAATAGTTGACTGATGACATATGGGAGCAACAATAGTTGATTGATGATATGATAATGATATGTGATGTGACAAGTGTTTGCATGTAATACAAGCTGGGTCTTGTATTATTCTTCTTAGTTGGATATAAGAAAATACCAAGTTGAGTCTTGGAATATAAGTTGGTTCTTCTCAAACAGTTGTAGCTGATGACACCTAACGGTTGTAGCCAATTGATCAAATATAAAATTATTAAAAATTTTATATTGTGATGTGTCTCTAGTGGTGTGAATTGATGTTATGAATAACATGTTTAAGTTTGATGATAATTGTTGTATAATTTAGTGATTGATGGAAGCATTGAAGTGAAATTGTTGAATGATATATATGCTTAAGTTTTGAAGAAGTTGAAATTTAAAGCGGTAGCCCACTGATTCACCCCCCCTCTCAGTGTGACATTGTGTTCAATAATTGGTTTCAGAGCGGGCCTTCATTACAAGCCTAGCAAGCTTGAAGGGATCCGGTGGACACAAGATGGAAGGACCAACAGAAGTCAATCATGAAGTTCCAGTATTTGAAATATCAGATTACTTTTGTTGGAGAAGTAAAATGAAAGCTTACTTGAAAAAGTTTGGTGTTTGGTAAATTGTGGTTAACCCACTTGTCCATCCCAACAAGAAGACAAAGATAGTAGCTGAGAAAGACAATCATATTTCCTTGAACTTTCTAATGGATGGAATCTCAAGCCCTATTAAATAAAGTGTAAGAAAATGCACCTCTTCCAAATATATTTGGTTCAAGATGGAAGATGAGTACCAAAGGAGAAATCAAGACACAGAAAAGGAAACAGAATTCAAGCCCTCTGAAGATGAGAAGCAAGAAGAAAAGAAGGAACGAGCTTTAGACATTAGTGAAGGTAAGGATATAGTAGTAGCTTTGAATTTGATGGCATTGAAAATGATCTTGTAGATATTAAGAAAGATTTTCCTAGCACATATTTTGATGGACATTGATCTCAAATACAATTTGAGGCTAAAAAACAATTTGAGGCTCAAAAAGAAGATTTTGGAGTCATTTGAATAATTCCAAAAGAAGACTATGGACCTACTCAAGAATCTCAATAAGACAAGTTTACAAGATGAGCTAGTAGATGAAGATGAAGGTAAAAAATACCAAAGAACTTGAAGAAAAAAGAAGGTCAAATATCGATTTGAAGACTCAGTTTGAGGAAGCCAAAAGAGAAAAAAAGGTAGAAACGATGCGAGCAGTTGAGAGACATTGCAAGTCCACCATGTTAGAAAAGAAGTATAAATAAATTGGTTGAGATAGTTGAGTAGCCAAAATTCCTTCCTGATTCAAAGGAATTCAACTAGATGAGAGAGAAGGTAATGTGTTGACGCTGGTAGAAAGGTCGCATGCGATGGTGCTAACCCCACAATACTTGCATATTGCAATTATGAATGCCTTGACTCCTATCTATTATGTACCAATGATAATGATAACTGGGACAACTATCAGACAAATCGTCGAGCATGACATGGGACTGTTATTGGGTGATAATATCATGTGGATTCAACTAGATCAATGTGGACGGATTGTAGATAGATTGATGATTTGATAACCATCGTATGGTAACTAGATTACCTTCACAACTGAATTCGAAATACACTTTAAATTTATTCTATTAATATCATATGGAGGTAACCCCCTGATAGCAACATTACTTATTGAAGCAACTGAATTGTCATAGATTTGACCTAGTGAAGAAGATTCAATCAAAGAAGTATGTCCATTGTGGTACAATTCGAGTCCTCAAAAAGTTAGCAACAAACATCAACTATTAAGCTAGTCAGTCGGTCACTCCACTCTAGTAAGTATTAAAAATTTCAGTTCTATTAACATGGCTTATTGGATTCCAGTAAATAATCCTATTTTTGAAGGGGATGGGGACCCCAAGAAACATTGATTTGTATGTGAAGCCCTTTGTCAAGCTAACCTCATTAATGATGAGAATACACCAAATTGTGTAGTTTGTAGGTGGTCTCCAAAATAGAGCACTTACCTAGTACATGAACTTCATGGAAGAAGTTTCCAAGTCGAAACTGTAAATAAAAGATAATTTCTTATATTTTTTCAAAGGAGACGATACCAAGCATCCAGTAGGACACAAATTGAAAGAAACCAAGCAAAAAAATAGGATAAACAGTAGGATAATATGAATGAATATTCAAATATCTCTTTATCCAGATACCATAAAAAATGGACCAAAATGTTGTGATCCAATTTTTTGTTGAAGGGATCTAGCCACGAATTAAAATGCCACAGTTGAATACATGACATATGGAAATGTATTAAAGAAATATTTAAGATTTAATTCGAATGCATACTGCTCAACTAGACCTGTTGATAGACAAATAGAAGAAAAGATAGAAACACTATAAGGATCACTTCAACACCACACCATGAGATGTAACGATTTATGGTTCACCACATGCTTATCAGAATGCCATACAAGAGATAACTTCCCTTACATCAAGCAAAAAATATACCATGATGACATGAATGCATATCAAGAATAAATGAGACAATTTCATGATGATCTTAGGCTATTTCCAGAAGAGCGAAGACCAGATAACTTTCGAACGACTCAAACAAGTTACTTCTATGACATATGCAAAATATTTGAACCCCATTCGATAGAAGAATGCCCTTATAATGCTGACAATGTAAAACAAAAATTGTGCAGCATATGTTGAACAACACAACATATGATGGCAAAATGTATCAAAATTTTGAAGGAAAAGGAAAACTACCATACAGTCTATCAAGCACAGACAGTCGACCAGAATAACCAGAAAGGTCAGTTTTTCTGCAATAATGACCAACACAACAATGGAAACAACCAATGAGGTGGATACAATGGTCATGGAAGATATAATAATTGATGGTAACTTCCAAGTAGGATGGGGAAAGTTGCGTTGCTTCGTTTTCTACCATGAAAAAAAATTGCGTTCCGATTATCCATGGAAGGACATAACAAGCCTCAAATTTTGCACACAAAATTTGGAGTGGGGGAGTACAATTTAGAAGAGTGTCCCATCATGTTGGAATCACTTAATAATAAAAAGAATGTTAATCTCTTGTTTAGTGTTCCTAAACATGAAGCATTGAATACTAAAAGTTTGCAAATAATTACCAGGCAAGGCACAAATATTGGAGGGGATAACCCTCATGTCACAAGAATACAAAGGAAATAAGATAAATATCCTAATACATCAAAGAAAAAATAAATATTTAACAATGCCACAAAAATATTTGAAGAAATTGCTTCTGAAGAAAATACTAGAGAATCTAGAGATAAAGCACTTAATGAGTTATTGCAACATTTAACGAAAGAAGTTGTTGCACGAGTGGAAAACTTAATGTATCTTCTTAGAAACAACTTAGGGAATGAAAGGATATCCAAAAATCTCTATATTTTAAATCAAAAATATAAAACTGACATTCACCCCCTTGTCGACCTCAAATTTGAAGGGTTCTGCATCTCACAAGTCGTCCACAACTTTGGGTCGTACAAAAACATAATGACTAGGTCTGGATGGGCAAGCCTCAGTCAACCATGACTAGTCAAGTTGGGGAATCTAACTCAACCTTTTCGACCAAGGGTTGATTGAACCTGTTGGTGTTTAGATCTCAAACAATCAATGCTTCCTTTGTGAATGAAAGTGCACTTGCTGATCACTGCTATATGATGATTGGATCTGATCCAAAATCATATTAGGAAACTTACCATGATCCAAGGGTGGAGATCAGCAATGGAAGAAGAATTCCATTCTCTCCAAGAGAACAAAACATGGGATTTGGTGCCTCTTCCTCCCAAGAGAAAACTTGTGCAATGTAAGTGGATTTTTTGAACCAAAATTGTTGCTGATGGTTCTGATTTGAAATATAAGGCTAGGTTAGTGGCTAAGGGCTACTCACAATTCCATGGTGTGGATTATACCGATACCTTTGCACCGGTTGCAAAGATGGACTTAATTAGACTAGCTCTAGCCATGGCGGCTAGTAAGGGTTGGAAAGTTCACCGTATGGATGTTAAAAGTGCATTCTTACATGGTGAGCGACAGGAAGAGAGATATATATGCAGCAACTTGAAGGTTTCCAAGAGGATCTCTCACTTGTTTTGCAGGTTGAAGAAATCACTCTATGGACTCAAGCAAACCCCAAGGGCTTGGTATGCTAAAATGGATGCCTTTTTGCTCTCAATTGGTTTCATTCGATGCAAGTCTGATCCAAATGTATATTTGCAGCAATGTGATGATATTTTGCAGGTCATTGTACTGTATGTTGATGATCTTCTAATTACAGGGAGCTGCAACAAACAAATTGGCTCAATCAAAGCATCTTTGCACAATGAATTTGCCATGAGCGATCTAGGATTGCTAAGGCAATTTTTGGGTTTGGAAATTGAACAATCTGAAATAGGTATCATGCTGAGTCAACCAAAGTATGCTTCAGACCTGTTATTGAAGTTTAAAATGGCTGAATGTAAGGCAGCCAAGTGCCATTCCTTTCAGGCATAAAACTAGGTGAATTTGATGACTCTCCATTGGTGGATTGCACACTCTACAGGCAGCTAGTTGGTAGTTTGCTGTACCTTACACATATAATACCTGATTTGTCTTATGTTGTAAGCATTGTAGCAAGGTATATGCAGCAGCCACATGAGATCCATTTGAAGGCAGCCAAAAAGATCCTTCAATATGTCCAAGGAACAAAGAGTTTTGGGGTACATTATGCAGCTGGTTCTACTACAACTAGCTGGATTTTCTGATTCTGATTGGGCTGGAGATCCCATTGATAGAAATTCCACTTCAGGTTTTGTTTTCATGTTTGCTGAAGGTCCCATTTGTTGGTAAAGTAAGAAACAACACACTATTTCACTTTCATCAGCAGAGGCCGAGTACAGGGCAGCAGTGAATGCAGCCACACAGTGTGTTTGGTTGCAAGGTATTCTTCGGGAGTTTGGTGTTGCTATTGATTCTCCAACAAACATTTGGGTGGAAAATCAAAGTGCCATCAATATATCTATTGATCCAGTATAGAGGCAGGGAACAAAGCACATTGAAATCCATATGCACTACATTCAAGGCTTGTTGCATGACAGAGTGATTTCTTGCAGTATTGCCCATCCACCGAGCAAACTGCTGATATTTTCACCAAGTGTTTTACTGAGAAGACCTTCACTCACTTGAGAGATTTTCTTGGAGTGAGTGATGGATGGTGATTGCTGCAATTTTATTGTAGGTTCATCCCTATGTCCATTTTAGAGGGAAGGTTTTTATCCCATGAGGTTTTCCTTCTTGTCCTCAATTTACATGGACAAATAAAATTTCTATTTTGTAATGAGGTGACTTGAGCCTTTGTTGCCAAGGCCTCCCACTTAAAATTCATGAGTTGTACTAAGTTTTGGTTAAGGAGGGGTGTTGAACAGTAATCCATACTTAGTACCATAGTTCATAACCTTAGTCAATTTTATTGCCATGTGTGCTTTATTACACTATAGTTTGGACTTGGTTGCTTTAATTGGTCAAATAACCTCTTTTGAGAGTGTTCACACCCACTTCCAAGAAAACCAGCTCACCCAAACTCTAGTTTTGTCCACAAGTGTGCCCTCATTAAATGTTGGAGCGCACTCCTTCCTTGAATTGGGGAATCTTTGTTGACTTGGAGCGCTTGGGTGGATTTTGCCCATTTTTGGCTAGATTTGGAGCATTTATTGCTTCCTTGGACCTCCCACACACCTCTATTTGCTCACCCACGCATGTCTAGGCCTCATTTGTGACCCAGCATGCTTCATCCACCTCCACACCAAAATTCATGACTGTTTGGGATGATTAGGACTGAGTTGGACCCACCTAGGGGGGATTGAGGCCAATTTGGCCAATTAGCATTGTACACTCATTTTGGGCTCTCTATGGATCTCGAATTTATCTATGATGTAATATAAACCTGTTCTAAACATTTTCACATGTTAGACAGTCTGATAATGCCAAGTTTCAGTTCACATTGTTTGTAAGTTTGTCTCTTTTTCAAGTTTTTTCACTGGTTATTGTAAGTATTTTGATTTTGTGAGGTTCTCTATAGCTCCAAGATCTTACTGTGGATCAAAATACTCACATCACAACATTTGTATATTAAGTTTACTTTATTAAATACATTAACTAACTAGCTTAAAAGAAATGGTTATAGGAACTAAATTAGGAGACATATAAAAAGGAAACTGAGACATGGATATTAGTAAAATGCAAAAATATTCAACAAAATGATGGATGAATGGACAGAATATGTGCCAGAGCGTAATGTTATAGGCTGAAATATTGACTAGATAAAACCACCAAGAACACATTGTCAAAACACAAAGAAGGGGAAAATATCAACAAATCAAAGAAAACAACTAGAAGATAGACCATTTGAGAGATCAATAAATCATGCCACAAGAGATCAACGAAGTCACTCGCATGACCGACGACCATTTAAAAAACCAACAGGATTGGTATGAAATCTTTCCTCACAATATTCCCCATCTGTGCGAACTTGGTGTCCACCACGAGCTTCATATTTAATGTGATCAACTACTCACAATAAATGTTCACTGGATGACGCACCTATAAAAACCCCCTTGAAGAAATATGGTAGTACTCTTATCATGAGATTCAACAAATAGAACAACTACCAGAGATTCCATTAAAACGATAGAGCCCGACTCTTATAAGTCATTTTATTGTTGAAATGGAACGCAAGAAAGCAACAATAGTGACCATAGCAACTAGAATAGCAGAAAAAACTCTACATCCAAGAAGAAGAAGCCACCATGACACCACTTGAAGCCAAAGTCAACATAATTGAAAATGCTCGCATGGACGAGCACAAGTGGAAGTGACATTGGGTTGAGCTCTAGGAACGGGGGATTAAAAATTAGAAATGGATCGAAGATGCAAAGAAGCTTTCCACGACATAAATTTGACACTACCTCAATGCAACCCTTCTCGACAGCTTCAACAATCTGAAAGAACTAATTTCCAAATACATTGTCGGTATTTATCATGACAGTAAGTTTTGATTCGAAAAGTCATCCGAAATAAATGAATCCCTCATTACACACATCATTGGTCTACCCAAGAAAGGGACATCAATACCGGTATCTGGAAAGCCATTAACACTGGTCCAAGAACTGATTGGAACACGACAGGGAAATAATTCAAAGATGTTAATCATTAGTAAGATCACTTACCTATTCTATAATTTTGCTTCTATTATTATATCCATCTGTTTGAGCAGTTTTGGTCAGCCATACAACATAAAATTAGAAATGTTAGAAGCAATAAAATCCATTTAGAAGGAAGAGAAAATTTACAGCTAGGCTAAGTATGTAGATTCGATCATTAGAACAAACTGTGAGAAATGTCAGGAAACGGGGCAAGAAATCCACTTCCCATCGCTATTAATCTTGACAGAAATGTACAAAATCCCACCAGTTGATGATCCTAGTTTCACCAAGAATTCCTCTCCCCTCATGAAAAACTTCAACGTTTTTACACCAAAAGGATGCTCAAAAGGCCCAAAAGTTAGCAAGATATGCATGGATAATTGGTTTCAGGTATTGAAAAATACTTGTTTCTGACGACGAGTTCCCCAGCAAGTCCACTGTAGTCTTCCGTCAACAACACATATCTAGCTAGCCCTAAACCATACCAAGGTTTGGTTTATGGAAGGGAAACAAGGAACACCCACTCAACTAGATTACTACCCAACATTCTAGGATATATTTATAAACCTTTGCTAGCAGTCTAATGAAGTCTTGCATATTCCATATTTTTCTTGGAACAAACCTCCCACCATCGCCTAACCATTGTTTGATGCATAAATAGAAGACCAATATGAAGCAAGGTTGTACCTTATAATTTTTGCACCTAAGGACAACCTTGTTGAAACAAATCCACTTGCCATTATACCATCAACAAGACAGAAACCACAAACAGAAGAAGTACCATCGGAAGAGACAACTGAAGAAGACGAAGACTAGCAAGAAGAACAGTTGAAGCCATACACATCCAAATAGAAGGTTGGCCAAGTAGTTGAGCAGATTCTTACTATGAATAAAAGATTCTAAGCAACTTCATCCAAGCAATCAAAGAAAATGAAACCGGTGCTCAATGCATCCACGGAAGACGAGTTGGAGGAAATTTACACTGAAGCACAAGAAGTCATGCTCGAAACTGCCTAAAACCATGTTATAATTGAGAAGCAGATAAAAAAGCACCCAATAATGAAAGATGATGGAGCAAAGATAACTTTTATTCCTTTTAGGCCGAAAAAAAAAACTAAATATTACTATGCATTTCCAAGTTGATGTCCCTATTTCAGTCCCTGGCAATTCCCCACCCCTTTAATCCACCTCTATCGAAGAAGAAATTTCCACTCAGCTAGCATCATCATCGCCTCAAATAACCCTAGAGATGAGCATATTCTTTGCTAAGGTACCCCAGCTTGTCCCTAATTGGAAATAGCTAGTTATAGAAAACTTAGTCGTTTGAACCATTATAAACCCAGACCAAGTGAACCCACCACTTCAACCCCTAACCTTTCCCAAAAAATGTCTTGTATCCAAGTCACCCAAACCATCTGCTCCTCTTCCATCCTTTAAATCACTCTTTAAAATTCAATCCTCACCATTGTCGAGTACACCCATTTTTACTCAATCTATCATCACTTCGACCGTAGAAGAAGAAGTCCCGCTTCTAGAAACCTCATCATCAACACCCATAGAAAATGACCCATCAAGTATTCTAGCCTCGTCGATTACTCTAGCCCCATTGAGTAATCTAGCCCCATCGAGTACTCTGGCGCCATCAAGTACTCTGGCCCCATTGAGTACTCTAACACTTTCAAGTGCTCTACCCTTGTTGAATACGCTCCCCCTACCGACTACATCACCTATGGCAACGACCCTACATACTTTGACCTCCCCAACTACTTTGACTGATGCCACTACACAACTTACGACAAGTACTGATTCCACCCCTATTACATCCATACCTATCCTGGCCTCGTTGACACCAACCTGCACTACCCTAACCCAACCTCAACATTCACCAGTAAAAGAAAGATCATCTAAGAAAAAATGGAAGAATAAGAAGAAGCAAGGCCCTAAGCTCATCATGGAAGTCAAGACAATGACCACCAATCCTGGTACCAAGGGAACCTTTGAACCAACTCAAGTCTCATACCAAGATTCAATGCTCTGACTTAGCTACCCAGGTCATACCGATGATTCAAATACCAAAAGATCAGAAGCCCCTTAAGAAGATTTCAAGTTTATTTTGATCCATCATTTCATTTTTGCAAGATGTCGTCAATCAAAAGAAACACGGAAATGAACAGGAGCATGCACTTCTTTTTGCTAAGAAGCACAAATTATTTGTAGAAAGGACAAATAAACTAAAGGATTATGAAGTACAATCCAACCAATTGGCATGAGTACTAAACAATTGGTACTCGTACTATGGGAAAATTTTTGTGTAGATGGGAAATGTACAGAACACCATTGCTCAAATCTACCAATAGAAGGCCATTGTAGATTCAACAACGATAGCACTCTTAGACAACCAACTGACCATAGAGAAACAATGCCTCATCAAGCTCCAATAGAAGGAAGATCAGTGGAAAAAGTAGGCGAAGTCATCACAGAGAGAGGTCGACCTCTTAGCTGTTCAAATGCACTGACTATCGGAATTTGTTGAAGGAAAACACATCGCGTTGGGTCCCTACCTACAAAATATTCATAATGATTCAATCCATGAGAATCTTGCAAAATTATTTGAACTTGTTACTATCATCCTTGACATTTAGTGGATCCTAAATGCATGGGAATAATTTTAAAGACATCAAAATCTGTTAGTGACAACAATTGTAAAATCTTGCATTGAAGAAACTCCATCAAATTCTGCATCCATCCTAAGGCATTAAATCAAATATTTACTTGTACTAGTTTTATTTTATTATACAATTTGTAATCCTACATATCTCAGCTCTCTTTGGGATGAATAAGTGACTTGTTGGTGGGGGAGATGTTGGGGGAGCCTATTCAACTCGCTGACTAGGTCCTCTCGACTGACCATACTCAGGTCGGTCCAGTTCATTGGGTAGTTAGCTGACTGGTCAAGAAGTTATAACTGTCTAGATACATTGTAACCTATGTAAATAGGCCAGTGAGCTAGAGATAAAGAGAGTACTTGTGTACATGCTGGTTAGATAATAGGGATTTATTTAAGGGAATTATGCTTCGAAAAAACAAACAATTCACAAGAAACTTCACGAGGAGTGGAGAGGGATTGAACTTATTTGGCTAGCTAATGGTAATGCATGAACATCTTCTTGCAGATGGTAGGTGATGACAACTTAAGTTTCTAGAGGTTGCAGGGTTCTTAATTATCCTTTAGCAAGCAATGGAGTAGTAATGATATCAATATTCTTCTATAGGCAATGTTTGTAATGCTTAGTATGTATCGGTATAAATCCTTTTGAATTGTGATACCTCGTCATAAATTCCACTTTAATTGGTGATAATGGTGGCATTGAAAAATTATACGAGCACGAGGTATGGATACACTCCTCATAAATAAAAAAATCATAGCCTTTAATAGGCCATATCATGTTGTTGTAGCCAACTCAGGTCCGAAGAGTACAAGAATCTGGGAATTCGGGCCTTGTCTCCGATAATATCTTCACATTTTCAATGAATCTTAGATACCTTGGGGGATCTCCGAGGAATATCTTTGGAGTTGAAATGAAACCCTCCAGCATGAATGACTAGGATCATCTCATACAAGTGCCTCTACATTGATCTCCACCATTTGCACTTGATTACGCCTTGGCATCTCCTGTTGTACCCCAATTAGCATGAATGTCCCCAATCGACCATGGCCGAGATCCAACTCTGGCTCTTGTTTATGTCCCCGTAGGGGATATATTATGTTTCATGCAGACCCTATTACTTGCACCTAGTTTGCGCCTATGCCTATAAAATTTTTTCCTGCATACTATGGTTTGGGGTTATTTGTAAATAGTTGGGGAAAAAATTATTTATATAAATTTTTAAATAGTGGTAATTTGTCAACGTTTCATTGGATGAGAGCTGATAACGTCAGCCTCGGTAATCGCTTCCTGTTTTGGCGGTAGAAGGTGCGTCATCCGAGTTAAGGCTTGGTTTCTGGTTAGTGTAAATAATAGGTGGTGGGCGTAACAACGCGTGGCATATAAACTTGTCTAGTTTTTGGCGCCGGGAAATGTCTTCGGCGCTTTCTGCACAATGCGATGGTTATGGTTATCATAGGAAAATGGAACAAGTCTAGCGTCGCAGGTGGTGGACGTGTGAAACGGGAGTAAGGACAGGGTAATTAATGTTTTAGTGGTTCAATGCTGGCGGGCAAGGGTGTCCTGTCATAGTATTAACTCTGCTGCGGGTTCCCTAGGTGGAGTATCTACGTGGTGAGTAATGTGTCTTGCAACCTGTCATGGAGCATGGTGAGTAATAAATGTGATATTAATGTATTTAGTAGCTCCTAGGCGCTTGTGCTATAATGTCGAAATCTTCCTTTATTGTTGATGTTATATCCCTGGTAATATTCATCGAGCTTGTTTTTTATGAATGGCATTGTTTGTTTTGTGTTTCAGAGTGGTTTGAAGGAATGGTCGAGAGACCTGCGATGTATTAGGTTTTAGATTCAGGAATGGGGTTTTCAGTTCATGGTTTGAACGCATAGCCAGTGGTTCAGGTCTCCACCGTGGCTCTCATAGTCGAACCAGTCTGATGTTCTTGTTGATGCAAGGTTTCAAGCTAGTTCTCGTCAGTTGCAGAAAGGTTTTGGCTTTTGGTTCGAAGTCTGCTTACAGCAATGTAAGTTGTCAGCTCTTGCTCCGGTTTTCAGCAGGTTAAAGATATAAGTTTGAATGTATTTGTTATGACGTTTTAACTTCTTCAATGGTTTAACCAGAATTGTATTCTTGTGGCAGGTAAAACGGTGTCTCTGGTTTTCTCGTTTGCAGTAGCAGTGGAACAAGCATTCAAATCGGTAAGTCTTGGAGATTCTTATGGTGGGTTTGCTGGTTCAACGATGTCTCTGGTTTTCACGTTTGCAGTAGCAGTGGAACAAGCATTCAAATCGGTAAGTCTCGGAGATTCTTATGGTGGGTTTCCTGGTTCTAGGTCTGGCTTAGCCGAGACTTTCGTCAAAGGTGTTGGGAAATAGTTTTTGTTGGTAGGCAGTATGGCATGTGAACAGAACGTGATTCTCAGTCTGCGTTGCTCTATCTGTGTCCTATTCTTGTATTTGCAACATTTTGCGATACTGCCTGCGGGCTTCAACCTCTGGCATTTGTGATGAATAATGAATAATATGAATAAGGGTTTAAATATTGTAGTTTTAACTATAAATATGGTTCTACTGAGATGGTTCCTTGATTTACATGGAATTTGAATGATAAGTGTCCTTCTTGTCGTCGATAACTTAGAAATCACCAATTAATGTCTACCTCTGTTGTTTTGTTCTATCAATGCATTGTTTGTGGAAGGGGATGAGCCTAACCTGTGGTGGACGTTTAAATGTATCTAAATAGTGCTAAAAGCTTTAAATTTTGGTTTAAGATGTCTGAATTTGAACCGATACCATACGGCTATACCCTTCAGGAATTTAATCACTGACAGTAGAGTCAAGAACCGGCCAAATGACTGATAATCTCATTCTTTTGCTTAGAGCAATGTAAGTTGTCAGATCTTGCTTCGGTTTTCAGTAGGTTAAAGA
The DNA here is from genome assembly GCA_027924585.1 of Larix kaempferi. Classification (NCBI taxonomy): domain Eukaryota; kingdom Viridiplantae; phylum Streptophyta; class Pinopsida; order Pinales; family Pinaceae; genus Larix; species Larix kaempferi. The sequence goes on from BSBM01001063.1 coordinate 7,808,897, forward strand.
TATAGGTTTGAATGTACTTGTTATGGCATTTTAACTTTTCCAATGGTTTAACCAAAATCGTATACTTGTGGTAGGTAAAACGATGTCTTTGGTTTTCTCCTTTGCAGTAGCAGTGGAACAAGCATTCAAATCGGTAAGTCTCGGAGGTTCTTATAGTGGGTTTGTTGGTTCTAGGTGTGGCTTAGCCGAGAATTTCGTCAAAGGTGTTGGGAAATAGTTTTAGTTGTTTTTTTTTTTGTTGATTGCCAGTATGGCATGTGAACAGAATGTGATTCTCAGTCTGCGTTGGTCTATCTGTGTGCTATTCTTGTGTTTGCAACATTTTGCGATACTGCCTGCGAGCTTCGCTGAGATGGTTCCTTGATTCACATGAAATTTGAATGATAAGTGTCTTTTTTGTCGTCGATAGGTTAGAAATCACCAATTAATGTCGACCTCTGTTGTTTTGTTCTATCAATCCGTTGTTTGTGGAAGGGGATGAGCCTAAACTGTAATGGACGTTTAAATGTATCTAGATAACGGTAAAAGCCTTGAATTTTCGTTTAAGATGTCGACAAAAGAATAAGAGTATCGGTCATTTGGCCCATTCTTGACTCTAGTGTCAGTCATTAAATTCCTGAAGAGTGTAGCCGTATGGTGTCGTTTCAAATTCAGACATAGGTTTCCTTAGGAAAATGTTTTTATTGTTATAAGGTGTGAAGCAATACGGTCGTTATGGTTATCATAAAAATAAAATAACTTCAACATTTGTTGATAATTAGTTGATGCTGCATACAGGTCTCGAACTCTAACGTGTTTATATATAATGATAAGCTAGCAGGTGGCAGACGTGAGAAACAACAGTAAGGGCAGCATAATTATTAAAGTTTTAATAGTTGAATGCTAGGGACAAGGGTGTGTTGTCATAGTATTAACTCTGTTATCAGCTTTTCTAAGTGGGATATCTAGGTGGTGATTAATGTTCCTTGTAATCTCTGATGAAAAATTGTGCGTGGCTCCGGAATGCCGACCTGTGCTATGAAATAGCTTAAAAATTGTCCTGACTGGACTTCATGGTAGAAAGGAATAATAAATGTGATATTAATGTGCTCAGCACCTCGTGAGCAGTTGTGCTATAGTGTCAAAATCTTCGTCGTTGATGTTATATTGCCTTGGGTTTTGGCGTTTTAAAAAACCATTATCCTCCACTACCTGTTCATTGAGGTTGTTTATTAATGGCATTGTTTCTTTCATGTTTGGGGGTGATTTGAAGAATTGGTCGGCAGGGCTGCGATCTATAATCGCTTCCTCTTTCGGCGGCGAAAGATGCGCCATCCGAGTTAAGGGTTATTGTTGATGTTTGATATTACGGTTCGGAATATCAAAATTTAATTTTCGATGTTTGATGTTACATTTCCGAATATCAAAATTTGAATTTTCTATAACGATAGTAGTGCTTGCTGCTTAGTGTAATATAGCATGTGGTGGGTCCGTGACACGTGAACGATCATACCCCTCATTGTTTAGCGTGTCTATGTCTGGCTCGTTGGCGTAGCAACGCGTGGCATATCACAACCGCCTACGAGCTACTAAATACATTAATGTCACATTTATTACTCACCATTCTCCATGACAGGTTGCAAGTCACATTAGTCACCACGTAGATACTCGACCCAGGGAACCCGCAGCAGAGTTAATACTATGACAGGACACCCTTGCCCGCCAGTATTGAACCACTAAAACGTTAATTACCCTGTCCTTACTCTCGTTTGACACGTCCGCCACCTGGGACGTTAGACTTGCTCCATTTTCCTATGATAACCATAACCATCGCATTGTGCAGAAAGCGCCGAAGACATTTCCCGGTGCAAAAAACTAGACAAGTTTATATGCCACACGTTGTTACGCCCACCACCTGTTATTTACACTAAGCAGCAACTAAGCCTTAACTCGGATGACGCACCTTCCACCGCCAAAACAGAAAGCGATTATCGAGGCTGACGTTATCAGCTCTCATCCAATGAAACGTTAACAAATTACCAGTATTTAAAAATTTATATAAATAATTATTTTCGCAGCTATTTACAAATAACCGAAAACCATAGTATGGAGGGAAAAAAATTTATGGCCATAGGTGCAAACTAGGTGCAATGATGTTATGTCGCTCGTAACTATTCATTAAGCTTGTTCATGAATCAAATGATCCAAAATCACTTAGCCTATTCTTTTTTCAATTATTTATGAACGGAATTGTTTGTTTTGTGTTTGGAAGTGGTTTGAAGGAATGGTCGACAGGCCTGCGATGTATTAGATTTTAGGTTCAGGAATGGCGTTTTGCCTTCGTGGTTTGAACCCATAGCCTGTGTTTGAGGTCTCCGCCGTGGCTGTCAGAGTCGAACCACTCTGATGTTGTTCTTGATGCAAGCTTTCAACCTGATTCTCGTCAGTTGCAGTAAGATTTTGTCTTTTGGTTCGAAATCTAGTTTCAACAATGTGGGTTGTCAGATCTTGCCCCGGTTTTCAGTACGTTAAAGATATAAGTTTGAATGTATTTGTTATCACGTTTTAACTTTTTCAATGGTTTAACCAGAATCGTATACTTGTGGCAGGGAAAACGATGTCTGTGGTTCTCTCCTTTGCACTAGCAATGGAAAGCATTCAAATCGGTAAGTCTCGAAGGTTTCTATGGTGACTTTCCTGGTTCTAAGTGTGGCTTAGCCTGACTTTCGTCAAAGCTGTTGAGAAATAGTTTTAGTTGTTTTCGTTGATGGCCACTATGGCATGTGAGGACAACATGATTCTCAATCTGCCTTGTCCTATCTGTGTTCTATTCTTGTATTTGTATCATTTTGCGATATTGCCTGCGAGGTTCAACCTTTAGCATTTGTGATGAAAACTGAATACTATGAATAGCGGTTTAAATATCATAGTTTTAACTATAAATCTGGTTCTACTGAAATGGTTCCTTGTTTTACATGAAATTTGAATGATAAGTGTCTTCGTTCTCGTGGATAACTTAAAAATCATCAATTAATGTCAAGCTCTGTCGTTTTCTTCTATCAATCGGTCGTTTGTGAAAGCGGATGAGCCGAAACTGTAATAGACGTTTAAATGTATCTAAATGGCACTAAAAGCTTTAAATTTCGGTTTGACATGTTGACAAAAGAATGAGGGTATCGGTCATTTGGCCGGTTCTTAACTCTACTATCAGTGATTAAATTCCTGGAGGGTATAGCCGTATGGTATCGTTTCAAATTCAGACATAGGTTTCCTTAGGGAAATGTTTTTATTACTATATGATGTGAAACAACACGATAGTTATGGTTATCATAAAACAACTTCAACATTTGTTGATAATTAGTTAATCCTGCATAGAGGTTTCAAACTCTAAGTTGTTTATATATAGTAACAACCCGACAGGTGGCAGAAGTGACAAACAACAGTAACACAGGGTAATTATTAACATCTTAATCGTTCAATGATGGGGGGCAAGGGTGTCCTGTCATAGTATTAACTCTGTTATCGGCCTTCCTAAGTGGAATATCTAGATGGTGATTAATGTGTCTTGTAACCTGTGATGAAAAATTGTGAGTGTCTTCACAATGCCGAGCTGTACTATCAAATAGCTTGGAAATTCTCCTAGCTCGACTTCATGGAAGAAAAAAATAATAAATGTGATGTTAATGTGCTCAGTGCCTCGTAAGTACTTGTGCTATAATGTCAAAATATTCGTCGTTGATGTTATATTGCCTTGGGTTTTGGCGCTTTAAAAATCCTAATCCTCCACTGCGTATTCATTGAGGTTGTGTATTGATGGCATTATTTCTTTCGTGTTTGGGAGTCGTTTGAAGAATTGGTCGATAGACCTGCGATGTATTAGGTTTCAGATTCAGAAGTGGCGTTTTTCCTCCATGATTTAAACCTATAACCTGTGATTCAGGTCTCCACGATGGCTCTCAGAGTCGAACCAGTCTGATGTTGTTGTTGATCCAAGCTTTCAACCTGGTTCTCGTCAGTTGCAGAAAGGTTTTCGCTTTCGGTTCGAAGTCTACTTTCAACAATGTAAGTTGTCAGGTATTGATCTAGTTTTCAGTAGGTTAAAGATATTAGTTTGAATGTGTTTGATTTCACGTTTTAACTTCTTCAATGGTTTAACCAAAATGCTATACTTGTGGCAGGTAAAACAATGTCTCTGGTTTTCTTCTTTGCAATAGCAGTGCAACATGCATTCAAATCGGTAAGCCTCGGAGGTTCCTATGTTGGCTCTGTTGGTTGTAAGTCTGCCTTGGCTGAGACTTTCGTCAAAGGTGTTGGGAGACAGTCTTAGTTGTTTTTGTTGGTAGCCAGTATGGCATGTGAAGAGAACATGATTCTCAATCTGCATTGTCCCATCTCTGTGCTATTCTTGTGTTCACAGCATTTTATGATACTGCCTGCGAGGTTCAACCTTCGACATTTCTGATGAAAAATGAATAGCATGAATAATGATTTAGATATTGTAGTTTTAACTATAGGTCTGCTTCTAATGGATTAGTTCCTTATTTTAGATCAAATTTGAATGATAAGCATCTTCCTTGTCATGGATAAGTTAGAAATCACGAATTAATATCAAGCCCTGTGGTTTTTTTCTATCAATCGGTCGTTTGTGAAAGAGAATGAGCTGAAACTATAATGGACGTTTAAATGTGTCTAAATGACACTAAAAGCTTTAAATTTTCGTTTAAGATGTTGACAAAAGGATGGGAGTATCGATTGTTTGACCGGTTCTTAACTCTCTTGTCAGTGATTAAATTGCTGAAGGGTGCAGCCGTATGGTATCGTTTCAAATTCAGGCATAGCTTATCTTAGGAAAATGTAATAGCGCTAAAATGATGATGATAATGTCGAACTATTATTAGAATTTAACTATCATGACTCTCAATATATGGCTTATGTACTAACATCGTCAACATGATTAAGTTCTGACACCCAGGTAGACATTCATTGCTAGGCAAACTATCAAAAGATTTGAATATTAAAGTTTGCATAAATACGACCATGCTGAGAAGCTCTTGTGCCTATAACCACATGGCCTGTTCAGTTTAAGTTGATAGTATTTTTGGTAGGCAAGAGCTGATACGCCAAGCCCTCTGAGTCTTGATGAGAATAAGTCGTCGCTAGATCTCTTATTGGCAAACTGGATGAGTATTGGTAAACTTGATTCATCGTTAATGACAATGATTAAAAGCAAATTAATGTGGTAGATGAAAATGAACTCGTAAGCTTCGCTGGCTAAATCCTCACCGTAGAGATATGATGTTCTTGGTACTTGGACTAACGCTAACGTTCTACTAGACTTTCTTCGAGACCTCCTTCCTTAGAATTCATTTTGCATCAGCGAATTTGAGGCAAGAGGCGCACAGGGGCATCTGGTTAAAATGCATTAGAAGAATAAACTTGATTTAAAAATTAAATGGCTCTGAGTAGGAGCTATACAACGTGTATTTTGTTAACCAAAACACTGCTCCGAACATATCAGTCGTTGTATACACATAATATGCTTGCAAGTTTTCGTCAGAGGAAAAGATGTAATTTCATCCCAGAATGCCCAAATGGATTCTTCTTCTTTGCTTTGTTCAGAGTGTCTATGTAAAGATTGAAAGCCTATAATGGGTTGTTTCTTCCTTATTGGAAGTATAAAAACCTTGCTTTGCTGCCTGTAATTCTTTAGGTGTATAATCTATCCTAAGAGGAAGTGTAGAGGAAGCATGCTTGGAAATTTGTTAGTAGATGTAGCCCTCTAGCAAATGTTGGCTCGTCATTTTAAAAAAGGATATTATCTTGAATGTAACCATTTAAATATTTTGGTCATACAAGCATGGAGATATTTACTTTATTCAGAAAAAGAAAAGAACCATGAGTCAACAACCTTGAACACGAAGCCTCCATATGTGCATTTGTTTGACAACATGAGGCCTCTGACCTTGATCCACAAATCCATTAGTAGTGGGTCATTGTTTTCTTTGGGTGTAAAAATATCTCGTGAATTTATAACATAACCCATAAAAACATCGAAAACCAATGTAGTACCTCAACATTGTTATTGTTTTCAATGACCTAAACATAGATTAATGAAATGCAATGACAATAATAGTTGATCAATATCTACAATCATAACAAATGTCCGTAATTTTTGTTGAATATAATATTTTTATTAAAAGTGCATACGAATTTATATGCCACCCATTATTATGTTAAAGCAAAAAGCATTTATTTAGACAAAGGCATTGCACTAAGATTCCTAAATTAAAACAAGGTAGAGAGAAATAAAACTTTAAGTACCCGTACTTATAAAACGAGCTAAAAAGAAGTGAAACTTTGAGTCTTCGCACTTGTACACTAGCAATTGCTTCATGGGTTATGAAGAAACACTAGAATGAAAAATAAAATTAATAGAAAGTCAAGTAAACATGATAGAGCAAAAAAGGGAATAGTAAAAGAGATGCTATGATGAAAATAATTAAATGCAATGCCATGTATATTTATTAAAATTAAATTTTAGTTTCTTATATCGACATTGCTACTTGATGGAATATAGCTCTGAAACAGTGTCGATTAGCGGGCTGGTTGGAAAGTGAGAACCTGCCTAGCTTGGCAACAATTGCATTCATATTGTAGCCATGATAAAGAGTCTAGTGTAGTACACAGACTCAAAATTTTATATTGGTGATAAAAAGGATAAGACGATTGCTACGCTCTACTACATGGGTTAAAGGACTATTTACCTATGTTGCAATCAGAACACATGATGCTAGGAAAAGCTTCCTGGTTGCCATGATATGCACCTATAAAATGTTTGGTCGTTCGTAACAATTTGATATTATACTGTACATGCCCATGTATTGTCCATAAGAATAGTCGTCACCAAACATATAGGTGATAACAAATTGATGCGATCATTGTTAATTGCTCAACATATCGTTCAAAGTGCTTGCAAAAGGCCTGTGCAATATTTAAGTGTTATAAGTGAGCTAGTATACAAACAATGGTTAAAACACTACATTGTTTATATAGGTTAGAACATAAACAAAGATATTCCCACAAGCAACGGTAAATGGCAATGTTCTAAGTGGCCACCCCGATCAAATCTCTTGAAGTCCAGGTACATAGTGAATCAATCCACCAAAGATAGACAAAGAAGATGTCTAAACCCCGCTTGATAATACATATATAAATAGAAAGGTGTTCATAGATAAATAACATATAGAAAAGTCCCAGATCTAAAGCGGTGAGACACAAAAGTGAAAAGAAAAGCTTTAAGTTACTAAAGACAATGAACAAAGTGTTTTTTTTACATGCATTGTCTCACCAAACCTAGTTATTAGTTTCCGTTCTTCGCTTTTACATATGTAGTTCTTGAAATCATGATTTTTTTTTTCATTTAATGGATGCTTCTTTTGTACAACTTATTATGGCTATTTTTCCTTGGTCAAGTTGCTTCGGCCAAGCCTTGCCAATCTACAATTAACTAATTAGAATGCACTAGACTGGTTAGAAATAGATATACACTTTTTTTCCATGCTTAAATCTTGTAGTTATCCACCTATTCTATCATACTTTCACTTACTGCTCTCATCCTAATTGGTTGAGTCTCAATGCTTTTATGAAGTCAAATGTTTATGAAATTCCTTTACCCACCTATAGAAGGGAGGCCTGACACTTGTTCTCCCTATAACAATTCTGAATGAAACTTAGTAGTGACATATGCCTTCTTATGCCTTTTTAGGAATCTTATAAAACACAGCTATGATTCGTTAGCTTAGCCCTAGACACCTTATCACTGTCTACCATATGCCTTTTATCCTAGTCCCTTCGAAGGTCCATTTCAATCTCTTTATGCATATAGCATAAGGAAACTCTTGATCATCTCTTTATGCATATGCCTTTTAGCTTAGCTTAGTTTTCGTTCTTCGCTTTTACATATGTAGTTCTTGAACATGGTTGTTTTCATTTAATGGATGCTTCTTTTGTTCAACTTACTATGGCTATTTTTCCTTGGTCAAGTTGCTTCGGAACTTACTATGGCTATTTTTCCTTGGTCAAGTTGCTTCGGCCAAGCCTTGCCAATCTACAATTAACTAATTAGAATGCACTAGACTGGTTAGAAATAGACCTACACTTTTTTTTCATGCTTAAATCTCGTAGTTATCGACCTATTCTATCATACTTTCATTTACTGTTCTCATCCTAATTGGTTGAGTCTCAACGCTTTTATGAAGTCAAATGTCTACGAAACGCCTTTACCCACCTATAGAAGGGAGGCCTGACACTTGTTCTCCCTATACCAATTTTGAATGAATCTTAGTAGTGACATATCCCTTCTTATGCCTTTTTAGCAATATTAGAAAACACAGCTATGATTCGTTAGCTTAGCCCTAGACACCTTATCACTATCTACCATATGCCTTTTATCCTAGTCCCTTCGAAGGTCCATCTCAATCTCTTTATGCATACAGCATAAGAAAACTCTTGATCATCTCTTTGATCTTTGTCTTTTTGTGTTGAACCTTTGCGACCAAGCTGCCATGATTTTCCAGCAAACGTCCAAAATTAAGAATAACCCAAGCAAAAAAATCACAGATTGGCGAGACATTGCCTTTCACACTAGTTGTTTGAATCAACACTAGCAACTATTCTCAGAGTTTCTTCTATGGGATATCTAGCACGAGAAGAATAACAAAATTTTCCAGAATCAGTACAAAGGAGAAGCAATAATCTAGGCAAAAGTTAAGCATCATATTTTTGAAACTTTGAAGTGTTGACAAATGGTTTTATTTCGGCATTGTATCACTTTGTAAAACAAGAAACTTAGATTTTCATAATCAAATTGCGTTTAGTTGAAAATTTAAATTGTTTAGATAATAATAGATGTTGAATTTGTTTCTTTTCCCATGCTTTGGCATCTAGTTTTATCATTTTTTATTTAATATTAAGAATATATATTCTCATGTAATGTTCAAATTATATTTAAACATAGTAAGAAAAGGTAAATAATAGCATTGTCGTAGTAATAATATACAAGGATAAATAGGATAATCATAATACATAGGTATGTTATTAAAAAGGCATGCCTTTGCATCAAACATGAACATCATTTCTACTTTTTTTTTATTTTAATAGTCAATGTTGTTTGGTTTCAAAAAGTCTCGTATGCTTCTACAAAAGTCTCATTGAACTTTGCGTCCATCTTTTTATTTCTTTTGTACTTTACCCTGCTAGGCATTGCCCCTATTATTTAGCAACATTGCCATCAAAACTCCTGTGAGTTATGGCTTTGAGGATTCAACAAAAATCCAAATGGAAGTGAGTTATGACTTTGACATCAAGTAAACCCTGACTAGAATTGAATTTTCCTAACTTATAACAAATTTTTGCCATAGTTACCAAATTTAAATTTTGCTTCCAATTGCCTATCATAAAGAAAATAGTTTCCATACATAGGCATATTTTTCCCTTTTATTTTGTAAGACATTAGTTGCAAATCTTTAAAAAATGTTAGAATAACATATACTAGTTGTGGAAATCGCATAGTTTGGGTGCTATAGAGGTATTCATGTGTGCTGAATATGGGTATATATATTTGCAATACCATACATTCATGACATTGAGAATATCCACATAGCCATAACATTATTTCATAGCCATTGTTTAATTCATATTGTCTATTTTCCAAAGCTTTTTCACCAAGCTCTCATATAGTTTTATTAGACATGAGTTCCGAACTATAGCATCAAAACTTATTTGTGCTAAACAATTCATTTCTTTCTTTCTGTCATATAAAGCGCTACATTGTTTAATCTTCTAAATTTTGACTTGGCAAAATTATAGTTTCCAATATTTTGCTTTCCAAAAAATAAAAATATACCTTCATTTCACTTTTCAAACATCGTTTTAAACTAGGCTTATCCAATAAATATATTATGTAAAATGATGTACATGTGCCCTAGCTTATATTTTAGCAGCTGTATCGAAACATTGCAGGAAAGCTTTTCCTATTTTGTGTATGTTTGCAGCCTTGCTTCGCATCATCTCTGTCAATGATAACTAGCAAAGCCAGATCTCAACCTTCTCAGGAACAGGTATTTCCCTCGTTCACTATGTTCCTTCAATTCCATTCATTGCAGAACACACATGCTTTTGCTTGTGAAGTGCATCTGAATCTAGACATGGATATGATTCATGAATAGAGTTTCTAGACTTATATTGATTCTTTTAAGAGCAAATGGATTAAGTGTCTGGTCTCGGCAACTTGGCATCATTATATTATTATGATTAAAGGTTTGAAGATTTAGTTATAGTTATAGATGTTCTTTTTAATTATTATATATATAATAACAATAAACCAGTTAATATTGTGCACATTAAGACTTTTTTCATTGATATCAAATCTTGCATATTTGATAATTTCAACTTGGCAATCGGCATGCCGTTTTTTCCTATTCTACTAGGAGGGCAAAATACATTTCATTTGAAAAAATTTAGTTATGAATACGTTGTTTCCTTTGCTTTGGTTATTTGTAATGGCAACAACAATTTACAATGTTTACAACATTATGATTTTAGAAAAAATGATGCCCTTTGCTTCTTTTCTTTTCCTTGGGATCTGCTTCTCTTCACTTGCTTGCAGCTTTTCCTGTATAGACGACTAGGGGAATAGGAAAAGAACAACAAAAAAAGGCAACAAAAATATATGCTGTTGCAAATGTTTTTGTAGACAATATGCGAAAAGACAAAAGTAAAATGGACTATGTTTTAAGAGCAAATGCCCTTGGGATCAAATACTCTAATTGGCAACAAATTGATGAGAGTTTGGCTACAAGCAATTTGTTTTGACTAGACAATTTCCACTATGAGCTAGGAAATTGCCTGTTCAATGCCCTTGCAATATTATTGCATTTCCGATATACATCAATAGAGATAAGGGAAAGGATTGTGAATCATTTCTATGTTTGTCTAGATCAAAAAGATCCCTCTGCACTCTTATCAGTGCGCACAGAATTGACAGTTGACTACTTGCAAGAATTGCATAGCATAGGACATGTCAATGAATATCTCAATCGCATGTCGCAATCTGCTTCGCAACCAGATGATCAAAGTGTATATGGACTATGGGGTGATATATTTTGCATCAAGTGGTTTTCAAAATGGTTAATTGTTCCAGTCGTTGTTTGGTCATTAACAAAAGCAACAAAATACCTTCATTTCAATCCTGGGGAATTCGAATATTGCTACAATATATTGTTCCATGACCACACACTAGCTCCTGGCCATTTCGAACCATTGTTCTCGTATAAAACAATGCAAGCCAAAACACAAGCAACCGATATGCTTTCTCAAAGCGCATATGTAAATCAATGTGTATTTAACGAAGTTAAAACGTCATTTCAACTTCGAGGCAATTGCCATGACTCCTTCTTTGAATCAACCTCCAAATTGACACTGTTTTCTGATGGACAAAGTGTTAGAAAAGCAATTGCGCAAACTTTTTATAACTCTATTGCTTCAAACGATATTAGAGCAACACAATGCTTGGACATATATCTTGATGAAAACACATTAGCAAATACATCTTTTGTTTCTAGATGGAGAACCTATATTGTCCATTTGGCAAAGGCATATATCATTGGTCACATAAAAGGAGATTGATTTTCCCTTCAATCGTTATGTGAGTTGCTAAACGCTCAAATACATCTATGGAGCAATAATTAGCAAGAAAATATTGCCATATTCCATGCAACAAAAAGATCGTCAAAATTTCTATGCCTGATGCAACATGTAATAGATAGAATGCATTCACATTTCCAACCCTTGTTACAAGAACACTATGAAAATAAAATACGCTTTCCGCTCAATTGCAATAGAAATACTTCTGCAATTGCAATGGATAGTTTTGAAAAGAGCAAATAGACAATAGCGATAGAAAAAATTGTAGAGAAGAACATTAACAAGGGATCCTTGAACGAACCAATATACATAGATGCAATCAAAGCAAAGATACAAAAACAAAAGATAGCAAACATAGAAAAAAACAGTTATTGCATTGCTGAGCAATTTTCAGAAATCAAAACCAGCATGCAAACATGCATTGATGGAAATACGCAAAAAAACTTGCGCTTCTTGAAACACAGTCTACGTAGACAAGGAAAGAACATTCGTCAAAAGCAAAAAGAATCTGCAAAGGCAAAGAAAGCAGTTGTTACATACTTAAAAGCTATTTAAGACACAGCTATTCATGCATGTTCTGCTTATAAGCAATTGCATTTAAAAAAAGACATTTGTTGTATGAACAAGACAATTAAATTAGCCTTCGAAACTCTGGCAAATACAGAAGCTATGACATGTCCAATGGTGCTTATTCAAATTTGTAGACCTTGCAAGAAAGCAATTGCTAATGGGAAATTGCCTATGTTTGCATCGCCTACACAAATCTGCCACAATAACATATTGCCATCTATAGCTATACTAACTCCTTTGAAAGAACAATTGGTATCACCAAGAATAGCTTTTGCACAAATAAGACAGCTGGGTTATAACAAAGCACAAATTGGGCTAACTGGCTCAATTATCAATGTCCCTGCAAACTTGGATAGAGTTCAGATAGCATTGCCTAGAAGTCTAGATGACAATTTGACCGTTGCAGTTATGCTAAAGCGAAAATTGGAATACAAAAACACATATATATCTACAAATATTCGGCCAAAGATCATTATGACTGCGCTAAGTGATTTATGCAAAACCGAACTTTACAAAATTGAAGGCATTGTGATCAATACTAATTGGAAAAAAGTATTTAATGAAACAGCGAAACAAAAATCAAATACTCAACAAACAACAGAACAAGTAGATGATGATGAAAATGAAATAGACATAGAACCAATATCAGAAACATTGATACATGGATATGGAGAAACACATCTAATAGATGATTTAGACAACAAAATCATAGAAGTTGCACCTTCTGAGAGCTTCTGACCATTGAGCATTTTCCAAGACAAATACTCTGAAGAGCTAAATTTTCTTGCACTTTTCTATGGATTCAATCAACCCAATGAAATTTTTGATCGCTTTTCTTATCAACAAGTATCATAGTAGGAGCTAGAGCATGAAAGTATAGACTTTGAAACGCATGGCACAAACATTTTCTTCAAAGCAATTAAAATCATAATAAAACAGGTAAAAAACATTGCTTGGATATCGATTCGCATGGGAGAGTTAAAGGACAAAAAAATATTGGCAAAAGATGTCAAGTCAAAAGACAATTTTGTAAAGATACTCCAATCTCCAATTGCGTTTTGTACATTGAAAGCAATTAGAACATCACCTGATTACTTTGAAAATATGAAAAAAGATCTATTTGCAATGATTCGACAACAGAGGTCGACATTAATTGGTGATTTCTATCCTATCGACGACAAAAAAGACACTTATCATTCAAATTTCATGTAAATCAAGGAACCAACTCAGCGAAGCTCACAAGCAGTATCGCAAAATGTTGCAAATACAAGAATAACACACAGATAGAACAATGCAGACTGAGAATCGCGTTCTGTTCACATGCCATACTGGCTACCAACAAAAAAAACAACTAAAACTATTTCCCAACATCTTTGACAAAGGTCTCAGCTAAGTCAGACCTAGAACCAGCAAACCCACTATAAGAACCTCTGAGACTTACCAATTTGAATGCTTGTTCCACTGCTACTGCAAAGGAGAAAACCAGAGACATCGTTTTACCTGCCACAAGTATACAAGTGCTGAACACCTTTGGGCACCTTTATGCAATGCATTGAAACAAATTAAGCAAAAACATTTGGGAGACTTGCAAGACAGTGCATTGCAAGAAAATATTGACACGTTAATAAGAAGACATCCAATGCTTTGTACTCGCTACTATAGACACAAAATAGCAACACTAAAGTCTCTTATGTTAAAAAACAACACATTATTTGGAAAAATACAAGATTTCTTCTTTACGACTGAATTTCAACAAAGAGGAAATGAGCATGAACATGAACTAATTTGGATTCAAAATGCACCTGTCTATGGAAAAAACTCAAACGAGGAGATTACTACTTCTGTTGATCGCTATATATCCACAGACTCGTCTTTACTTGATCAAAATCTTGTTCAAATTCAAACACATTGTCACACAAAAACATGTAGAAAACATCGACATTTCACATGCAGACTCAATTTCCCATTGCCTCCTATGGATAATACCATCATTCTAGAGCCATTGGAAAATGCTTCAAATATCTCATTCAAAGAGCAAAAAAAGTATTCGCTCCTATTGAACATAGAGAATATTCTAAAAAAACGTCATTTGCACAATTGCTTCTAGGGCTAGGTCTAACCAGAGATGAATACATTTTGCTGCTGCGGTCTTTGCTTTGTCATTCTACACTAATACTAAAAAGAGATGCTGCTGACATTTGCATCAATTCATTTGCAAAAGCAATACCAGAGTTATCGCAGGCAAATACAGATGCACAATATATCTTAAATGCTTACGCTACAGCAACATATGTAAGCTCTTACATTAGCAAATTTGATAGATCCATGATAAGCTCTAAATCAATCGCCGTTTACATTGAGCACAAATGCATCGGTACGGAGGTGAAAATGGATTTTTTGCTCTAAGTATTCCGTGTATCTATCAAAGTCACATGACAAATGACCATAGAAAATGCATATAATATCAGCCTATTTTTACATAGAATTATGCTAGTATTTCTTTTTTATTTAAACAATAATTAAATTTAGATTCAAAGCACTATTACTAATTACAATGTTAATGGGAAATGTAGCAATTGGCCAAGTGTCATTAGTCAAAAGGGAGAAAGCAAGCAGACATTGCAAAAAACAATCGCTAGAAACTGATGAATAAGAATGTTGTGAACAAAGTTGCAGGCTTGAATTTAAAATTTGTTGCAATGCAAACAGTGTTCTGAAGCATTGCTAGGAAGAGAATAAATTGTACTTTTCCAGTATGCAATAAATATTGTATAGGCAAAGAGTATTTTCATTTAATTGAGATACAATGTTGTATTCTCATAATTTTCCCCCGGACATCAAGAGTACAAACACACAATGTAGTTTTTTGCGAGAAGCAAAATATCCAAATCTCCAATGGCGTTACAAATGAAATTTTGATGAGTTAAACAAATATAAAATCTTTCTTGTACCACTCTAAGCATCGTGGATCCATCTTCCGATCACAAAAATCTAGTCATATCACTGTCATGCTATTTGCCATTAATAGTTTTAGATGATGTAAATAACATGAATTAATTGGATGCAGTTTGGTAGTTAAAAGCCTTGTTTGCAAAGAGAGCTTGATATTGATTAGATATCGAGATGAAAATGTTCTCACAAGTTGGGGCCTGCAGACGTCATCGATTTATAAAACAATTGCCCTCAATTCACAATACTCCCAAGAGCTCTCGTGCTCACATGCATTCAAATGATTTTTCCCAATCATACTATTTGAATCTTTGCATAAATTCTTAAAAGCTTATGATCGATTGCGTTTATTTTTAAAAGTATTTGGGGTTCCTGTCTACGGCAAAAATGACATGCCTTGTTGGTAACACCAATTGGATTAGGCTTAAACATATGATTCGAAATAAGACTCAAAGAAACTTTAAAATTAGTTATGATGTGCTCAAATAAATCTAACAACTAAATTGCTTTTATAGAAAGGCAAAGACTCCTGTCTAAATGACCAAAAGAGCTTAAAATCCATAGGTTTAAGCAACATGTGTTTCTTTGCAAAATCTATATCAGTTTTGATGACAATATTCTCAAGAAACTACAAGAATTTAGAAAAGTTTTTAACTAAAGCCTATTATAATTAACAAAGTCAATGCTACTAGACAATGAACAACAAACGAAAAAGCAGAAGAAGGTGTTAATCAATGAAACTATTTTGCATGAAAGTAGATTGTGTTTTTGTTGTTCTTTGTCCATGAAATGAGAAAGGAGCAATTTTTCAATGTACCTGTGTCTTTGAATCAATAACTGGCATCAAATTTTGAATTGCATAATCATCATTAAAACGGTCAATAAAGGTAGCTGCACAGGTCCAGAGCATGTGACTTCCTTTAGTGTCATTCCGGACAATGTTTTTAAACAGATAGAATGGAGAATCATCAGATGCAAGTTGTTCTTGAATTTGCAAGAGCAGTTCTTTGAAGCCTTCACCGACCTGTAACTGCAATAGTAGAAGACAGTAGTCAATGAGCATAGGTTGCAGTTAGAGATCGTTAAAGTTATTTGTGTTTGTTTTTTTTCCTATTTTGTTGTTTACGTAAAAGAGTGGAAATTTTATTTAGCTTTAAAAAATAGAAATTTCAAAAGAACATTATCTATGCAAATGGCATATTTACTGTTGCATGGTCATTTGCCGTTCCACCGTCTTTGATATACAAGTCGAATCTCTTGTTGTTGTATTCACATGCAACAACAATTGCTGCGACAGAGCCAACATAGTAGGAGTCGTTTGATGACAACAAATCAGAAATTGTCATATCTAGAGCTAGCTTCCTCATTTTGCAAACTTGATCAATTGTCTGAATTATTGTATCCGAAAATATGACTATTGAATACTTGGCATCGCCTCTGTCATATTGGCATTTTTTCTTGAGGCCAAATCGAGTGATTCTTAGACTTTTGCTGGTTGAGAAGTAGCTACCAAAACATTTGATCAAATTGTCATTTATTCCAGCAGTGATTGTCATTAGCCCATCTCTATCAACAAAGTCTGCATGCAGTATTTGTTCCTTTACACGAGAAGTTTGAATTTTGTTCTGTGCGGGCCCATATACAACCAAGATGTCTCCTTCAAAAACAATTTTCGGTGTTATTGTGCATAGCTCTATAATAGTAGCTGCTACTAAAGTTGTTTCTTTGAACCTGTTATTGTTATAGTTAGAGAACATGGCCAGGGAGAAAATTATCAGCAATCAATAGCAGAAAAGCTGAAACTTGCATCAAGTTTAAGAATGAGAAAATACTTGTCAATGCAATAGTTATATTCTGTTGTTTCGTGCGCTAGAAAATCATAAAAGAAGATGCAGAAGTTTTGTGTATTAAAAATGATGTAAAAAGCAATTAGAACCAAAATAATTGCATACCTTTTTGAACTTTCGGCAGTTGATGTTTTTCCCATTGTCGGGTTGTTTGGTGTTGATGTTGTTTTTGTTGTGTTGTGCAAAGCCAATGAACTATCTTCCATTATTTTTCAATTTTGGGTTTGAGCTTGAAAAGCTGCACATGCGAGAAGAATTAAGCAAATCAGATGTAACTGAGATTGTTAATTAGGGTAAAGAGTAGAAGAGATTTATAATAGATGGGAAATGTGGGAAAAACAGACAGCATAAAAACAAAGAAGCAAAAAACAACAACAAATGTCCATAATTCTTTGACTGGATTTTTGACATATGCATAGCGCAAAGTCTATGTAGTGCCAAGAATTTGAGTTAAACAAGCATAGGAAACTATTTACAGTTAGATATTGAACAAATTTTGATCTAAAATTATTTTGAACATAGGAATTTGTTATTAAAACATTTTATGTTCGCTATATATGATCTGCATTATTATAAAATGGAGATAGCACATCCATATTTTTTATAAAGAGTCTACATATGTTGTCACATAATTGCTAATTTTTTAGATCTGAATTGTGGACAAAATAAAGTGTAAACAACTATCAATAGAAAAAAATAATCAAGATTTGACATCACAAAATAGATTATAAAAATATGAGAAAGTTCAACAAAATTTAAGCTCATAGCTATGACATGAATATTGCACATGCCAAAAGCTGATCTAAATCTAGCTCACTATGAATAGGAAAAAAACCAAATTGTCGTAGTTTAAAGTGCATGAAAGTTGCAGGGGAAAGAATAATACCTGGTTTTGATTTTGTGCAAATATGCTATCATGAATCCGTTCATAGATAGGAAGACAATAAAATTAGATAATGCAAAAGTGAATGGACTATGCATTTTAATCAAAGATCGATAGGAATGTTAAATAGTGATCAGTCCAATAAGCATCTGAAATATTGAAAACAATATCTCTGTGTTTCAGATTTGTTCAAAAATGATCAAGCATTGAACCGATGTTTGTTGTTGCTTTTGTTGTTTTTAGTGTCAAGCCTTTCATTTGCATAGACAATTGCAGTTTTCTTTTTTGATGTTGTTTCTTGCAACATGTCGATGTTCAGGTCACCAGCTACTAGGATTTGAGTGGCTGATGTGCAACTTGACAAAATGCAACTCAATATATGAAAGAGATCATCAAGCACACCACACGGTCTATTGTAAATGTTCACTGCTTTCAATACACTGGAACCTAAGTGTAGATCTACGCAAATTGCTTCAGTGAAGTTTTTTGTATCGTTTTTAGAATTGATAATAGCAATGTTTTTTTTAATCAATGTAACGATTCCATGCACTGAAAATGCTCACAAGAAATTGTATTTCTCTATCATTGTTGTTTCTTTGCTAAGTGTGCGCATGTGAGTTTCTTGCAAACATAGAATGTATGCTTGCATAAGTTCATGATCATTTAGAACATCGCCATAGTGCAAAAGCAAGCTGCATGTGTTTAGCAATGAACTGAGTAATTGTTCAACATTCGGCATTGAATGCAGACCACATTCAAATTGCAAGCTTGCTTGTGTTTTTAATCTAACTATTTCAGCGGTGACTTTTGGACAAGCTATAAAATTTCCTTGTTCCAATTTGTTTAAAACATAAAGACAATCCATATCTCTGACACGCGAGAGCGCAGTGTAAACAAGGCCATGTCTCTTAATTCCTTTTGCCTCAAATGCCAATCTGTTCATTGTCAATCCTTGTGCTCTATGAATTGTCCTTGCACATGCCAACTGAATTGGGAATTGTGCTCGCATAACATTGATTTTATTTTCAACTCTTGTTTCTATCACAATCCTTTTGATTAGTGTCCAATTGGAGATTACACCAGACGTATAAAGATATTGCATCGTTGCACGTTGCTTGTCTCCAACTTTTGCATCTGCAAACTCAATCCAGGCAATATCTTGGTTTGTTTGAGTATAGTGTTTAAACACACCTTCTGCACCATTAACCAATCCATTCTAAGTTGAGTAGTTGCCTCCAACCAATTCAATAAGCATATCCTTTTTTACTACTATCGTAGAGGGAAGTTGCAATGTCTTTTGTTTATGGTCATTTTTTTCAATCGAATCAATTTTGCTATCATGTGCTACAAGTCTGAATGTCTCTGTTTGCATAGCTGATAACATTTTCGAGCTATGTTATTGAACATGCTTATTACTATGGAAAAGATAAGGAAATGTTGCATCTGGTGGTGGTTGTTTGTAGCAATGTTGGTTTAAGTAATCTATATCATCCAATGTTTGAGAGCATGTTCTGATTCTATTCAAGATCAATATCAATGTTTTCTCTCTTTGACGTACAACTATTGTAAGTTCATAGCTTTTTATGGCATCGAACCAAAATGTGTAAGGAAATGTCTGTTGTTGGAATCTAGGTTGTTCAAAAATCCAAGAATCATGAGCGGGTTGTGCTTGACACAAATCACCATAGAATATGACATCAAGGTTTCCAAATGCTTTGGTTGGTGTGTGCATTATTTCACGTAGTCGTTTGTCAATGTTGTACAGGATCCGAGACCCTATTAAAGAGACTTCATCAATCAACAATACTCGAAGTTGTTCACAATATTTTGTCAGAAGATCTAGGGTGTTTGAATTTAGTGGAAGCATCTTTGAACTTAATGGCAGTCTAAAGGTAGAGTGGACTGTAATGCCACCTGCATTATATGTTGCTTTTCCAGTAAACGCAACTATAAGACCTTTTTTCTTTAAAGGATCAATACCAATTTCTTTGTCATAGTAATGTAGCAGACCATCATAAATAGCTTTTGCGGTGTAAGTTTTACCTGGTCCTGCGTCTTAGATCATTCACATTGGTTTGCTTCCACCACTTGCTAATGAGACTCCAACCTACATTGGTTCTGCTTGAGAACTCTTGTGCCTCTACATTGTTTAATTGCAATCTAATTTTGTTTAAGTGCAATCTAACGTTGAGAAATATGCTGTGATTTGTTCCCTGTATTGGCCAAAAGGTATTCTGCATGTTGAATAGTCAATGCTACTGCGTAGCATTCTGGCATATCCTGGCTATAAAAAAAGATGATATATAGTCCTCGCTGAGTTTATGCACCTAAGCTTCTTCGAATAGATTAGTCACAGGTCTCATGGGATCCGCTTATGAATAGCATGCAATGCTAATAGAATTGGTGTGTATAACGCTAGCCCATCGCTCCACGAATACGTGGTGCAGGGTTAGACTTTTTAAAGCACCAAAACCCAAGGGGATATAACATCAACAACAAAGATTTTGACATTATAGCAGAACTGCTTACGACATACTGAATACATTAATATCACATTTATTATTCTTTTCTACCATGAAGTCCAAGTAGCAGAATTTCCAGGTTATTTGATAGCACAACTCAGCATTGCAAAAACACTCACCATTTTTCATCACAGGTTGCAAGACACATTAGTCACCACCTAGATATTCAAGTTAGAGAAGCCGGTAGCAGAGTTAATACTGTGACAGGACACCCTTGCCCGCTAGCATTGAAAAATAGACAATCTACTTCTAGTACAACTTATTAGCACTAGGGATGCGACCAAGCTCAAATGTGAGTGGCATGACTAATTCTTGGAATTGCGATAAAAAAATCAGTTGGCTTAACAAATGGCACACTGTAGCAGTCGCATACATCCAACTTCACAAATAAAAAGCATAATAACAACATTCATAAACTCCATTTCTGTCAATACTAAATAGTGAAGCAAATTCTAAGTCCTATATTCCATTCTAGTAGCAAACCAGTCACTTGTCTCTGCTTCTAGCATATCAATTCATTAATCATATTTCTGCTATTTCAAAGGAGCACTAAACTCCACCACTGCTAACTACATTGCCATGTTCTTTTATTAATTTGCTTAGTCTCACAATAGGCACTGCGCCAACTAACGCATAAGAACCCTTGTTACTGTTTCTAATCAATTGAAAATGATACATAGTGTGGGCTGAAACCACTCGAATAAATGCATATGTCCTGAGTAAATGAATGGATAAGCCTTCTGTTCACTGCCAACATTTGTTTCGGATGCTCAATTTCAATGTTTTCCCCTTTCGTTGCAGACACATACTCAACATTTGATATTATGAATTTTCTCATGAATGTAGCTAGCATTGATATGTGGCCCCGCCATACCTTGATATGTCAACTATATCTCGGCCAGTGCAATGATTAATATAGTGCCAACTCAACTTGAGTTAAAACTCTCTCAGCTACATCGTCCTTGGCGTTGCAAAGCTATAGTTCACTGATACTTAGAGTATACGTTTAGTTAATCCAACACTAATTACATTTTCAGTTTCTTTTATAAGGGAAGACACTTCCCATGAACATGGGTGTGTTCATCTTTTTTTTTCCCAAGGAGAAAAAGCGCTTCTTCCTATTCATGTTTGAAGAAGATTGTTCGAAAGGACAATAACAATTGTGTAGTTTTTTTTATTTAAAAAAAAGGGTGTGTTTAGTTCACCTACATGGAGATGATGGATGAATATTGTACTTAGGATTCTAGAACATTTTATAAAGCTTAGCACTAGTGTTTCCATTAAGCATGATACAATGAGCCAATCAATATTTATAAGTGATTCATTTAGCCCATATTTATATATGTCATTACGCGGAGCCATTCGGAGTTAACCCAATAAATTGAACCTTACATCAGGTTGCTTATATCTTTACGCAGCCTATATAAAAAGCTATGTTTGTTAAACTTTGGCCTGGCCTATTCTTGGGTTTCAAGCAACTGCAATTATGGGGGGGTGTTGGAACAACAGGCTTTACAGGTTCATAACAATGTTCATTACTTGATGCATAAATCCAAAAAAATGAATAGAGGCAAAATATATATATTAATGACAAAATATACATTTTCTTGCATAAAAGCCTCATTCATAGCAAAAAGGATGCACTATTTTTTTAATGTTTAAAAATAAAAATTGTTTTGGTTGTCTCTACATTTGACAATTTTATTTTACTATATTATTTTACTTTGATTTATATACAAATTATAATAATTTTTAATTTCTATTAATTACATTTTTTTAAAGGTCATATTTTGATCATCTTGTCTCTAAAAATGACCTCTAAACCCAAATGGTGTTATCTATTGAGTATATCAATTTGTTTACTAGTACTCGTGGATAACCATAACCAATCCAAATGTTGAATTACTATATGTTTTCAGTATTGTGCTGATATAACCTTGACAAACATACACATGCACATTTGTTTCTGAATAATTGTACTTATGTTTGTTGTTAGCAACCAGTGACAACAAGGAGCTAGTGCAAAATTTACAGAAAACACACTTCCACATGGCCAAATATCCAGCCGATTTGGACGAAAAGATCTAGCAGCTCGAGTAGGTGTTATCGCAAAACCAAAGGCAAAAACCTTAGATCGTGGCAATCATTGCTATGGGTGGAAACAATGTCACTTGTTCCCTATGCTACCCATCTCAGTTTCAGAGGTGCCACTTTTGGAATTTTCATAGGAGTATTGAAAACTTGAGGCTCAATGGCTAATTCATTTTATCTCAAAAGAAATTTTCCGTTGCTATAATTTTGTGGCAAGAGTATCATATTTCTATAGCTTTTTGCTTATACCAATAGTTGTTATTGCTATTAGCAACTGCGGGGACATTGCCACCTCATGGCTCTTGTTTATTATATAAACCCTATTACATGTTTAGTATTCACCATTTTTATAATTGAACATGGTTACTTTATCAATATTTATTATTATCACTGAACATTATTATTTTATTATTATTCACCTTAATTTTCATATATATATATTTTGAAGTGTAATTTTAATATTTTTTAAATTCCAAATTTTAAAAAATTATTTATTAAAATCAATGTATATCCACCTAATTTCCTATCTACCCAATAATAATTCTAGGTAGAGCGATAAAATTATTCAAAGTACAAAATTTGTGTGTTCTATAAGATCTCCCTAAACAAATCATAAGTCAAGTTTTAAAATGGATTAAGCCAGAGTAAATGCAATTATATAATCAAACCGAAAGTGATAAATAGTGAAAAAATATAGTCCAGAGTTGATGCGATTATATCATCAAACCAAAACTTACTGAAAACATATATTCCAGAGTTAATGCAATTATATCATCAAACAAAAACTGATAAATAGTGAATTATTTTTTCTGATGGATGGAAGTTGCTCCAGTCTACCAAGTCTAGAGGCCCCTGCGTGCAAATTGGTATCAGAGCCCTCGATCATCTATAATCAGGTTCTCATGGATTCTCATATTCCCTATGATGAGTTAAAAAATAGATCTTCTACTGAATGTTCTACTTCTTCAATGAATGATTTATTTCCCACTCGAGATATTCAATGGATAAATCATGGTAGTTCTGAGTTTGTTAATAATGATCCTACAAAGCCTTTTGAACTACCCCGACTTTCAGCAGATCAGATATATAAGGATATGTCTATGTTTCATTTTAAATCTAGACAACTTTTTCAAGTTCGTGAAGGTGTGTCCGAAGTCACTGTAAATAATAGTTCAACTGGTCAGACTCTTGGCCTTCTTGACCCAACAGAAGTAAAAGGTTATAAGAAAAAATATGGAAAGAATTTTGTTAATCTTGGTAGAGCCCTCATCAGTGTTGAACCTCTAGTCCGTCCTGGCATAAATGCCACAGCCCTTGTCTGCTGCTTGGATAACCGACATAATAAGTTCATGGATGCATTAATCGGTGGAGTCCAAATGCCACTCTCAAATGGCATTCAATATCTAGATATAATTCCTGGCTTTAACATCTCTCTGAATGATCCCTGGATTCACAAAGTATTGGAAGTCAAGATTTACACCTCTGGTTTTGATATGAGGCCTGGATCCTTAAACCTCCGGATCCATCACTCTCTTGCCCTTCGATTTACTAATACTCAGAATCCCATCAATCAGTTGTATTCCAGAGACCAAGACACAGCTGCAGTCTTGGTTAGAAGTGATCCCAGGAATGGTTCTCTTGTGCCTTCAAAAATTTCTTGGAACCAACTCAGCTTTCCTCCTGAGTGGGTGGTGGATGCCCCAAAGCAACCCCTTTCTCAGTCTGTCACCACCTCCGATATTCGTGAAGACTCTTCCTCTGCAGTTATCTCTTTCCCTCCTCCAATAGCCCAGCGTGGTGGGAATCTTCTACCTAGATCTACCTCTTTCCGCACAACTTCATCAACTTCTTCTGAACGCCCCATAAGCAGGACCTCCTCCGAAAAAGAACCTTTCTTAAGACGAGCCTGCTTACATAAAGAAGTTCCTGTAAATATTCCCTTTTCTGTTGTTTGTCCAAATTGTCAGGACTTAGTCCCTCCCAAACAACCAAAAAATAAAGAAAGTTCACATAAATATCCATGTCCAAATCCTGAGTGTGAACCTTCTCCTCTAAGTCAATATCCACATGAATATGAATTCATGATGGCATCATCTCCCTCTAACTGGTGGGAAGAAAATTTCAAGAAAGCATCTGCAGGTATCACTGAAATCCACAAGGATGAAATTTCTGATGCTACATCCCAGTTAGATCGTATTTTGTCTGTCCAGAAACCCCACTTGGATAAATCTGGTCTAGGATTCTGCCCACTCTCAAGCCAAACCAAAAAATTGCTAGACCTGCCTGCTCGTGAAATGGGAAAAGGTGAGCAATACAGACTTCAGGCTAGAGAACATAAGATTCAACAAAGAATGGCACTCCCGCCATCCAGAATGAAGCCTTGTACCAGGAAAGACATCAAAGAACCCTCCTTGGCCCAGAAAGAAATATTTGAGATAATTAAGTTTGGCCATGCTCCTTTTGATCCCAAGGATAAGATCATGAAAAATCTGTTTTATTGGGATCTCTACACTCATCCAGAAGCTGAAGAATTCTGGAAACAAACATTGCCCCTAGGGGAAAGGAGAAGGATGTCTGAAAGATGGCACTTTGAGATGAATCTAAGAAATGAATGGATTTCCTTCTATGAATGGCGAAAGGAATTCAAGCAGACGCTGGCCATGATGCAGTCCTCTGTAAAACCTGAGGACAAGAAGCCTGAGCCCAAAGGAGAAAAGGCTCAGAAAGGCCATTTATGGAAAAGTCTCCAGGGTGAAGAAATCTACACAGAAGCAAACTTCCCACCCTTCAGACCAATTAAGCTTGAATATGAAGATGGATCAGCTCTTGCAGCTCCCATCCTTATGAATAATGAGAAAGCAGAACAAGCAAATTGGTCAAACTTGGCACTAAAAGGATTGGCCATCCAAAACATAGAAATACAAAATAAAATGCCAAGATCCACACAGGTTGATTCTCTGCAATATACTTGCAGAAAAATTCATGATGAAGTTCAGCATATTCGTTTAAATATTGTTGAACATATCCCAGTCTCTGCTCAAGAAGTCAGAACGGCAAATAACTCTTTAAAAGATGATTTGACAGATTCCATATCTGACTTAGACAAAAATGTAGGGGAAGCCTTTTCCTACATCGCAGAGAAAGTTAATTACACTGCCAAAACAATTGGCAAGATTCAAGCAGAAATTGCTAAGCCAAAACTTGATGCATCTAAGCTTAGCCATCCTGGTGAATTATCTCTTGCTAGTTCACTACCTATCACGCCTCCTGCACCTCTCACTCCGAAGACCTCTGGCAAAGAAGTCATTCTCATGACTGCAGAATCCAGTTGGAACTATAATAAGCCGAGCAAATTTGTGCCTCCAGATCTCCACAAAGAAGATA
Organism: Larix kaempferi; assembly: GCA_027924585.1. Lineage (NCBI taxonomy): Eukaryota > Viridiplantae > Streptophyta > Pinopsida > Pinales > Pinaceae > Larix > Larix kaempferi. The sequence goes on from BSBM01001063.1 coordinate 7,834,825, forward strand.
CAGGCTTCCAGGAATCTTTTAACCCAAAGAATTTTTATTCATGGAATTTGGATGATAAGAATGAAGGTGAAATATTAGATATGGTCAATAAAATGATGATATGCTTTCAAGCTTATATGTCTACAGGCAGACATGACCATGCAGAGGCAGTCAATGTTATTGTCTCCGGATTCAATGGCAATTTGGGTGTTTGGTGGAATACCCATCTCCCAAATGTTCAGAAAATGGAAATTCAGACCAGCACTAAAAATGGTGAACCAAATATCATTGGTGCGCTCCTGGCTGCAATCATTGCAGAATTCTGTGGCTATAGTGCTACGATTGCAGACAAGCATAAACAGATTCTGCTGCAACTCCGAATCAAGACAGTATCCCAGTATCACTGGTATCATAAGAAATGGATCAGGAGAATCTATAAGATTGAGTTAGATAGAGCAGAAGAAAGGGTTTTCAAAGAAAAGTATTTTGCTGGTCTGCCCTCAGGATTCTGAGAACTCCTGAGAGAAAAATTTGAAGAAGATCTGTCTCTCCACACATGGGGACAATTTCGAGCTGCTGCAGAAAAAATATTCCTGCAATACTGTGAAAATAAAAAGCTTGATAAAGACCTCTCCCACTCGGTCTCTTTTCGTGGCGGTAGGGAAGTCTGCCGGATGTTCGACATTGAGCCTCCCAAAAAAGCTCACAAACATCACCTCAGCCATAAAACAAAAAAGTATAAAAGAAAGTCTGCTAGCAGATGGAAGGAAAAGCATCCTCCGGACTCAAGAAAAGAGCCAGAGAAAAGAAAAATGAAATGTTTCTATTGTGGCAAAGAAGGCCATTCTGCTTCTGAATGCTACAAACGAAACCAAGATTATCATAGGAAGCAGAAAGGAACAAGGACCTGGTCTAACAGAGAAAAGGTATTTCCCAAGGTAGAACCTTTTGATGATAATCTCAGAGGAATACCCAGAAGAGCCCCTCCAAGAAAACACAACTTGATGCATGTGGCGGCATCAGAAGAAGAACACACCGATGAAACCACTGACTCAGAAAGTAGTGAACCAGAAAATACTGATCTCATGCATGTCCACCAGATGTACAATAATCCTTGCAGATGTGGTGGAAAATGTACTGAATGCCGAGAAGAGCAAGTGACTTATGACTCAGATAGTTCTTTGCAATCTCATGAACAGGAGTTGTTTGCTGCTTGGACTAAGCAAAACACTCGAACAGAGTCTTCCTCTTCCTCAAGCGACTCGGAAGCGGCAAACTGTTTCATGGCTGGTACCGATGATGAAGCTGAAGAAGATCCTAAAGAGTTGATAAAGAAAGCTATTTCCAAAATGAAAGAAGGCAGTAAAAAGAATGACTTGGTAAATAGCTTCAACAAGATTTTCTTGGATGACAAGAAAGGCAAAGGGGCACAAAGCTCAAAGCATAAATTCAGGAGAAAATATGTCCAAGAAACAGAATCAGAGAAAGAAAGCTCAAAAGAAGAAAAATTCAAATGGTCTTGGAAAGCTGCTAATCTCCCGAGCATGGAGAAAAATGTATATCCTCTCTTGGCTCAAATGCAACAAGAGCCACAAAAGATTGACTTGGCCACCCTCCATAAAGAACGTCTAAAGCTGGCACAGGAGGTTAAAGAGCTTAGGCTCTTGATTGAAGAAATGAAACAGCAACCAGAATCATCACGATCAAAGCCTGAAGAGCCTGGAGAAGATATGCATTTAATGGTCGCAGTACACCAGCAAACTGTGGTCAACTTGCATATCAAAATACATGAAGATGAAGTCAAGGTACTTGCACTTATTGACTCTGGAGCAGACCTATGTTTCCTAAAAAGGAAATATGTGGATCCTCACTATTGGGAACCATGTCGAACTCCAGTTCGAGGATTTGGAGGAAGAAAAGCAATCGAGTATAAAACCAGCTTTGGAAAGGTATGTCTTGGCAACTTTTACATAAACTGTATCTTTCTACTGGTTGAAGATGACTTTACTCATGAATGTATTATTGGAACTAGTTTGCTATCTACTACTATTCCCCATGGTGTCAAGTATAATAGTAGAGGCCAAATTGGTTATCATTTTACTGTTAAAAGAAAAGAAATATTTCTTCCTCTAGTGTCGTCTGAAGAAAAATCTCACTCTATCTGGACCCTAGAAGTAAATACGGTAAAGGAAAAGATAAAAGAAAAAGGGATCCAGATTAGAGCAATAAAGAAATCTGAGCACCTATACAGGCTAGAAGAAGAATTAAAGAGTCCCGGTGTACAGCAAAAAATTGAAGAAATAAGAAGAGAATTTGCTGACAAGGTTTGCCACACGTCCCCTAATGCATTCTGGCATAGGAAACAGTTTTGGGTAAGCTTAAAATACAGAGAAGGATTCCAGGGAAACCCTAGTAGAAGTAGAGCCATCCCAATGAATAAAGAATACAGACAACTCTGCAAAAAGGAACTTGAAGACTTGCTGAACAAAGGACTCATCCAAAGGTCAAGAAGTCCATGGTCATGTGCAGCATTCTATGTCAACAAACATTCGGAGCAGGTTCGAGGAGTTCCTAGAATGGTCATCAACTACAAACCTCTGAATGATGCATTGGAATGGATCCGGTATCCAATTCCAAACAAATCTGATTTGATCAAACGGATAGCAGGAGCCAAAATCTTTTCAAAATTTGATCTCAAGTCTGGCTTTTGGCAAATTGGCATAAAACCAGAAGACCAATATAAAACAGCCTTCAATGTGCCTCATGGACAATATGAATGGAAGGTAATGCCATTTGGTCTAAAGAATGCCCCTTCAGAGTTCCAGAGAATTATGGAGTCTGTTCTGGAACCATACATGGACTGGTTGATGGTATATATTGATGATATTTTAGTATTTTCAAAGTCCATTGAAGAACATATAAAACATCTCAGAACATTGGTATCAGAGCCCTCGATCATCTATAATCAGGTTCTCATGGATTCTCATATTCCCTATGATGAGTTAAAAAATAGATCTTCTACTGAATGTTCTACTTCTTCAATGAATGATTTATTTCCCAGTCGAGATATTCAATGGATAAATCATGGTAGTTCTGAGTTTGTTAATAATGATCCTACAAAGCCTTTTGAACTACCCCGACTTTCAGCAGATCAGATATATAAGGATATGTCTATGTTTCATTTTAAATCTAGACAACTTTTTCAAGTTCGTGAAGGTGTGTCCGAAGTCACTGTAAATAATAGTTCAGCTAGTCAGACTCTTGGCCTTCTTGACCCAACAGAAGTAAAAGGTTATAAGAAAAAATATGGAAAGAATTTTGTTAATCTTGGTAGAGCCCTCATCGGTGTTGAACCTCTAGTCCGTCCTGGCATAAATGCCACAGCCCTTGTTTGCTGCTTGGATAACCGACATAATAAGTTCATGGATGCATTAATCGGCGGAGTCCAAATGCCACTCTCAAATGGAATTCAATATCTAGATATAATTCCTGGCTTTAACATCTCTCTGAATGATCCCTGGATTCACAAAGTATTGGAAGTCAAGATTTACACCTCTAGTTTTGATATGAGGCCTGGAGCCTTAAACCTCCAGATCCATCACTCTCTTGCCCTCCGATTTACTAATACTCAGAATCCCATCAATCAGTTGTATTCCAGAGACCAAGACACAACTGCAGTCTTGGTTAGAAGTGATCCCAGGAATGGTTCTCTTGTGCCTTCAAAAATTTCTTGGAACCAACTCAGCTTTCCTCTTGAGTGGGTGGTGGATGCCCCAAAGCAACCCCTTTCTCAGTCTGTCACCACCTCCGATATTCGTGAAGACTCTTCCTCTGCAGTTATCTCTTTCCCTCCTCCAATAGCCCAGCGTGGTGGGAATCTTCTACCTAGATCTACCTCTTTCCGCACAACTTCATCAACTTCTTCTGAACGCCCCATAAGCAGGACCTCCACCGTAAAAGAACCTTTCTTAAGACGAGCCTGCTTACATAAAGAAGTTCCTGTAAATATTCCCTTTTCTGTTGTTTGTCCAAATTGTCAGGACTTAGTCCCTCCCAAACAACCAAAAAATAAAGAAAGTTCACATAAATATCCATGTCCAAATCCTGAGTGTGAACCTTCTCCTCTAAGTCAATATCCACATGAATCTGAATTCATGATGGCATCATCTCCCTCTAGCTGGTGGGAAGAAAATTTCAAGAAAGCATCTGTAGGTATCACTGAAATCCACAAGGATGAAATTTCTGATGCTACATCCCAGTTAGATCGTATTTAGTTTGTCCAGAAACCCCACTTGGATAAATCTGGTCTAGGATTCTGCCCACTCTCAAGCCAAACCAAAAAATTGCTAGACCTGCCTGCTCGTGAAATGGAAAAAGGTGAGCAATACAGACTTCAGGCTAGAGAACATAAGATTCAACAAAGAATGGCACTCCCGCCATCCAGAATGAAGCCTTGTACCAGGAAAGACATCAAAGAACCCTCCTTGGCCCAGAAAGAAATATTTGAGATAATTAAGTTTGGCCATGCTCCTTTTGATCCCAAGGATAAGATCATGAAAAATCTGTTTTATTGGGATCTCTACACTCATCCAGAAGCTGAAGAATTCTGGAAACAAACATTGCCCCTAGGGGAAAGGAGAAGGATGTCTGAAAGATGGCACTTTGAGATGAATCTAAGAAATGAATGGATTTCCTTCTATGAATGGCGAAAGGAATTCAAGCAGACGCTGGCCATGATGCAGTCCTCTGTAAAACCTGAGGACAAGAAGCCTGAGCCCAAAGGAGAAAAATCTCAGAAAGGCCATTTATGGAAAAGTCTCCAGGGTGAAGAAATCTACACAGAAGCAAACTTCCCACCCTTCAGACCAATTAAGCTTGAATATGAAGATGGATCAGCGCCTGCAGCTCCCATCCTTATGAATAATGAGAAAGCAGAACAAGCAAATTGGTCAAACTTGGCACTAAAAGGATTGGCCATCCAAAACATAGAAATACAAAATAAAATGCCAAGATCCACACAGGTTGATTCTCTACAATATACTTGCAGAAAAATTCATGATGAAGTTCAGCATATTCGTTTAAATACTATTGAACATATCCCAGTCTCTGCTCAAGAAGTCAGAACGGCAAATAACTCTTTAAAAGATGATTTGACAGATTCCATATCTGACTTAGACAAAAATGTAGGGGAAGCCTTTTCCTACATCGCAGAGAAAGTTAATTACACTGCCAAAACAATTGGCAAGATTCAAGCAGAAATTGCTAAGCCAAAACTTGATGCATCTAAGCTTAGCAATCCTGGTGAATTATCTCTTGCTAGTTCACTACCTATCACGCCTCCTGCACCTCTCACTCCGAAGACCTCTGGCAAAGAAGTCATTCTCATGACTGCAGAATCCAGTTGGAACTATAATAAGCCGCGCAAATTTGTGCCTCCAGATCTCCACAAAGAAGATTCAGGCTTCCAGGAATCTTTTAACCCAAAGAATTTTTATTCATGGAATTTGGATGATAAGAATGAAGGTGAAATATTAGATATGGTCAATAAAATGATGATATGCTTTCAAGCTTATATGTCTACAGGCAGACATGACCATGCAGAGGCAGTCAATGTTATTGTCTCCGGATTCAATGGCAATTTGGGTGTTTGGTGGAATACCCATTTCCCAAATGTTCAGAAAATGGAAATTCAGACCAGCACTAAAAATGGTGAACCAAATATCATTGGTGCGCTCCTGGCTGCAATCATTGCAGAATTCTGTGGCTATAGTGCTACGATTGCAGAAAAGCATAAACAGATTCTGCTACAACTCCGAATCAAGACAGTATCCCAGTATCACTGGTATCATAAGCAATGGATCAGGAGAATCTATAAGATTGAGTTAGATAGAGCAGAAGAAAGGGTTTTCAAAGAAAAGTATTTTGCTGGTCTGCCCTCAGGATTCCGAGAACCCCTGAGAGAAAAATTTGAAGAAGATCTGTCTCTCCACACATGGGGACAATTTCGAGCTGCTGCAGAAAAAATATTCCTGCAATACTGTGAAAATAAAAAGCTCGATAAAGACCTCTCCCACTCAGTCTCTTTTCGTGGCGGTAGGGAAGTCTGCCGGATGTTCGGCATTGAGCCTCCCAAAAAAGCTCACAAACATCACCTCAGCCATAAAACAAAAAAGTATAAAAGAAAGTCTGCTAGCAGATGGAAGGAAAAGCATCCTCCAGACTCAAGAAAAGAGCCAGAGAAAAGAAAAATGAAATGTTTCTATTGTGGCAAAGAAGGCCATTCTGCTTCTGAATGCTACAAACGAAACCAAGATTATCAGAGGAAGCAGAAAGGAACAAGGACCTGGTCTAACAGAGAAAAGGTATTTCCCAAGATAGAACCTTTTGATGATAATCTCAGAGGAATACCCAGAAGAGCCCCTCCAAGAAAACACAGCTTGATGCATGTGGCAGCATCAGAAGAAGAACACACCGATGAAACCACTGACTCAGAAAGTAGTGAACCAGAAAATACTGATCTCATGCATGTCCACCAGATGTACAATAATCCTTGCAGATGTGGTGGAAAATGTACTGAATGCCGAGAAGAGCAAGTGACTTATGACTCAGATAGTTCTTTGCAATCTCATGAACAGGAGTTGTTTGCTGCTTGGACTAAGCAAAACACTCGAACAGAGTCTTCCTCTTCCTCAAGCGACTCGGAAGCGGCAAACTGTTTCATGGCTGGTACCGATGATGAAGCTGAAGAAGATCCTAAAGAGTTGATAAAGAAAGCTATTTCCAAAATGAAAGAAGGCAGTAAAAAGAATGACTTGGTAAATAGCTTCAACAAGATTTTCTTGGATGACAAGAAAGGCAAAGGGGCACAAAGCTCAAAGCATAAATTCAGGAGAAAATATGTCCAAGAAACAGAATCAGAGAAAGAAAGCTCAGAAGAAGAAAAATTCAAATGGTCTTGGACGCAGGGGCCTCTACACTTGGTAGACTGGAGCAACTTCCAGCGTCGGGCTTGCTTTTCTTGGCTTGAATGACTGAAACTCACACGCCTGCTATCTTTCTTCGACCACTCCTTAACTTGCCGAACATGCACTGCTGCTCCCTCGAGACTTACTTTGTGACTTACTGCTATTCACGACCAGAACGATGAATCTTACGAGATAGCAAGGAATTTCAGACCCGGGCTAATGGGTGATACGGCTTAGACAAACCAAAAATACACAAATTCGAAACTGGGAATGGTACCCAGGCTTTATATTAATTTGCAGCGGAATAATTACAGAGCTTTCAGATTACAAATAGTTCTCAGACTTCTAATATTCCTCTGTCATATGCACGCAGGCTCATTTTTCTTTGGGTAAGGGCCGAAGCGCCGAACCTACTTGAAGGCTTCTGGAAGCACTGCGCAGACAGATCAGAATGACACCTAACTTGGACCCGCAGGCTAAGATATTCTGATGCGATGTTATACCAGTGCTGGCAACTCGCAGAGCATACAATCTTGCCTAGACACCTATCAGACCTTGCAAGCTTCAACTACTTGCAGACTCCAATTCTAGACTCTCTAAGAATGCGAATACCAAATGAAGAGGGAAGGCTCCTATTTATAACATGGAGGAGCCTTGGATCCTTTGGGAGAATCCAATGTAGGTCCCGTGAAATCGGATCAGATCGTCCTTAAAGATGGCCGGTCAGATTTGTGTCGGAGATGTGGGTCAAACCGCACCAGAAGTCAGGAAAGTGTCCTGAGTCTCCATGTGACAAATCATGATCGTGACCTTTACAAAGTAGAGATTACGGGAATTACTTATGATCGATACGACAATACATAGTGGAGATTTTTAATAAGGAATCCCACGGAAAACCTTTATGACAGAAGTGACATTACATAGTGGAGATTTTGAAAGAGGAATCCCACGGAAAACCTTTCATGATGGGAATACTAGCAATTGTCATCAATCAAAAAACTGTAGGCAGTACGAGTCTGGGGCCATTCTATCATATCGTCATATGGATGGCCATACCGACGCTGATAAGTGGGGTCCCACATTTTTGTATAGATGCTCCGGATGATGATGCGTTGCCCATTTCTGTTTTGTACTTGAATTTTGGTCTTCACAAGCCACTGGAACTTGTTTGAGATAAAAGTATGTAGTAAATGAGTATTATCACACACATCACTTCTATACATATCTTCCACCTTGGAGCACGGGATACAGTACTGGCTATGTTCATGCTAAATTATTGCAGGGTCCACTCCGCTTTTGCTGAGGCCGAAATCATTCCACCAACAATGAATCCAGTCAGGAATTTCATGGATCACATGGGCTCGCTGGAGACCAAACTTGATTTTGGCAAAGTATTCATGGTCTCTATTGTCCTTTTTTAAGAAATCCCACCACATCCTTTGGTAGCTGTCATAGTTGATATCCGTGAGGGGGAATTTTAAGGCACCATCATTTCCTGGCCAGGCTGCCAGACCACGCATTTGACTAATGCAATAATATTGCTCAAGGACTTGACCTAAAGCAGATTCTGTACTGATAAGACGCAAGTCCTGGAAATGTGTCTGGAGAGTATGAGAGGCATATACTGCTTGTCGGAGTTGTCGGCCGTAAACCATGTTTGGGACGGTGACTGTTGACATTGGATACCGACGGTGTTCTGGGACCAGGTTTATTAGTAGGTTGGGATGCTGCAGATTTTCATCCAATACCTCTGTAGACCTAAGCTGCCAGGTTGGCTTCCATTGGTTAGCGTAGTCACTCCAGCTCATTTGTTCATCTAAATATCTGCATGTGTTGCTTCCTTCATGCCATTCTGTGATAATCACCATGCAACTTGGGGTCTGAATTCCATATTTTTCCTGCAAATGTTCTCTGGTTAGAAAATCAGCAATACAATTCTCAGATCCCTTTATGTGTTTGATTTCAAACTCATACTGGGAAAACATTGCCTGCCATCTGGCAAAATTTGCTTTAGCAGTAGAGTTTCGTATTGGATTTTCCAATACAAACTTCATTGCTTGGCTGTCTGTTCTTATTAAGAACTTTTTGTTCATCAGATGGATTTCAAATTTCTGTATTGCATTCAGACAAGCTTTTATTTCCTTATCAATAGTATGATATTTTTTCTGTGCATCGTTCCAAGTTCCTGAAGCGAACCATACTATCTCTTCATCTTTGTCATTGCAGTCTTTCCTGCACTGCTTCAGTACTGCTCCCCAGCCTTCTTCTGAGGCGTCGGTCTCAAGGATCTTCATGAGATCTTCATCAATAACATGAAGGATAGGAAGAGTTCTCACCTTTGCTTTTATCCTTCGAACCGCTTCAGTGTGCTGCTTTGACCATGGAGGAGGGTTTGTTCCCAATCTTTTATTAAGCAGCTTTCTATCTTGAGCACAATTTTCATAGTAGGCTGCAACATAGTTCAAGCATCCCAGAAATCTCTGCAATTGTCTTTTATCTGTGATTACATCAGGGAATTTTTCTGCAAACTCAATGGCATGCTTCTGAACTTCTATCTTTCCATGTTTAATTCTTTGTCCCAAGAATTCAATATCAGTTTGGAACAATTTCATTTTCTTCTCTGAAAGAACGAACCCATTCTTATGTATAACATGCAACAATGTTCTGAGATGTTTTATATGTTCTTCAATGGACTTTGAAAATACTAAAATATCATCAATATATACCATCAACCAGTCCATGTATGGTTCCAGAATAGACTCCATAATTCTCTGGAACTCTGAAGGGGCATTCTTTAGACCAAATGGCATTACCTTCCATTCATATTGTCCATGAGGCACATTGAAGGCTGTTTTATACTGGTCTTCTGGTTTTATGCCAATTTGCCAAAAGCCAGACTTGAGATCAAATTTTGAAAAGATTTTGGCTCCTGCTATCCGTTTGATCAAATCAGATTTGTTTGGAATTGGATACCGGATCCATTCCAATGCATCATTCAGAGGTTTGTAGTTGATGACCATTCTAGGAACTCCTTGAACCTGCTCCGAATGTTTGTTGACATAGAATGCTGCACATGACCATGGACTTCTTGATCTTTGGATGAGTCCTTTGTTCAGCAAGTCTTCAAGTTCCTTTTTGCAGAGTTGTCTGTATTCTTTATTCATTGGGATGGCTCTGCTTCTACTAGGGTTTCCCTGGAATCCTTCTCTGTATTTTAAGCTTACCCAAAACTGTTTCCTATGCCAGAATGCATTAGGGGACGTGTGGCAAACCTTGTCAGCAAATTCTCTTCTTATTTCTTCAATTTTTTGCTGTACACCGGGACTCTTTAATTCTTCTTCTAGCCTGTATAGGTGCTCAGCTTTCTTTATTGCTCTAATCTGGATCCCTTTTTCTTTTATCTTTTCCTTTACCGTATTTACTTCTAGGGTCCAGATAGAGTGAGATTTTTCTTCAGACGACACTAGAGGAAGAAATATTTCTTTTCTTTTAACAGTAAAATGATAACCAATTTGGCCTCTACTATTATACTTGACACCATGGGGAATAGTAGTAGATAGCAAACTAGTTCCAATAATACATTCATGAGTAAAGTCATCTTCAACCAGTAGAAAGATACAGTTTATGTAAAAGTTGCCAAGACATACCTTTCCAAAGCTGGTTTTATACTCGATTGCTTTTCTTCCTCCAAATCCTCGAACTGGAGTTCGACATGGTTCCCAATAGTGAGGATCCACATATTTCCTTTTTAGGAAACATAGGTCTGCTCCAGAGTCAATAAGTGCAAGTACCTTGACTTCATCTTCATGTATTTTGATATGCAAGTTGACCACAGTTTGCTGGTGTACTGCGACCATTAAATGCATATCTTCTCCAGGCTCTTCAGGCTTTGATCGTGATGATTCTGGTTGCTGTTTCATTTCTTCAATCAAGAGCCTAAGCTCTTTAACCTCCTGTGCCAGCTTTAGATGTTCTTTATGGAGGGTGGCCAAGTCAATCTTTTGTGGCTCTTGTTGCATTTGAGCCAAGAGAGGAAAAGTTTTTCATGAAAACTATCTATGCCTGTTAAAATATGAAAAAGGGTTAGACATGCATAGAGACCTACGACCTACGCTCCAGAAAAGTCGTCATATCTGCATAGCGGGCAGGAAAGTTGCCTACGAAACCAACTAGAGGTGCACCCATTATGAAAAATATGTTTGCATGGCAACTGTTTCGCAGGATGTCCAACGGGCATCATTTCATGACAAATTGCACATAACAATCCATCGTCAGAAATATCAACAGTTAAAGAAGAATCGACAGCTGCACAGGCAGCAGCTATTTGGTTAGTCTCATGGCGAGCGATATATTGTTCTCTCATGCGACGATGCAGAGTAAATTGTTCGGATACGATTTGTATAGAATTACTTGTATTCACGTCCTCCAAGAGTTGCAGCACCCGTTCACAACATGAGAAATTTCCACTCCATAATATTTGAATGCTCATAATATTTCCGTCAGGGCGGCTCCAATCCTTTACCATTCGCCACCAAATACTAATGTTTTCCTCGGTTTTATTTCTGAAGTCCCTTTGACCATCAGAACTCAGTGGGCGCCATTGATAATCTTGAGCCAGTCTAATGTGATTTATATCCACAGTATCCCATGTACTCTCCAACTGCCAGTCATATCTCTCGCCTTCACAAATACATCTCAACCCTACGCCCGAGATCAACTGATGCTCAAACCCTTCTGCGGACGGTTGTGAAACGTCGTCAGATCCAATTGAGTGATCTGTTGCTAATATATGCTTAAAATACAACATCTCTCCAATTCTCTCGGCATCTAATGTTCGCCATACCATGCCTCTATTTAACTCCGCTTTTATATGTTCATCCATCCGCATAAATATTTTTGTAGCACGACCCGTATCGCAGAGGAGATCGTGATTATTCGTTCCAGTACGTTGTTCCTCCATTTGAGCGTTTTTGAATCGCTCAAGAGAAACCAAAAAAGAAGTGGCGCGTTTTTATGTCGCCACTGAAATATGAAAAATGTGTGGACGATTTTAAAACGCTTATGAAAAACAAAACATGAACGATGTGTTTATAAAATCATAGGAATTCTCATGGACCAACACAAACAAGTCGCGTTGGTCATTAATACAAGTTTGAAGTCAAATAAAATAACGTTTATTAGAAATATATATATACAGTCGGCTTGGTCAAGTTTGAAGTTAAAATAAAACAATGTTTAATAGATATCTCAATTATCGTGTTATATTCACCAGTTTATTGGTGGCATGGCTGAGGCATATGCCCCATGAATTCATTAATTTTTCCATCGACAAAATGATCACCCAAGCATCGGAGGAAATATTCAAAATACTATAGCTAGCACCGTCCGTGAAGGCCACATAAATTGAGGTGTGTGTCGACATCTGCAAATCAAGCAACACACATGATAATCAACAAAATGAAACATACCATGCACAAGTAAAAGAAACAAGCACACCACACCAAAGTATAATACATAATAATAATTTAAGTACCCTTCGGCCTTGCAACCTATGCATATTACTTCTTAATATGGAGCCCATTGTGAGGATATGAAAGTGGAATGCCACTGTACTCAACTAACTCATATGCCCCAATTTGTAGCACAAACTTCATAATGTAAGTTTCATGCCACGTACTTGCACAAATTTTCCTACCCCTAACTGATCATGCTCTTGCCCATAAACTAATCCCATGTCCCCTTCAACAAATACTTGAGGATGAACATTTTGATCATATTTAGATTTGATCCATTTTTATGTGTCTAATTTTCTATAGAAACATATTGACGATGTCCATTGAGTTGCTCCAATTAAACAAGTTGTTCCTCTTTCGCAGAAGTATCAAGCAATAATTCTACTGCAAGCTTGAAGGAGGGAATCGAAGATTCGATTAGAAGGATTGCCTCAATGCCATATAACAGTTCAAGAAATGAGTGAAACCCATAGTGGTTTTAGCGGAGGCCCTATATTCCAAAAGAGTCAAGAATAACTTGATATGCAAATTGGACCCATTCTTATTAATTGTATGCCCTAACATAGTTTTCAAGATTTTATCAATATCTTCCACTTGGCCATTATTCTAGGGATAATACGGTGTGTAACTTTGATAAAAAAAAAACCAACATTGAAGCTAATTGGACAACATTATGTGATTTTGAAAGTGAGACCTATATTTAGTTACTAAGATTTTAGGGACTTTGAAACAGGTGATAACATGCTTGGAAATAAACAATGATGTCCTCTTCCCATCATTGTTTAATGTAGGCATACATTCAACACATTTGGTAAAATATTCAACATCAACAATGATGTGCTATTGTCTTATAGTCAATGATAACGATGAGATTAAGAAGTGCCAATGGGCCACATTTTTTCTTAGTGAGTAGTTGACAAGGATAACATTTCTTCACTTCCTCAATGCTATCATGGAAAATGGATGGCCAAAAATATCCCACTCAAAGGATCTTATGAGCAAATTATTTACTATAAATAAAACCACCACATGCCCCAACGTGTAAATCATTAAGGAACCATTTAACTTCACTATGGGTGAGGCATTGTCATAAACAAGTTCAACTCCTTGATGATAAAGTGTATTTTTAATGATACGGTAGCATTGAGACTAATGTCGAATACGATGATGTTCGCCATGGGACAAATTAAAATCAAAATGTTGACTATGGAGGTAATTCAATATGGGACCATACCGGGGGTCAAAAGAATCTATAAAAAATAAGGTTTGGTTTAGTAAAGACTCCTCGACTAGGGACCCTTTAAAGCATTTGCAAGGGAATCAAACATTAATTCTGTAATTTCTAAATATTTCTTAGATTTAGCTATTAATTATATGCATGGAGGACACTTGGTACCCATGGAAAATAATGCTAAATTAATTAATAATCTAAATTATTTGCATAAAAGTGGGATTTGGCGAATAATAGGGATTCATTCATGTGGGGAGACTCTCAAGTCTAGTCTAGTTTTTCTAGTTATATGCCGGTTAGTATTGGTTTGTTAAGTAGTGGTAAGTGGCTTACCTGAGCTGTGATTGATTGTCTTCGTTTTGTATTTTTAGTTGTGCTTCTGGTTTGCAGATTTGTTTTAAGGAGGACTGAGGGTGATGAGGTTGAGGATATTGAGTCATCATAGCATTATCTATTGGGGATTCGGGGGACTCAACTATCAGCTGAGGGTTGGATGGGTGGAGAGTTTCCCCAAACATGTTGTTGAGGAGAGTGCTAGCTACTGCGGGACACATTCAAGGATCTACAACCAGGCAAGTAGTCATTCCAACTGAGTTAAATCTAATTATTTATAGAATAAATTGTTCTAGTTTAATGATATACTGTTCAAATTAGTTTAATTAATAAAGAATGAAATGGTGGACTAATTTATTACTTAATCAAATTCTGTATAGTTTTAATTACATTGTAAATTGCATGGGAACATTCCCTTCCATTGTTTTGTTATTACAATAATAATAATTACTTAAATTTTCCCCAAAACTAACCCATGCATAAACATATTTATTGTAGATTAGTTCCTCATCTTGATGCAAATGGGTCCTTATATTTGGTATGAGAGATGACTTCAAAATACTTGTCATGTAGCTCGCTGCACCCATGATCAAAACATGAGAACTAACATTAATCTAGATATTTTTTTAATTTGTTAGATTTTGTTTTTTAAGAGAAATAAATAAATAAACATATAAATGCTATAGTTCGGAAGTCTCTTTATGGCACACAATGAGAAAACGATACATATGGAAATGAAGTTGAGGTATTTAGTACCCTCCTCCTTATTGTCTTATGTAGATAGTAGAGGGCTTCTTCATATCTATCTGTTCAAATAATATTAGGCCTAATATGATGCTAGAACCGCAGTAACCCTAAAATTGTCTTTTGACCTGCGTAATCCCTAAACAATTTCCATTTCCTTCACTCTCTTTTTAGATCCAAGGATGAATTCCATATGTTGATTAATGTTCTTAATCATTCTTTTCAAATCTAGTGACTCATAGAAATGGATGAGGCTCATAATTTGTGTGGAAGGATAGTGAATGTGGCAAATATTTTAGGGTTTGTGACAAAAGGCGTCCTCCTACTATAAGTGCTTCTAGTGCATCCCGCACTACGCTGATAATGCCCTTAAGGTTACCTATATGATGTCAAATTTTAAGTGAATCTGATGTGGGTTTTTGTTTATTGGACTATTTTAACCTCGACAACGCATTGAACCCATGAATTCCTTTAGTAATTTATAATAATATGGACTCATGTACACAAAATAATAATATGATATAATGCTTGAGGTATTTGAATTATCATATCTTTAAGGTTGTTTTTGCATCGTCGCACTAATTTGTATGTCTTGCGAGCTCATGGGCTCATGACTTCTAGGCATGTTGGGCCCTGTGAGCCCATGTGGCATAAACCTGAGTGTTTTGTCTTGTAGGATCATGGGCTTAGGTATTTTGGGTATGTTGGGCCCTATGAGCCCATGTGGAATAAGCCTAATTTATTTTTCTTCTAGGCTCATGGGTTAAGCCTTGTGGGCATGGCAGGCCCTATGAACCCAAGTGGCATAAACCCGACAGTTGATTAGGCTCATTCAAATGTTGATTTATATTGTCCATTGAATGTATGTGTATGGAATTTGGAGGGACATGCTTACCTTAAATTTTTAGTATGTTATATAGAATAGAGATGGAGATTAAATGAAATCACACACAACTAAATGTATTATGTTGCACACTTGAGAAGAAGTCCTATTATTTTATTTTTAGGACACGTGACTATGAATCCCCTTTGAAATTTATTAATTGCTTCAAACACACCATCTTGTAGTACCTATCCTATTGGAAAGCATTGATAAACAAAGTAGGGCTAACAGAATAATTTATATTCTAAGCAACAATGCATAGATTTTGTTGTTTGATTTTATTTTCTCGATCTTCTAAAACATAAATGGATTATGTCGAACACCAATTGCATACACAATTCTATGAATGCCATTATTAAAATGCAGTTTACTCATGAATGGACCCACTCTAGCATTTTATTCAACTTGTTGTTTATTTCATAGTATCCAATCAAGTAAAGGCATCTAACCTTATCAATAGGATATAATGCGTACCCATTTAATTATATCATGCCACATGTACCTTCAATATTATATCATATCATGCATACCAGATTGAATATCAAGCCCGAGAAAGGAACAATCAAGGTGTGTAGTTCGCCATTTATCAAGTTTCCATGTTAGATTTGCATCGTAAAGGGACCATGCTAATTCCAAGAGAGATTATATGACCCTATCCTATATAAGGTGAGCGAAGGAGGACATTTCATTTTATTGTTTCTTCACAAATCACATTCTTGATCATACCCTTTGGAACTTTCGATTCATGATATAGTCAAAAAGGAAATTGTAAATATTTTAGCATTTGGGATAATTATCCAGTGGATCAATCAGAATGGTCCATCTAGATGATTGTTTAACTGAAAAAAAAAAGACGTGAAGAAGCTCATAATTTGTGTTGACTTCTGTGGACTTAATAAAGTAGCATTGATCGACCCATTTCCTACACCATTTGCTGATGGTTGAAGTACATGAATGATATTCATTCATAGATGGTTTCTTAGGATATAATCAAGTACCTATTTCTAAAGAGGATCAACATAACACAAAATCCGTTTTTGAATTCAGATCATTTGCATATAAAGTAATGCCATTTGGATTGAAAAATGCATCTGCTGTCTTTTTAAGAATTGTCGTAAAATCCTTTTAGGAATACTTATACAAAACCATGGAAGTATACTTCGATGACTAGACTATATACTAAATGCTGAAGGACCATGTCCAATAAATTCTCCTAATGCTGGAAAGGTGCAGGAAGATTCAACTATCATTAAACATAAAAAACTGCATCTTCATGACCCTTATCAAAATACTCCTCGCACATGTCCTCTTCAAAAATGGAATTAAAGTCGATTTGGTGAAGATCAAAGTCATTCTCAACTTGAAGCCCCAGTAGCCAAAAATCAAGTTATAATATTATTGGGGCAAACAGGATATTACCGAAAATTCATTGGATATTACTCTAATATGAGTTACCCTCTTGAAGAACTCCTCAAATAAAATGAAGAATTTATATGGACACAGGAATGCACAACATCCTTCGATATCCTCAAATGAAAACTCGTTGAAGATCATATACTCTGATTTCTAAATTGGTTGATTAAATTCCACGTCCACATCAAAAAATTTGATATTGCAGTCAGCACTATCCTAACTCAACCAGGAGACGATGGCATCTACTATCCTAATTCCTATGCCAGTCGAAAGCTCAATAAAGCAGAGAGAAATTGCACCACGATAGAATGTGAAGGGTTGGGCATGATTTTTGCATTACAAAATTATAGATATTATTTGTTAGTGAACCCTTTTGTATTATATACCAACCATCAAGCACTAAAATAGCTTGTAAACAAACCTCTGCACCATGGTCGAATATGTCGATGACTACTCTTATTCTAGGAGTTCGAATTTGGAATAATAGTCTGACCAGGGAAGATGAACGTTGGACCAGACCATCTTTCAAGGATAGAGAATGAAGAAGAATATGTCAACATTACGATGAATTATCTGACGCACACTTATTTAGAGATGAATTTATACCAAAAGAGATGGAAGAGATATCCCGGTATCTAGAAGATGGACAAGCCCCATAAGGGACTTCAGAAAGAAAGAAGAAAATATTATCAATGAAGGAAGATCCCTATACCTTAATCAATGGATACTTATACACGCTATTCCAGACGACATACTCTGTCAGTGTACTCTTGACACAAACAAGATACTATCATAGAAGAAGCACATTCTGGGACAATAAGAGGACATGTTCATGGTTGATACAAATGCAAGGAATATTTTGCAAAGTAGGATTATGGTGGTCATGATTACATAAATATTGTAAAACATATGTGAATAGGTGTGACAAATGCTAGTGAATGGGCCCATCGTTGTATGAACATGAGATGCCCCTCATCTCTATAAATCATATCCTTACATTTGAAAATTGGGCAATCGACTTCATTGAACTGTTACCATTCCTAAGACAATAGAATGAAGCACACTATATAATTACAACACTCGAGTATGTTACTAAATGGCTAGAAGTTGAACCTGTCGAGACATGTTCTAGCAAGGTCGCAGAAAAATTTATATATGAAAACATTGTCACGAGATTTGGATTCCCTATTACACTAATAAATGAGCATGGAACTCATTTTATTAATAAGACTATTAGTATAATGCTTGAATAATTTATGATAGATCATCAAAAGAGCTCATAATACTATCCACAGTCAAATAGAGTAGTGGAAGCATTTAAAAATCTCTTACCAAATGACTAAGAAAAATATGTAGCATCGATAAAGATGACTTGGATGAAAAAATACATGCCATTCTATGGGCATACAGAACTACGTATAAACGGTTGAAAGGGTAAACACCGTTTAAACTAGTTCATGGACTTGAAGCAATCATACCTCTGCACTTTAAACAACAAGCCCACATAATTGTTGATGTACTACATCTGGGTGTTGAGCGAGCAAGAGAAGACACGCTATTTGAACTATCAAAGCTTGAAGAACAAATACGACTCGCTATACATCATCAAGAAACACAAAAGCAACAATAATAATCCTGGCATGAATGCAATATAAAGAATAAACATATCTCATTCGGTGATCTAGTTTTATTATATGATAGAAGGATAAAAGGAAAACTAAAACAGTTGCATACTCCATGGCTAGGTCCATATATATTCAAAGAATTAAATAATAATGGCTCAGTCTATCTATAAAGATGCTACAAGGACGAGTATTTATCAAATTCGTTAATGGGGCACAATTGAAAACATATAACGCCTAAATCAACATGGTGTCGACCAATGGTCGTATCACCATTGGTCAATTGTCATGTCCTAGGTTTGCACAACGTTTGTATATTAAGTTTACTTTATTAAATACATTAACTAACTAGCTTAAAATAAATGGTTATAGGAACTAACTAAATTAGGAGACATATAAAATGGAAACTGAGACATGGATATTAGCAAAATGAGAAAATATTCAACACAGTGATGGATGACTGGACATAAAATGTACCAGAGCATAATGTTATCGACAGGAATATTGAACAGAGAACACCACCAAGAACACATTGTCAAAACACAAAGAAGGGGGAAATACCAACAAATCAAATAAAACGACTAGAAGATAGACCAACTGATAGATCAAGAAATCATGCCACAAGAGATCAACAAAGTCACTCACATGACCGATGAACATTTCAAAAACAAACGGGATTGAGATGAAATATTTCCTTAAAATATTCCCCATCTGTGCGAACTTGGTGTCCACCACGAGCTTCATAGTTAATGTGATCAACTACCCACACTAAATGCTCACTAGATGCCGCACCTATAAAAACCCCCTTGAAAAAATATGGTAGCACTCTTATCATGAGATTGAACTTGAACAGAACAACTACCAGATATTCCACTAAAACGATAGATCCTGACTCTTATAAGTCATTTTCTTGTCGAAATGGAACCCAAGAAAGCAATAGTACTCACCAGAGAAACTAGAATAGAAGAAAAAACTCTAACTCCAAGAAGAAGAAGCCACCATGACACCACTTGAATCCAGATTCAACATAATTGAAAATGCTCGCATGGACAAGCACATGTGGAAGCGATAATGGTTTGAGCTCTAGGAATGGGGGATTATAAATTACAAATGGATGGAATACGCATAGAAGCTTTCCATGACACAAATTTGACACTACCTCAATGCACCCCTTCTCAACAGCTTCGACAATCTGAAAGAACTAATTGCCAAATACATTGTCAGTAGTTATCATGACAGTAAGTTTTGATTCGACAAGTCATGCAAAATAAATGAATCCCTCATTGCACACATCACTGGTCTACCCAAGAAAGGGACAACAATACTGGTATATGGAAATAAATTGACACTGGTCCAAGAACTAATTGGAACACCACAAGGAAATAATTCAAAGGGGTTAATCATCAATAAGATCACTTACCTATTCTATAATTTTGTTGTTATTATTATATCCATATGTTTGACCAGTTTTTCTCTTCCATACAACATAAAATCAAAAATGTTAGAAGCAATAAAATCCATTTACAAGTAAGAGAAAATTTACAGCTAGGCCAGGTATCTAGCTTCGGTCATTAGAACATAATGTGAGAAATGTCAGGAAACGGGGCAAGCAATCCACTTCCCATCGCTATTAATATGGATAGCAATGTACAAGATCCCACCAGTTGAGAATCCTAGTTTCACCAATAATTCCTCACCCCTCATGCAGAACTTAAGCGTTTTACACCAAAAGGATGCTCAAAAGGCCCAAAAGTCAGCAAGATATGCATGGAGAAATGGTTTCAGGTATTGAAAAATACTTGTTTCTGATGGCGAGTTCCCTAGCAAGTCCACTATAGTCTTCCATCAACAACACATATCTATCTAGTCCTATACCATACCAAAGTTTGGTTTATGGAAGGGAAATAGGGAACACCCACTCAACTAGATTACTACCCAACATTCTAGGATATATTTATAGACCTCTCCTAGTAGTCTAATGAAGTCTTGCATATTCCATATTTTAATTGGAACGAACCTATCGCCATCGCCTAACCATTATTTGATGGAGAAATAAAAGACCAGTATAAAGCAGGGTTGTACCTTAGAATTTTTGCACCTAAGGACAACCTTGTCAAAACAAATCCACTTGCCATTATACCATAAACAAGCTAGAAACCACCAACAGAAGAAGTACTGTTGGAAGAGACAACTAAAGAAGAAAAGACTAGCAAGAAGAACAGTCGAATCCATACACATACAAATAGAAGGTTGAACATCTACATGAGAAGATTTTAACTATGAATCAAACCTTCTGAGCAACTTCATCCAAACAATCAAAGAAAAGGAAATCGTTGCTCAATGCATCCATAGAAGACGAGTTGGAGGAACTTAACACTAAAGCACAAGAAGTCATCCTCGAAGAATCCTGAAACCATGTTATAATTGAGCAGCAGATGGAAATGACCTAATGATGAAATATGATGGAACAAAGGTAACTTTTATTCCTTCCAGACCGAAAAAAATAAAAAAATAAAAAAATATTACTAAGCATTCCCAAGTTGAGGTCCCTATTTCAGTCCCTGGCAATTCCCCGCCCCTTTAACCCACCTCTATCGAAGAATAAATTGCCACACAGCTAGAATCATCATCACCTAAAATAGCCCTAGAGATGAGCGTATTCTTTTCTAAGGTACCCCAGCTTCTCCCTAATTGGAAATAGCTAGTTATAGAAAACTTAGTCGTTTAAACCATTGTAAATCCATACCAAGTGAACCCACCACTTCACCCCCTAACCTTTCCTAAAAAATGCCTTGTATTCAAGTCACCCAAACCATCTATTCCTCTTCCATCCTTTAAATCACTATTGAAAATTCAATCCTCACCATTATCGAGTACAACAATTTTTACTCAGTCTATCATCACGTCAATCGTAGCAGAAGAAGTCCCTCTGCTAGACACCTCATCATCAACACCCATAGAAAACGACCCATCGAGTCCTCTAGACTCATCAATTACTCTAGCACCATTCAATACTCTGGCCCCATCAAGTACTCTGTCCCCATCAATTACTCTGGCCTCATTGAGTACTCTAAGCCTTTCAAGTGCTCTACCCCTGTTGAATACCTTCCCCCTATCGACTGCACCACCTACGACAATGACCCTACATACTTTGACTACCCTAGCTACTTTGACTGATGCCACTACACAACTTGCAACATGTACTGATTCAACCCTTATTACATCCATACCTATCCTGGCCTCGTCAGCACCAACCTGTACTACCCTAACCCAACCTCAGCAGTCACTAGTAAAAGAAATATCATCTAAGAAAAAATGGAAGAATAAGAAGAAGCAAGGCCCTAATATCATCATGGAAGTCAAGACAATGAACACCAATCCTGGTACCAAGGGAACCTTTGACCCAACTCAAGTCTCATATCAAGAGTCAATGCTCTGACATAGCTACCCAGGTCATACTGATAATTCAAATACCAAAAGATCAGAAT
Organism: Larix kaempferi; assembly: GCA_027924585.1. NCBI lineage: Eukaryota > Viridiplantae > Streptophyta > Pinopsida > Pinales > Pinaceae > Larix > Larix kaempferi. Next base: position 7,856,996 of record BSBM01001063.1, read on the forward strand.
CCCCTTAAGAAGATTTCAAGTTTATTTAGCTCAATCATTTCATTTTTGCAAGATGTCGTCAATCAAAAGAAACAAGGAAATGAACAAGAGAATGCACTTCTTTTTGCAAATAAGAGCAAATTATTTGTAGAAAGGACAATGCACTAAAGGATTATGAAGTACAATCCAACCAGTTGGCATGAGTACTAAACAATTGGTACTCGTACTATGGGAAAAAAATTTTGTAGATGGGAAATGTATAGAACACCATTGCTTGAATCTACCAACAAAAGGCCATCGTAGATTCAACAATGATAGAACACTTAGAAAACCAATTGACCATAGAGAAACAATGCCTCATCGAACTCCAATGGAAGGAATATCAATGGAAAAAGTAGGCAAATTCAACACAAAGAGAGGTCGACCTCTTATCTGTTCAAATGCACTGACTGTCGGAAATTGTTGAAGGACAACACATCATGTTGGGTAGCTACTTGCAAAATATTCATAATGATTCAATCCATGAGACTCTTGCAAAATTACTTGAACTTGTAACTATCATCCTCGACATTCAGTGGATCCTGCATGCATGGGAATAATTTCAAAGACACCTAAATTTGTCAGCGACAACAATTGTAGAAGCTTGCATTGAAGAAACTCCATCAGATTTTGCATCCATCCTAAAGCATTAATAAAAATATTTACTTGTACTATTTTTATTTTATTATACAATTTTTTAATCCTACATATCTGAGCTCTCTTTGGGATGAAGAGGTGACTTGTTGGTGGGGGAGATTTTGGGGGAGCCTAGTCAACTCATCGACTAGGTCCTCTCGACTGACCATACTCAGGTTGGTCTAGTACATTGGGTAGTTTGCTGACTGGTCAAGCAGTTATAACTATCTAACAACCTTGTAACCAATATAAATAGGCCAGTGAGCTAGACATAAAGAGAGTACTTATGTACATGCTGGTCAGATAATAAAAGGAAACTAGTTGCTTCTACCACCATTACTTGTGTTCTTTCCAATATCCCTATGTATGTTTATATCATCTTATTTATTATATGCTTTACTATTCTACTGGTAACCTAATGTAATCCCGTAGATTGCAACAATATTCAAATCAACTTTATTTATCATATTATTATATAAAAAGATGGAGAAAGTTAATTCCAGGTAAATTAAAAAAAATCTAAAAGAAAGGGTGAGTGAGAATGTTCATTACCTTATATATGAACCATATTACATTTTTACTATTCACCATCTTTATCATTAAACATTGTTACATTATTACTATTCACCTTAATCCTCATGTATATTCTGAAGTGGTATTGTTGATAGTACTTTATGTATTATAGGTAATAATTTTTAAATTCCAACTAATCAATATACAATAACCATAACCTAAATAATTTAAACTAATTGGTTTATTAGAATAAGTCCATATCCACCTTAATTTCATATATGTCAGAAATTAAAGGATAAAATCCTTCAAAAGTGCAACTTCTCCAATTTTTTAGTTTTAAAAGGTAAATTGCTAAGTTAAGAATCAAGATGGATCCTTATATAGTCGAGAGTTAATGCAATTATGTAATCAAACCAAGACTGATAAATAGTACTAAAATAATTTTTCTGATAGATATTGATATAAGTGATAGTGAATAAGTTTTGAATGAAATCTATTTATGCCTGTTAAAATATGAAAAAGGGTTAGACAAGCATATCAACCAACACTCTAGAGTAGGGAAGGGTTACTGAAAGTGATTGTTGCATAGCAGACATTAATGTTGACTAAAAAACCATCTAGCAGTGCACCCATTATGAAAAATATGATTGCAAGGAAACTATTTCCCAGGATGTCCAATGAACATAGTTTCATGACAAATTGGGAATGAAAATACATCTTTGATGCAATCCTCACAACTTATTTTAGTCATGAGGTCATGAGAAATATCAATAGTTAAAGAAGAATCAACAACTGCATAGGAAGTAGCTACTTGGTTAGTCTCATGGTGAATGATATATTTTTCTCTCATGAGAGGATGGAGATTAAATTGTTCAGATAATATTTGTATAGAATTACTAGTATTCACATCCTCTTCTCTTTAGCATTTTCATCCATCCCTTTCTCTTCAAGGTTAATTTGTATAAAGTGACAACTTGTTTCACTATTTTAATGATAAATTATTAATGATGAAAAGCTAGTTTTGTTCCAACTTTAGTGTATTTACCTAGGTGAGGTTCATGGAGATTCCTTGAGTTGGCCCAACTCAATAGAAATACTAGGAACCCATGCATGGATGCATTTCAGTTATTTTATTTTCTGTCCATTTATTTTATGCATTTTGAGTTTATTGCAAAAAACTGTAATCATTCTATAGAAAATCCTAACTATCTTATAGAAATTCTGCAAAAGGTAGTTTGTAGTTATTTCATCTAGGAAATTCATTTCATTTACTTTTGAATGATTGAAGTATTTATTTAATGTCATGATATTTTATTTACATACTCGAATGTGATGCTTGTATTAGTTTATGCACAGAACTTACATTTTTAAATTTGTATAAAACATAATACAATCTATGATTGGCCTTTGTTTACCTAAGAAACAGTGATGACACTAAAAGGAAAACACCTTCTAGTGAGGTTTTTTCATAGCTTGCACAAAAAAGGCACATTTATCCATTTATAGCAGAGGTCGCTATGGGAGGAAGGCGAGAAAAGGTTTTAGCAGAGTTTTTCAATAGGTGTGCTAAAATACAAAATATGCACTGGTGCATTTTACGAAAAATCTGCAGCAATACATCGAAATCATAATAGCTCTATCATACTAGGTGCAACTTGCTATGAGGTGCACTGATATATATACTAGTGATGGGGAACCTAATGCACTAGTGTGTGTGCGCGTAACAATGCACCGACCAAAAGACAAAGAATATAATTTTTAATTAAAATACATATGGGGATATTCATCTATACACATGCATCGATGCACCAACACAACACACCCACTGATGTGAAACAATAAAAAGACCCGTGTCGAAGACAACATAGCTTAATGTAATTTCAGAAAGAAAAAAAATTAAAAAAAAATATATTAAATAAATAAATTTCATTCCCATCAAAATTTGCAGTGCATGATGACAAAATAGACGCATCAGATGCTAATGAAACTATATACCGCCAACCAAAAACCAAAAAATATTATAAAGAATGTACGGTGCTCCACTCCTATCAAAATGAATCCGTGCACATCATAAAAATACACCACCATAAATATATATCGATTGGTTTTTTTATAAATGTATTTATTTTATTTTCTCAACAAACCATGTCTGGTGCATCAAGACAAAATGGATGCACTGGTGCAACATACTAGACTAGAAAAACCTGCTTTTAATATACTTGTTACGTCTCTCTGATGTGTTAGATATATAAAGATGCACTAGTGCTTAACAAGATAACATGCACAAGATGATATGTAAAAGAAATTTATTTAAACAGATTATTGAGAAGTGCTTACTATTAAATGAATCACATCAACGCATACCCTAAAAACATGCACCTATGTGACATTAAATTGGGTGCACTCAAATAAGGTAAAATAAAATTAAACGATTGCACTGAAATGACGTTTTCTTAGTGTGAGAGACTACCTTGGCACACCTAAGCACCGGTGCTGCTTTGTGACACCCATAGCCCCCGTACTCGATGTGCCTCGTTGGACTTCCTATGATTTTATTTGTCAAAGGAATTATAAAAAAATTCACGCGGTTGGAAAATTATGTTTCTTCAATACATGGAAACCATGCCTCCAAGGAAAGCAAGAGTCCAAGTATTTTTATTATTACCTTATCATTTAAATTTTTACTTGAATAAAAATTGAAAATTTCTTTGAATTGGTTTTTTTCTTCAAAAACAGAATTCAAAACTGTATAGTGCGCATTTTTATTCTTATTGCTTATCCCATGTGCAATGTAGGCATGAACTCTTTAGGTATGCACTCTAGTTCTCTTCTAGTTTAAAAAAAAAAAACTTTTCACATGAATTTAGACACGAATGGAGACCAAGTGACCCTGTCTTCTTCCCATTTGTTGACCCATGAAATCAATATGATATCCTATTTGCAATGTTTTCATTGTTCTTCTAAAGATATGAGACTTCAAAATGTTGATATTTGTCACGTCCCCACTTTGACCCTTGTAATATTTTGGGTTATAATGTAAATATTGTATGCATATTATGTATGATTCCTAGCATGGAGCTCAAGGCCAAGGACCCGCTAGCGAATGCTCGAACTATAAGAGGCAAGTATTTGAAATTATGCTACCCATGTGCTAGTGAACCATGAGAATTGTAAATATGCATCTTAATATAAATGCCCACAACTAGCTATGCAATGCAACAAGAGATGGGGGCATGATGTTACAAGGAAATTAGGAGGGAAAACATCCAAACCCTTGGAGCCAATCAAGCCAAGCCAAGTGTCAATGAGAAAACCAATCAAACCCTCAACTACCCATGTTGACGTTTGTACCCAATCATTGATTTCTCCCAAGAGTTGGTTGAGGTAGTTAATGCCTTGGGGAATGGGAGGTATGGTTTTCCAAATTTGAGTATGGGCAAGCCATCCTGCATGGAAATTCGTGTTTGGCTTCTTGGGAAAAAAAAGAGCCATGAATTTCTCCCCAAGCCATTACCCATCAACCAACTTTGCCCTCTCACGAGTTTGGAGCCACCTGGGCGTTTTCCTCACTGGTTTTACTGTGTTTTACCTTCATTTTCCTAATTGGGAAGGGCGTTTTTGTTGTGTCTAACAGTGGAGAAAAGAGTAAAATGATTTTGGGGTTTTTAGAGGTCGTTTTGGCCCACTGTATGCTCATACATCTATGGGATAAATCAGTTTTCTTCCCTGGGGTTGGATTTCTCTTCCCACAATCCATTTTTGGTGTGCCTATGTTTTGGGAAAACCCCTGTCCATCTAGTTCCTAAGTCCCACTGCTGAAAGTGTGTTCCAGAGCCCATATCTAAGTTTGGTGTGCAAGAGAATGCTGGGGTTGACTTGGGTATCCATTGCTTTGGCTGAGCTAAGCTTGAGAGTTCCCTTTTCCTTGTAGATATCATGCCCAGCTCGGGGATGGTCTCTGTGTGCTGAAAGAATACAGGCTGGGTAGAGACCTATGGTTGGGAGGAACGTTGCAGCGACATAGCTAGTTTCTTGGGACAACATTGCATCAAGATGAGTATTTATGGTGTTTACTTCTGCACTATTTTAACTAATTGATGACTGTTAATGATATATTGAGTGCATATGAAAACATGTGTGTGGATGAGTTTATTTCCGCTATGCATATTTTTTTGATTTACATCTACACACATTTGTTTTTAACTATATGCATCTAATGAATTGGTTGAGTTTTATGAAAAGCCCCATAGAATCACATCAAGTTCCCTTCCATGCACTGGGTCCAAGGGTGGGTACGTTATAGATGGTATCAGAGCTACTGGTTGCAGCATTGGGCCTTTATGGGCTACCTATCACAATTGTAGAGGTAAGTATGCTTCTTGCCCAGCATAGACCGTTAAGAAAAGATTCAAAATTTCAAAAAATTTCTAAGTGTTTTGCCTAACTGATTCGGCGAGTCTCGTGGAGTTGAGCCGATGTGTTTCAGTGAACCTCACTGAGTTGTGCCGAAGTTTCCGGCTAGAACTGGCGAGTTTGAGCCGAAGTTGGCGGCGAAACTTGGTGAGTTGTCTCACAACGCGGTAGAAAATCAATAAGTTCGCTGAAAAAGGAAGGAAAATTTCGGCAGAAGGTTATGAGTTTTGGTCCGCAACGGCGGAAGCACTCAATGAGTTGGTCCGAAAAATTTCAAATTTTTTCTAAGTGTTTACAGAGGAAAGAACTCGTGAGTTTTTGCCAAAACGGCGGAAAGAACACGTGAGTTTTTTCCGAAACGGCGGAAGAAAGTGGCGAATTTTCGCCAAAACGGCGGAAAGAGTTGGCGAGTTTTTGCTGAAACGGTGGAAGAGATGGGCAAGTTTCTCCGCAACGGCGGAAGAGATTAGCAAGTTTGTCCGCAACGGGTCAGAAGAGAATTGCCAAGTCCGCCGAAACAGAGAATTTTAATTGTTTTCGAGGGATATTTTTCAGGTGCCAAAAGTTGAAAAATGTCGTGGAACTTATGCACAAGCCCCCTTGACCCCCGTCATCCCCTTGAGATGTCGTCAATGGTGAGAAAGATTCTATGGGAGCTAAGTAAGACAATGCTGATAAAGAGGGAAGCTTCTCACCTTAAACTATTTTCTGTTTATAGCATAAGAATTGTATGTTTGGAAAATAGCAAGAATGAATGTTATACATGTATGTATATATATGATATTGCATATTGGTAGAATAATGAGGTTTTGCATATGCAATGAGCCACTTAAAGATGATTATGGTGGTTGTTAAATAACTAGTCATGTTTGCAATGGTTATAGGACCAAAGGAAACCGAAGCATGACTAAGGGAATGGATGATGATTGTTGCATATGACCAACAACCTTATGAGGAAAAGATGGTGCAACAAATCTATGAGCATGAGGTTGGAAAAATAACTGTGAAGCCTTGGTAAGAAGCCAACTGATCAGGTAATATCAAACGATGTTAATGGCAACCATGCGGGTAATGGTTATTTGTACTTAATTGCATGAATGTTGAAAGAGGATTTGGTAAGATCCCTTCAACTATGTTCAACTATGTTGATTTGGTTTGCATATGGTATTGAGTGCCTGAATGTGAATGTTAATCTACCGAGTATGATGAGGTGCTGGTAAGTGAGCGAAAGGATCCTTACACCCTATAATTGCTTAGAAACCTCAATGCATTCATGTGAAATTATAACATGCCATTGTGTATGATGGATTATAAATTTAAATAACCAAAGAAAGTAAATACCTATAGTCATGTTGTGGTAGTACATGCCATATGAATGGTTAGGCCATAATATGCTGGAATGCATGGTATCCGCGGATTGATGCAAAGTTGTATTGAGGGATTATGCATTGAGTGAATGCACATTAAAATATTATGTAAATGTTGTGAATGTGCATGCATATGTATAAGTGCACATGTTGAGATGCATTGTGAGAATGCATGGTTGTGATATGCATAGGTTTCAATGCATTTAGATAATAGACGAAATGGTGAACCATTGTTAATACTGAGAGAATTTCATGAGCTGCTATGAATGCAGGAGAAAGATTGCATGAAGAAGGTAGACATGATGATGGGCTACCAGAGTACTCTATGGAAGGACAGAGATTGCATGGAATGTGAAGTAATGAGTACTTACAATTTATTTAAATTGCACGGATAGTGTACCCATGTCTTGCAATTTTATTGATGATAACGATGCATATATAGATATATACATATATTTCATTGCACCTCAAATGCTAACATCTGAAGGTGTTTGAATTATTGAGTGTTATAATTCTGAGATCACTCCAGTGACTGTTGTAGCAATGAAAGGATTATATGCAGAGATACTCACAACATGTTTGACTAATTGAAGTTTCAGATTTCAGGTAGATTGTTTTGGGCATGGCAAATGTGGGTAAGTCCATGACGAAGATTGGAATCTACCATGAGAAAGAGTCAAACGATATGAGAACAGACTCATGGCTAAGCAAATCCATTCTGCAGAGGATAGAATTGCAAATTCATACTTGAATTTAATTATTAATGTCATCGAATGATTGGAAAATCTGATTTGAATTTTTTTTAATGCTGCTGACTATTTGGGTATTTGATAAATGTGACAGGAAGACACATTGCAGTAAGACCATGTGTGATGACCTGCAAAAGCCAAACTCCATGGGAAGGACCCCATGCTTTGGAAATGGGTTTCGGGTGAAACACCATTGCATATTTTAAGGATGACATCTTAGCTGAGCTGAATGTTGGAAAAACCATGAGAGTGAGATGGTAAAGCTATGCCAAGAATGCATGTGTGGATTATGGAATGTGGAAAGATTGGGGTGGAAAACCGAAGAACTGTTGACTCAGAGAAGGGAGCCCCCATTTTTTGCAAATGAAGAAAATATACATCTGCAAAATGAATGAGTATTCTGTGACCCTAGATAAGGACATGCATGTCTAAATTATTAGGGTTAATATGCAGAGCATGCTCTATTTTATTTATATCATTTCAAATTGCTTGAGTATGATTAGGGCCTACATGGCTCACATTGGAAAGGGGGTGCACACCTTTTCTGGTGGCGGTTCATGATAGGGTTGTCAATATTGACTACACCCTAAGGGAATGGACGCATTCCTGGTGTTTCAATACTTGATAGTGAATGTTATGGAATGCGGATACAATTTTGGGAAGCAATACCAATCAACCTGCTTATCCTTCTTATGTTGTCAGCTGCACATATGCCAATTGGTACTGCACATTAAGAGGCAAAGTGAAGAAGGGTACGCAAAAGGACTGTATAGGAATTGGTAACCTTTCTATGCTCACACTAAATAATACTGGAAGGGATGGACAAACCCAAGGAGCTGTGTAGTAAAAAGGGGTATCATCCTTGTGTGAGTGGGGCCATGCTAACCTGCAGTCAAGAAAGTCACCTATAAAGTTCCTAAAAGGAACCACCGATTTGCATAATAGAAGGAGTGGCGTCCTTGTATAAATGAAGAGTTAATGTGTGTGTGAAGGGTTGTGGTGCAAGAAGGTGTGGTGACAGTGGTTAAGGCATAAAATCTCTATTGGGTCAGCAGTAGGAGGGGGGTGCCAAGACTGAATGAAAACCCTGAGATGCCTATGGCTCCATAGTAGAGCCTTGACCTATAATGGTCGGTGGTGCAATTTCCTTCCATTGGTCGATGACCCAGACGAATGCGCTGGCTCGGCACTGGAGAGGGCCAACCAGGTATGGGACTGGTTGGGCACCACCAAATGCTTCGTAAACCCAGTTGGCGTGAAGGTGTACTAGTTAAGCATTAACTACATCAAAGTCCATAGGCGATTCCAAGGCTTGCAAAGCGAAGCAGGACCCTGTGGACCAGAGGGGGAAACGCACAATACATATAAGTATTCATTTTCATTTATGTCTTGTTTGGAATAATGAATATTTCAGGTATAAGTATTCTAACAGCTAAGCTTATACACTATTGTTTCTTTGTTGGAAACCTTGGTCATTGCAGGAAAGCAAGACCCTAAAAGAACTATAAGTTACTGGTAAATCCAGAGAGTAAATGAGTGGGCGATATAAATTACTGGTAAAATCCAGAGAGTAAATGAGTGGGCAATATAAATTACTGGTAAAATCCAGACGGTAAATGAGTGGGCAATATAAATTACTGGTAAAATCCAGAGTAAATGAGTTGGCGATATAAATTATTGAGAAATCCAGAGAGTAACTGGTTGGGCATTAACTACTTAATATTGTGAAGTAGCGTGTATGCTAGCCCAATATCCCTTAAACAATTTATAAAACCCAGTCGGCGTACTGGCTTGGCATTGCCTATTCGAATGATTGTGGAGTAGCCTACGTGCTAGCCCAACATTCATAATTGTGTTCACAGGAAATCCAAGGCTCGTAAAGCAAAGAAGGATCCCATGGAATAAAGTGAAGACATCCAATACATATAAGTATTTGAATACCTTGCAACTTCTTGCTTATAAATATAAGTGTGTATATGATTTGGTTATGATTTCCTAAACTCTTGTTTAGAGATAAACCCTATGAAAATAAACTAAACATGTTAATTGATTCAATGTTTGAGTGTAGGTATTGTTGGAAGCAAGGACCAGGAAGGCATCATAGGGATGCAGATGGACATGTAACCATCCTAAAGAGCTCAGTATGAACAGTAATGAAAGATGATGCTAGTGGACATAAGTGGGTCATAGCAGCCAAAGGTTCTGTAGGAAACTATGGAGAAGGGTTCCTAGTTGAAAATCCTTAGACAGACCTTAGACACTAAGTGTCATAGCCAAGAAAGGAAAGTCAAAGCATTCACATTGAAGTGAAAGAGACTAAGGAGCATGAAACCACAGCGATGGTGTAGCTCCATAATAGAACAAGACTAAGAGGGAGAAACTCCTACTCTTCTCTTTCCTTTTGATTGATGCATTTATAAAACAAAAGATTGTTGAGTGCATGTCATGGCTGAAAATAGATTGTTTTTAATTGCTTGAAATGAATTGTGAATGCTGAAATAGTAAATTTTCCGTGAAAGGATGAACATGAATGAGTTCATGTGTATGTTGGGAAAGCAAAAAAGTGTGGAAGTCCCATGAATAAAGCGTGGACATTCCATGTCAATTGGGAAAATAATTGACTAATTTTAATGTTTATGTTATGCTTGTCCTAACAAAGGATTTCCATGATGAATTTCACGGGTAAGAAGGTGAAACAATTGGTTGCAGCTGGCACAAGAAAGTGTTGCTAGTAAGCAAAGTGTGGTCAGTTGTTTCCATTGACCATGGCAGCAGACCGAGGGCTATTAGAGTTGGCTAAAAGTCTTCTTCAAACAATTTCCAGGGCCCAAGAAAATATTGGAGAGATGCTCAAGCTACAGAGGCAACAGAATGAGATGAACCACAAGGTCTTTCAAGACTCTATTTGTCTGTAAAAAGAGGTAAAAAGTATTATGGGAGCAATCAGTTAGTTAAAGGAAAGTGGATCCATGAAGAAGCATTAATCCAATCGGTCGATTAAGAAACGTTCAAGGTGGGAAGTGTTGGCAGGCGGTTTGATGGGGAAAGATCGCAGTACCGCTGACGCCGCAACACGCCAGAGGAGGATGCGAAAGGAGTATCTTGTGCTAAAGAATACCGCAATTGGCGGGTTTGGGTCACTTGGACCATACATTATGTAATAGTGAGTCAGTATACCGCGGTATGCGGGTTTTTGGGGTCATTTGGACCAAGTCAATTAGATATTGGGTCAATTGTCCATAGTGTCGGTTAGGGAGTCAGTTGTAAGTGGACAAATATTGTAAGGGAAAAAGCCTATAAATACATGAGAGTTGTAAGTGTTAGAGGAAGGCATACATGCATGAATGAGGAAGAAGACAAATTGGATGCGAGATCCGTGTTTTTGTTGGTGTATATTCGCGGCAGTAATATAATGATGTTTTGGTACAAACTTTGTGCAATGTTGCGATGTATGAATGTTGTTTAATGCAATGTCTGCTTATTGTTGCCTTGATGATAAATGTTGTGATTAAGTAGTATGTTCTATGTAGAATGTGATGATAAATGCTGCGATGAAGTAAATGGTATAACTCCTTGAATGATGCGATGAAGTGATATGTTATAACTCCTTGCCGAATGTTTAATGTTTCTGGTTAAAGTACCTTAATAGAGTCAGTCCATGCAGCCACAACTCTCCTCCTCCCTCGGCGGAAACATGGTTCCGTCTGATCTTCCTGGACGCCTCAGGTGATACCTCATCTGCTCTGCGGGTGTTGCTGGGTGGGCTCAAGCCTGCCCGGGCTGATGCCCAGGGAGACTACGGTATGCGTCGACAATGAGGTGAACCCTTGTCGACTGAGGTCACATTGGTCAAAAAATGGTTCCATTGTCGGGACCGTGTGCAGAGTAGAAGGAGGTCATGTTGTGGCATACGACGAAGCCGGAGATACAGAAATGGTTCGATCAGAAGTTGCAGGAGTTTGTTGAAGAAGAAATTCGGAACACGCAACTGACAGTAGATCACTTGCTGGGAAAATATATTCACGACGGTCCACACGAATGGTTTTTCTGTGAATTCCCAGTTATTCTGTACAAATGGTTATTGAAGTTGACCTTCCAGAAGAGGAACTTCCAGGGTGGTGAACCAACAGCTTGGACCCTGGAATTGATTCAGGAGCTACAGGAGGTCGATAATAAGGCATCGTGGGCTATCGAAGTTTGGCTTTATAGCATCCTAGAGGGATATATCACTGAATTTGTGGTCAACACAAAGAAATCCTATAGTGAAGCTGAAAGATACTTCTTCCGAGAACCGAGGGGAAGGTTTCTATTGTCGCTCCAACTGTCGATTAAGATGCTAATCTGTGAAAATGGTATATTAAAGATGCACCTTGATCAGTAGACAACCTGGTGGGTGGAGGCCATGGATACCGCGACTGCTGGGGAACGGTACATGGAATGGCAAGGGGTAGATGGGTGTTGACCATGAGGAGACTGCGAGTGAAGCTGAGGAAGAAAGTGGTCTTACAAGAGGAGGAGCAAGGTTTTGACAGGAGAAGAGGTAGAGGACGGGAGAAGGTCTTGTTGTGATTGAACCGCAAAACCGTGAAGGAAGACCACATGGGACGAAGCGACCTCACAGTCCTGACAGGGATAACCAGGCTACGCCCAGGATAGAGGCAGGACCAAACCCCGGCACCAACGTACCCACACCTCCGCTCACTGACTCTCAACCAACAAGGAATACTACTTCGACACCGCCAAGTTCGTCAATTTCACAGAATTTAATTGGTAGTAGCACAGCGACAGGAGGAAGGAAGCCCAAAATGGTGGACGATGATGCTAAGTTACCATTGTTCCATGGAAGTGCGACAGACAACCCAGAACAGTGTTGGTTTTTGTGTGAAGCGGTTTGGACCATGAAATAGATCACTAATGCCGATGCTAAGAAAGGACAGTTAGCCACGACTTTGCGAGGTCGTGCATTAGATTGGTTCATGAAATTTATTTTAGTCCCTACGGGGGGCCCAGAGAAGTCACTGGATGAGATTCGGGATGGACTGATTGTTGAATTTAGATGGCCTAAGTCGGAGGCTCAATATATTACTGAATTGAAGGAAATTAAGCAGTATCCCAATGAGACGGTATGAGATTTCGACCAACGATTCAAGACACTGATGGAAAATGTTAGTTTTGATATGAGTGCTGTCCAACATAAAGAATGGTTCATTGCAGCACTGTTACCCCACATTCGGCTACCACTGACGCAGTAGAACATATCGACACCTAGTGAAGCTCTAGAGATTGCAATGCGATTGGAAGCATCACCGATTGGAGATAATGCAGCTGGGATGTCGCAGATACAGACACAGCTCGCTAACCTGACTATACAGTCGCAAGATTTGAAGAAGAACAAGGAACAACATGATGAAGTATGGTGTACGCGATGCCGAAGAGAAGGGCATATGAAGGATAATTGTCCGCATTTCCATAATTATTTGGTGTCAAGTTCGCCAAACCCATTGAATGGCGGCAGTATGCCGTGGTGTCGCGTTTGTCACATGTTTGGGCACAGTCATGATAATTGCCCGTATATGCAGAAAATGGTCACAACCCCGCGAAATATTTACTAGACACTTTGCAAGTCAGTGGGTCACGATGACAAGGATTGCCATGCATATGGGTTTCTATAGGAGAGGATGTGCGATGCATTCTACGTCAAGGACGATCAGCGTACGGTGCAACAACCACAAATGCAACTGCAGGTAGCCCAGCCGCAGATGCAGTTTGCACCACATCAACAACAACTGCAGCAGTTCATCCCGCAATACACCCCGATGCAAATGACTCCCCCACATCCACAATACATAGAGCAACCGCAGTATCCACCATAAGGGCAAGGGATTCCAGCAGCACCAATGCAGCAACAATACTAGCAGCAAGCTGGCTACCGGGGAGGCTACAAGGGTAGACACGGTGGCGGATTTGGTCGTGGAGGAGGAAGCCGAGGTGGTCATGGACCTGTTCAATGTTACCATTGTGCGGTATGGGGGCATCATTAGCGCGACTGCCCACTGCTACAGAATCAGTGTACATTTTTTTTGGTAATGATCATACGGTTGAAAATTGTCCACAGTTGATTGCACGATGGCAGGCTGGAAACACTCCGTAGCTACAAAATCAAGCCTAGCCACAACAACCAGTACAACACCCAGTACAAAACCAGCCCCCGCGACCACCACCGAACGCCAATCAAAATATCAATCAACCAGGGAATCTGCAGCAGAACCAGATGCAGGGTGCAAATATTGTGACCATTTCTGCAGAACCGCAACCACAAGATGCTTCGGTGGCTGTTGTCACGCGTGGAGGAAAGACGAATAGGGAAGATAGTTAGCGACCACTGATTCGATTGGCTAGTTAGAAGATGGTACCCTTCGACATTGATATGGAGAGAGAGACATTCCTGGAGGCACGTCGTACTTTGGAGAAAGACCATGGTAAGGTTGTTGTTTGCAATATGCCGCCTGTCTTTGATACTACATCAGATGTTGATCAACCACCACCACCGGGGACATTGCAAAAGTTCCTTGAAAGCTATCTGTCATTGGCTCGAGACCCGGCTGCCCTGGTTGAGATTGAGGGATGGTTGCAACGATTTCCAAAAGGGCGACAGGAGTCGGCAGTAAACTCCTTACAACGACGGAAGACTGGAAAGGAAATGTGAATGAATTTTCAGATTGGTGACTATGATGTTGACTCTGTGATTCTTGACCCTTGTTCAGATGTTCACATCTTAACCAAGCAGGCGTGGCAGAAGATAGGGAGTCCCCCATTGAGCTGGTCTCCTGTACAGCTCTGCTTGGCTAACCATGCGAAGGTAACACCCTTTGGGTGAGTTCCGCGGCTCACGATTGATATTGAGGGCATGAAGACTTATGTTTATTTTGATGTTATTGAAGTGGTTGAGGGAGGAAGCTCTTATCCCTCACTCTTGGGGATTGGATGGGATAACGATAGTGGAGCTATAATCAACTTCAAGAAGCGCATGATGACCTTTGAGAATCGCGATTTCAAAGTCATAGCCCCATTGGATCCGGCTGAAGGACACCGATATGTTGAACCTGTAAGAGCTGATGACACCGTTGGATGGGACCACGCATTCAACATTTCAGAAGATTATATTCATCCCACTATCCACGGTGAGTTGGAGTGGCGCAGCGAGAGCAGTGCGTCTTCTGACTTTGATGATGTGTTGGAACACTGGCAGAATCGCATGCATGAAGTATTAGTACATAAATGTGGTTTAGTTACGCAATCCTTGTGTCATGTTGCGACATAAACGATCATATTGCCTGTCTATGAGGGGTTCCTGGCCTAAACACCTTTATAGCAGAGTTTGAAGACTGCATCCTAGAACCACAGCGATTGTTGGCTTTGGAGGAAGCACTGAAGGCTGCTCCAGCACGATGGTGGGCGACACATAAGAAATTCATTAAAGATTGGTCACAGTGTCGAAGGTTGATGATGGTTCGGTTTGGCGATACTAAATTTTATCACACTGGAAAGTATGATGGCCAGACTGATCCTAGTGATCATGTGATGGAGTGCCAATGATTGTGGGTAGCACGACCCAGAGATGAGTGGGTTCATGCTTTTTTCCATACTTTGGAGGAGACACCACGCTCATGGTACACTGCAGCCGAGTTGCGTCGTGACATTACAACATGGGGGGAGTTGACGATCTATTTTACTCATACGTTCATGTTTGCGGATGCCAACCTTGATGTCCATAACGCCTTGCATCTCATCCGTGACGTGATACTTCAGGTTGTTCCGGTGGCCTACCCTGTCAATCCGCACACCCACTGTCAGATGCAGTCTCTCATGGAGTGCTTCAACATTAATGGTGTCCCGGAGGACAATGATGATCCCCGGAATGTTAACATTCCCGAATCTGAAGGAAGTCACGATGTGGTCCCACCTGTTGTGCCAAGTAATCCGTTCAGTCAACCATTACAGCTTCGCAAGATGAATATCGGCACCGAAGCTACTCCCAAGTTTGCTAATGTTGGGGATTATTGGGATGATGAGATGATGAGTAAGATTACCGAGTTACTACATGAATTTCAAGACGTATTTCCCATGAAGTTTTCCGAAATGAAGGGAATCCTGGGTGATTTAGGAGAGATGAAGATTCCATTGAAACCAGATGCTAAGCCAATCCGACAGCGGCCTTATCGGCTAAATCTGCGACATAAAGAAAAGGTCAAGGCGGAACTTGATCAAATGTTGGATGCTGGTATTATCGAACCTGTGGAAGAGTCAAAATGGATCAGTCCTATGGTGGTGCAGGACAAGAAAACAGGCGAAGTGTGCATTTGTGTCGACTTGCGGAAGTTGAACGATGCCTGCTTGCATGACCCTTTTTAGACCCCGTTTACTGATGAAGTACTTGAAGGAGTGGGTGGCCAGGAGATGTACTCTTTCATTGATGGATTCTCTGGCTACCATCAGATTCGCATTGCCAAGGAAGATCGCCATAAGACAACTCTCATTACTGAATGGGGTTGCTTTCAGTACACGGTCATGCCATTTGGTTTGAAGAATGCACCTGCGATATTCTCCTGGGTCGTTGTTGCCGCCTTCAAAGATTTTATTCAGAAGTTTCTATAGGTATATATGGATGATTGGACCATTTATGGATTGATTTGTGATCATTTGTCCAATCTACGGTTAATGCTTGAGCGATGCCGACAGCACCAGATATCGCTGAACTTGAAGAAATGTATTTTCTGCGTACTGTTTGGGATATTGCTGGGTCATATTGTGTGTAAGCAGGGATTGCTGGTTGATCCAACCAAAATTGCACTTATTTTGGGGTTGCAACCACCGACCACCGTTAAGCATTTGCGCGCGACCTTGGGTCATACAGGATATTATCGCAAGTTCATTAGGGGATATGCTGCGATTACTGCCCCTTTGGAAAAGTTGTTGAAAAAGGATGCGGCATTCCAGTGGAACCCAGAATGTCAGGACAGTTTGAAACACTCAAAGCGAAGACCGGCCCCAATCTTGGTCTTTCCAGACTGGAGTAAGGAATTCCATGTCCATGTTGATGCTTCATCGGTTGCACTAGGGGTTGTATTGGCTCAACCAGGAGAAGGCGACATTGATCATCCCATTGCTTTTTCCAGTCGGAAGCTGTCCTCTGCAGAACGCAATTACACTACCAAAGAACATGAAGGTCTGGCCATGGTCTACGCACTGCAGAAATTCAGGCATTATTTGTTGGGTGGCCACTTTAAAATGTTTACCGATTATTCTGCATTGAAATAATTGGTCAATAAGCCTGTGTTGGGGGGAAAGATCTACCGGTGGCTACTTTTGTTTCGGGAATTTGATTTCGAAGTCATTGTGAAACTGGGGCAGTTGATTGCTGGACCAGATCATTTGTCACGGATTGATACAGGGGAGGAACCGACTAATATCGAAGATGGGTTGCTGGATGCCCAACTGTTTCACATTGCTGCTGCTGATCAATATTTTGATGACATCCTTCAGTTTCTGGTGACTGGCACCGCGCCCGATGACTTTACCACTACTCAAAAGAAGCAATTGGTCATCAAGGCTGCTGACATTCAACTGATCGCGGGAGAATTGTATAAATTGGGTGCTGATGAGATATTGTGCAGATGTGTCTTGCCTCATGAGCAAGCGCAGATATTGGCTGAGGAACATGGTGGAGTAGCAGGAGGACACTATGGTGGTCGGGCGACTACCCGAAAAGTACTGCGTGCAAGGATTTGGTGGCCCACATTACATAATGATGCGATAGGCTACGTGCAGTCTTGTGATGTCTGTACTGGCAAGCCGTCCAGATGAGACGAGATGCCGTTGCTACCTCAGGTGACATTGCAACCGTTCAAAAAATGGGCTGTGGATTTCGTCGGCCCGATCAATCCGCTAGGGAAATGCACAGGTGCGCGGTATATTATCACAGCGACAGAATACTTGACCCGATGGGCTGAGGCAGCACCTGTAGTTGATTGCTCCGCCACAACGGCTGCTTGATTTTTGCTTGACCACATTATCACTCGTTTCGGCTGCCCCAAAATATTGTTGAGTGATCAAGGAAGCCATTTTCTCAATCGCACTATCAGCACATTGACAGAAGAATTGCAGATACAATATAAGAAGAGTACACCCTATCACCCACAGGCGAATGGAACGGTAGAGGCATTTAACAAAGTATTGGAGCATGCATTGACAAAGGTGTGCAATGCGAACCGAGACGACTGGGATTTGAAAGTTCCAGCGGTATTGTGGGCCTATCGCACCACATGTAAAAGGTTGACTGGTCAGACACCTTTCAAGTTGGTATATGGGAAGGAAGCAATTATGCCTATGGAGTACATCGTTCCAAGTCTTCGAATTGTGGCTATTACGAGCATGGATGATGTTGCAACATTAGACGAACGTCTAGCACAATTGGTGGAGCTGGAAGAGGATCGATTTATCGCTGGCTTTCACCAAGGAGTGGAGAAGGACTGCCAGAAGGCATGGCATTATCGCCACATCAAAGACAAACAGTTTCAGCAAGGCGACTTAGTGTTACTATACAATAATAAGTTTGTGAAACATCCAGGCAAGTTGCAGATGCATTGGTTGGGTCCCTATCGCATCAATAGTATTACTTTAGGAGGAGCGGTTCAGTTGCAGCGATTGGGATGGGGGATGCTCCCCAAGCTGGTAAATGGTCACAAGTTGAAGCCCTATCGCTCGGGCTTCGCACAGTGCGATGTCTAAGTCGCATTGGTAAAAAACAAATGGTTGATTGTTGCAGGTTGCTTGGTGGCAAATGGTGCACCAACAGAAGAAGAGGTATGCGACAGCAGGGAGGCTTGTACCGCAAGTTTGGAGCAGTCGGAGACTCATGGCAGTATTACGACTAGGACCGGCGGCAGATTTTCTTCAAGGAGTTGTAATGATTATGGAGGATTTGGAGGTACGTGGCAGTGTTGTGACTACTCCTCCACTAGTATTTTGTCACCGTTGTCCATCATCCCTATTCATGATTGCACCTCGCCGAGTTAGCCAAATAACCATAAGACGACGGCATGTTTTGCACATGGCACGCGGGGCCGGTACGATCAACACACTGTGAGGAGATTGCTCACATGTTGGCACGTAGGATCTTTGGTGACAGTATGGCTACCCCTTCAGTTGTGTCAATTGATGGGGTCACACACACAGATGAGAGATAGTGGGACATCATTCCCATTGTCATAACTCGGGAACGGTCTGGCTATAAGTAGCTGAGGCATCTGATAGATTGCTACAATGAAGTTATTCCGAACTAGAGTGGTTATGTTGGTTGATCAATTTGGGAGTTGAGTTGTGAGGAATTCCAAGGAGGCTATGGAAATGCTTCACTTTGTTTCCTGTGGCAGCACCCCAGGGGCCCTGCGAGCCCGAACGACGAGTGTCCCTCAACGCCTTGATATGGTGGGTGCACTTACATTGTGTTATGCCCGAGCCAAGGGACGGTTCAGCATGTTTCAATACACAATAGTTGTTCGAAGGATCGTGCTTTTCTCGACCAATGAGGTGGTCAAGACCGAAGCTCCCCAACCATAAAAGGAGCCAGTTGCCGGTGCAAAACAGATGTGCCAAAGTCATCTGTGAAGTTCGCATCTGGGTACTGTTTGTCCTCTTTTCCTTCCTGTCGGTACCATTCCAAGAAACTGGAGGATGAGTTTGAGAAGTACATGATAGCAAGTGTGGTGATGATTATTAGATAGACCTGACCATGCGTTGATGATCAGTGCAGCAGAAGGCGTCAGACAACACCGCGTGATCCAGACAGCAAGAACAATTACCGAAACATGGTTCGAACTGCACTTTGTCCAGCAGTTGACGTGGCTCGAGGGCGAGCCACAAGATTGTGTTGGGGGCCTGTTGGTAGGTGGTTTGATGGGGAAAGATCGCAGTACCGCTAACGCCGCGACATGCCAGAGGAGGACGCGAAAGGAGTATCTTGTGCCAAAGAATACCGCAGTTGATGGGTTTTGGGTCACTTCGACCATACATTATGTAATAGTCAGTCAGTATACCGCGGTATGTGGGTTTTTGGGGTCATCTGGACCAAGTAAATTAGATATTGGGTCAATTGTCCATAGTGTCGATTAGGGATTCAGTTGTAAGTGGACAAATATTGTAAGGGAAAAAGCCTATAAATACATGAGAGTTGTAAGTGTTAGAGGAAGGAATACATGCATGAATGAGGAAGAAGACAAATTGGATGCGAGATCCGTGTTTTTGCTGGTGTATATTCGTGGCAGTAATATAATGATGTTTTGGTACAAACTTTGTGCAATGTTGCGATGTATGAATGTTGTTTAATGCAATGTCTGCTTATTGTTGCCTTGATGATAAATGTTGTGATTAAGTAGTATGTTCTATGTAGAATGTGATGATAAATGCTATGATGAAGTAAATGGTATAACTCCTTGAATGCTGCGATGAAGTGATATGTTATAACTCCTTGCCGAATGTTTAATGTTTCTAGTTAAAGTACCGCAATAGAGTCAGTCCATGCAGCCACAACTCTCCTCCTCCCTCGGCGGAAACATGGTTCCGTCTACTCTTCCTGGACGCCTCAGGTGAGACCTCATCCGCTCTGCGGGTGTTGTTGGGTGGGCTCAAGCCTACCCGGGCTGGTGCCCAGGAAGACTACGGTATGCGTTGATAGTGAGGTGAACCCTTCTCAACTGAGGTCGCGTTGGTCAATAGGAAGACTCAAAGGAAACTGAGTAGGAAAAGGTAAAGCCACCAATGAAATGTTGGGGATGTGGAGGAAATCATTGCCTCCACGACTGCCCAACAATGGAACATCAAGAGGGTATTTTCCATAAAGTGTCCAGACTTGTAGATCAACGGGAAGGTAAATAAAGGGAAGGGATTGTTTTGGAACAATGCCCTCATGTAGAGCTAGAAGGTCCCAGCCAGCAGGAACCGTTTGTGAAGACCAAAGGACTTGGTCTTGAAAACCCAAGTAAAGGGTGAAATGTAGGACAGAACTGCCACATTTCGTGAATTTTGGACATGTATATAGCGTGTATGTATTCCTAAGTAATTGGAACACGGAGGATGGAGTTATTCCAAGGGGAGGGGATTATCACGTCCCCACTTTGACCCTTGTAATATTTTGGGTTATAATGTAAATATTGTATGCATATTATGTATGAATCATAGCATGGAGCTCAAGGCCAAGGCCCCGCTAGCGAACGCTCGACCTAGAAGAGGAAAGTATTTGAAATTATGCTACCCATGTGCTAGTGAACCATGGGAATTGTAAATATGCATCTTAATATAAATCCCCACAACTAGCTATGTAATGCAATAAGAGATGGGGGCATGATGTTACAAGGAAATTGGGAGGGAAAACATCCAAACCCTTGGAGCCAATCAAGCCAAGCCAAGTGTCATTGAGAGAACCAATCAAACCCTCAACTACCCATGTTGACTTTTGTACCCAATCATTGATTTCTCCCAAGAGTTAGTTGAGGTAGTTAATGCCTTGGGGAATGGGAGGTATGACTGTCCAAATTCGAGTATGGGAAAGCCACCCTACATGGAAATTTGTGTTTGGCTTCTTGGGAAAAAAAAGAGCCATGAATTGCTCCCCAAGCCATTACCCATCAACCAACTTTGCCCTCTCACGAGTTTGGAGCTACCTGGGCGTTTTACTCACTGGTTTTACTATGTTTTACCTTCATTTTCCTAACTGGGAAGGGCATTTTTGTTGTGTCTAATAGTGGAGAAAAGAGTAAAACGATTTTGGGGTTTTTAGAGGTCGTTTTGGCCCACTATATGCTCATACATTTGTGGGAGAAATTGGTTTTCTTCCCTGGGGTTGGATTTCTCTTCCCACAATCCATTTTTGGTGTGCCTATGTTTTGAGAAAACCCCTTTCCATCTAGTTCCTAAGTCCCACTACTGAAAGTGTGTTCCAGAGCCCATATTTGAGTTTGGTTTGCAAGAGAATGTTGGGGTTGAGTTGGGTATCCATTGCTTTGGCTGAGCTGAGCTTGAGAGTTCCCTTTTCCTTGTAGATATCATGCCCATCTCGGGGGTGGTCTCTGAGTGCTAAAAGAATACAAGCTGGGCAGAGACCTATGGTTGGGTGGAACATTGCAACGACATAGGTAGTTGCTTGGGACATCATTGCATCAAGATGAGTATTTATGGTGTTTACTTCTACACTATTTTAACTAATTGATGACTGTTAATGATATATTGAGTGCATATGAAAACATGTGTGTGGATGAGTTTATTTCCGCTGTGCATATTTGTTTGTTTTACATCTGCACACATTTGTTTTTAACTGTATGCATCTAATGAATTGGTTTTATGAAAATCCCCATAGACATCAAGTTCCCTTCCTTGCACTAGGTCCAAGGGTGGGTACGTTACAATATTGATTGGAGATCAATAGATAAATGAGATAAGAATAATATCTAAAAATCCTTGTATTATTAAATTCTGTAAGTTGTGTTCTTATTCCCGTGGATATTGCTTTTGCATAATTATACTAGGGTGTTTTGTGATAGTTATAAGAATAAACCATAGCTACCATTCCTTCATCAATATATTCATTTGATTCTCTCCCAACTATAAATGTAAAAGTTAAGATGGATTCCTGGTTCTAAGTTACGAATATTTTCCACTTCAAGGGGGGGGAGGAAATTCCTCTAAATCATGATTATACTTGACCTAAGTGAACTATTTGGATTTCTACAATGGTTTCATTCTCTTATATTAGGTGATATTGGGCCTTGACGGATATCACCTCTCCTTTTGAGAAGGTTCCCATCATTTGAGTGATATATGTCTCTAAGATATGAAATAGGACAGTCTCATCATCATCCATGGTAACAACCAAGGTAGAAGGATTAAGGTTTCTAGCATAGAGCTGTAGAAATTTAGGAAAGGGGAAGACATGAGGAACCAGGTGCTAAGCTAAACTAGATGGCCATAAATTACTATTGGTTTCTGTGGAAAATAATTTACCAAGGGTATCCCCACTAAGTTGTCGGGAAGAATGCTTCATGATCTTAGGAGTGGCCATAGTGACCCATTGATCTACAAAGGGAGGTTGAGTCTTGAGGGGAGGAGATGTCACTAGCACCATACCTAAAAGATGTAGCTTGAGATGAGTAACTCTTAGAAGTGTACTTATTTTTCTTAGTCATGATGGATTTTAAATGGAGGAGAGCTGGTAATTAAGTTCAAGGGAGTTGAGTAGAGGATACTTGACTAATAGGGATTTATTTAAGGGAATTATGCTTCAACAAAACAAACAATTCACAAGGAGTGGAGAGGGATTGAACTTACATGGCTAACTAAAGGTGATGCATGAACATCTTCTTGCAGATAGTAGGTTTAATGACCACTTATGTTTCTAGAGGTTGCAGAGTTCTTAATTATCCTTTAGCAAGCAATGGAGTAGTAATGATATCAATATTCTTCTATAGGCAATGTTTGTAATTCTTAGTATGTAAGGGTACAAATCCTTTTGAATTGTGATACCGAGCATAAATTCCACTTTAATTGGTGATAATGGTGGCATTGAAGAATTATACGAGCATGAGGTATGGATACACTCCTCATAAATAAAAAATCATAGCCTTTAATAGGCCATATCATGTTGTTGTAGCCAACTCAGGTCCTATTTGGATTCAAATGTTCCACTCTCATGGATTTATATATAGTTTTGTTCGATTTTTTTTCTACATATGTGTATAATGATTTGGATTCAAATGTATGCACATGAATATATATATGTACAATGAAAATGATTTAATTTGTATATGTATTATAATTTAGGCAATGCATTAGGATACATAATAGGGTTTCATTGTGATTAGAATACAAGCTAGGGTTTACGCTACCAACTAGGGTTTTTAGGATAGGATCTCGTGTTTGCAGGATAGGATCCAAGCTCCAGGGTTACCAGCTTAATGTTGAACTCCACTATCATGAAAACATTTTCACCAACACCATTCCCACTACCACAATCACCATCAAGCCTCATCATTCTCTTGCTCGTGGTACCACCATCCTCGTCCCCATCAATCATCCGTCATCCACCATCAACCTAATGCACTTTGTCTCATTGTCATCTTCACCATATTTATCCTCATTCCCATTATCACCATCATCATCATTGTGCTCATTGTCACCATTGTCGCCATCATTGGAGTCTAGGCCATTTAGCCTCTTTGTTTATTGTGAAGATCCATCCACAAGAAACATCTGATTTAGTAATGGCACCTCCTATTACCAAACAGAACTGTGCCACCACTGATGTGTAGGGTAAGTGGAAGAGTCGGGTATACACCAATAAGCATGACAAGTTTTAATCACACCCACATAATTTCGAAAAGACCATTCTAATTCATCATTCTCAGGACACAATGTGATACCAGCATGAGTTAGTTCCTCAATATTAATCTTCGGATACTGTGATCACTATATTACAGTAACTTATTCACTTTTAAGCATGGATTTTCTTCTTCTTAGCACGCTTTAACGCGACTTTTTATGTCATTGAAACAACTACGTAATTATATATAAAATTATAAATATAATTATATAATTATAAATAATATTCCAAATCAATGAGGAATTGTAATATTTATCTATATTTAGATCATCTCGTATTTTATACATAGTCAAAATCAATGAGAATCTTTTAATATTAATCTTTTAATATTCAATGAAGAGCTTGTAATACTAATATCTTAAGATAATACTTATCTCTATAATTACATCATCAATTCATGGTAATCGTTCAAAGTCAATGAGGAGTTTGTAATACTTGTCTCTAAAATAACACTTGCAGCATTCGTGATATTTTTTTCTTGATCATATAAGGATCTAGATTTTGATTTAAAAAATTATTTAATTTGAGAGATTGAAAAATAATTAAGTTTAATATTTTCAAAAGAAATAAAATTAATTGGTTTTATTAAAAAGTTAAAATAAATATATATTTTTTTCAAGAGAAAAAAAATACCATTTTCTTGCTATTATTGTGAATCAAATAAAATGTGAAAGTTACATCAAGTCCAATCTAGCTTCACAAACCCCCCAAAACTAGTTACAATCTCATACATACTGGG
This sequence comes from Larix kaempferi, assembly GCA_027924585.1. Taxonomy (NCBI): domain Eukaryota; kingdom Viridiplantae; phylum Streptophyta; class Pinopsida; order Pinales; family Pinaceae; genus Larix; species Larix kaempferi. The sequence goes on from BSBM01001063.1 coordinate 7,881,860, forward strand.
AAATACATCAGTACTGATAATAATAACTACATATAATTTGCATTAATTATATTAATAGCCAAACAACAAAAATTCTGGAGAAATATTGAGCATAAACCTAGTTTCCTAAATGGACCTAGAAGATGAAACCTGGTCCATGGGACCAGAGGAGAGGGGCACCACTAGCACTACCCCATTGTCCTGATTCCAACGGAGTCGACGGTTTGTCGATCCGAGCCACGGTCATCATTCTATCTCTCGTTCCATCTCGCATCCAAAAGGCCTTCAGGGAAACCTGATGGATACCTACTGGGGGCATAGAATTCCAACCGTGGAACAAAAGTGGGTTCCGAGAGTTCATGCAAGTGTGTCTAGGGAGGTTCCAGCTGGGACGCTAGCCATAAGTCCCCGGTCAATGATTTTGCAAAGTTGACCCCCATGTACAAAAATTGCACACTCCCTTACTGAGCAAAACCCTAGTTTCCAAAATGGACCTAAAATATGACACTAGGGCCATGGGACTGGAGGATAGGGGAACCCCTAGCACTATCCCGATGTCTAGAATCCAATGGAGTCGATAGTTTGTTGATCCGAGCTATGAAAGAGCACTAGATCTTTGGCGATCAGATTGTGATAGAAGGGGAGAAATCAATATAACAAATTTCTCTGATAAACTTGATATGGAAAATAATATTTTGCGGGATCATACTGACAATTCATCATGATAAAATCATGTTCAGAATGTAGAAAACGAGGAGCAAGATGGAAATTTCAATTGGGGATTTGAAAGTTGATAGACCCCAAGATTTTAATCTAATTTAATATACATGAAGGGACTAAGGACTCTTATTTTGGTATATGTGTTCAATAATCATTAGTGGTGCAAGATTACAATGTCAATTCTAGGTTGCAGTTTAGGTAAAAATATCTTCTATATTTTGTATTTTCATTGTAACATTGGAGCTACATTTCCTTCATGCATGTTATTTTAAGATTGATGTTTTGATATTTGATTAATACATTGTCTCTTTCTTGTGTGTGACAAGAATTGAGGCTAGATTTGATGAATTTGGGACCTATCTCCTTTCACATAGATCACTATATGTCAATTTGATGTTGCATTTCAGGTAAAAATAGATTCTATATTTTTTTTTTCATTGTAACATGGATGATTGGAGCTACATTTTCTTAATGCAAGTAATTTTAGGATTAATGTTTTTATATTTACCTATTGCATTGTCTCTTTCTTGTTTGTGACAGGAAATGAAGATGGAATTTGACGAAGTTGGGACCTATCTCTTCACATAGATAGTGTCCTAGTATTAAATGATAAACAATGTAACAAAACTTCCACTAATAAATAATGGGCTCATTCAAGTACATGAAACCGTGTTAATGTCTAGCTCTGATATCTTGGAAAATTTCTATGGTTTGTTTACTGCTTGTGTTTGAAGTATTTTTCCGACTTTGGAAGTTTGGGTTTATTTTGGTTAAAGATTTTGTTAGTCCCTTGAATGATTCTAGTTCTCATTTGATGCTTGAATGAACCTTTGTTGTAGCTTGATTGGTTTCATTTGATTTCATTGATTCAAGGGTTTGAAGAATGATGTTTTTATTTCCTTTCACTTGCAAGAACTAGACATCTTCACTTTTTAGAATATAATATACTTATATTATATTTTCATTTTTCTATGAAAATACTTATTGGTATTCGGAAAGAAAAATGAGCTCTGCATAGCTAAGCGAAGAGAAAAATGGTCTATGCACTAAGTTCCTTATATGCTTTCATCGCAGGAAACCTATCAACATGAGACTAACATTCCTCTAATGCAATTGGCATAAGTTTCATATGTCATGGTTTAAAATTGTTATTAAAGTCGCTTTTCATGCTTTGTGAATATTGAATGGAAATGAAAAAATATATTCCTGGACTTGATTAAATAACAATCTATGCTATTGATAAATTCAAGATGCCATTCAAGCTAGCACAACAAATTATGATAAGCAAAAGTATCGAGAGAGGTTCAAAAATCTCTCTGGAGGAGTTGAAATTCTTAAGGTTTTGTAGTTTTCTTAATATCTTGTTGACTCCAAGGTTAGTCATGCTTTTTTTCTTTCTTTTTAGATTTTCATACAAGGTATGTATGTTGGGTATAATTTGTATATTTATGGAGGTAGAACTGTAAATTTTGTATATAATCGGTTCATATATGATATAACATTACTTGCACATGATGCAGTTCGGAAACAAGGATCTTGAAAAAAATCAAACTTAAGATCAATATCAATAAGCCTGTTGGCCAGTGTTTTATCCTTGATGAGGAAGGAAAGGTCTTGCCCCCATTGGCTGCATTTTCCAATGGACAGGGTCGAGATTGAGGAAGAGAAGACCACATGTACATGTTTTAACATAAAACTAATATTTGATTCAATTTATTGGGGATGTTAAATGAGCCATTAACATGTAAAAGACCTAATTTGAAAAGAGTTATTTTTATTCAAAAGCATACTCATAGGTGACTTTTGCATATGTCATACATGTGCCTACATTCAGCAACCATTGCTATACAGGCTAGAGTTCGTGCATCTTTTGCTCGTCAAACATATTATGTGAAAAAACAAACAATTGATGCAGTTAGAATTCAAGTAAAATTGCTTAACTCAAAGCATTTTGATTTCAGTAGTATTTCCTTTAACAATTTATTGGCATAATCAATTAGTTTTTGTATCATTTATCATTTGTGGGTGCATCTATTTTTATATTATGTATTTATGTATATTTTTGATGTGCTAGAGTGTTCCCGATGTGACATGGTTTCCAAATATTGCTTAGAAAATTCTAGGTTACTAGCTTAAACATTTATGAGGCCCCAACAATATTTCATAGGGAGCCTCTCAAAGTTGAGCGTAAAACCTTTTGTACATTTCATTTATGCTCTTCATGATTCAAATAGAATGTGTGTGTTTCTATGCCTTACCTTATGCCTTCTCTCAATTTTATCTTGAACATGTATAGACAAGGTGGGTGTTTCCATATCCCATGTGGCTCTTGCCATGGCTTCATGGGTAAAACTTTGTGTCTATGGCATATTTAGTGTATATGCTTTATCATATTATGTTTCATTCATTAGATCCGTGTTTAATCCTTAGTTAGATCCATGAAAATATGATGTTTTAATTAAGACTATAAATTTTAAGAACTTCCAAATGAAGATGTGTCAGTGATACAATATTTTATCTCTAATTTCTTATTAATTAATCATCACATTGTGTTGCTTAACTAATCGAGTTATTATGCTATTTGATTATTGTATATAGAGCACATCTTTTCTAATCCCATTTAGTGTTATATTATCCTTTGTAGGTCTACATCTTTGCATATGGAAATATAGGGTTTGGGAAAACATATACTGTGAATGGTCAGTATAACAAGGCTTATCATAAAGGGTCTTATACCAAGGTCACTAGAACAAATATTTAATTCATGTCACTCTTTGCTTCAAAGGCTGGACTTTTAAGATGCAGGTAAAAGTTGTTGGAAGGAAAGTGTAAGAAACCATTATTAAGTGTGCCAAGGATAAGAACATACCATCATTGAAGAAGGATGACATTGAATTGATCAATGTAAGTGAACAATATGAAGGGGATATTCCATTTTATAAAGGGGATAGTCCATTATATAACATCTCCATGACAATTGTGTTAAATTTTCTGAATTTACTTCAATCTGATATAGGATCTTAACTGAGAGAACAACATGTACAGCATATCAATCATGGAGACAATAATGCAAGCACACAAGAGACACAAAGATTTACTTGGGGAAAACCATAAAGGTGAAAAACCCCAATAACTTCCTCAGAGATAGATAGAGCAATGATACAACCAACCAAGAGAGATAGCCATAACCTAGCAGCAGATCCTCCTCCTCCATAATTGCGCCACTCCTCCTTGAGTGCATGTGTGAGAAGTGAGTGAGTAAATAGAGTGCCTCCCGCACTCTATTTATACTTGACTTGACTTGCCTTTTTACCTAACTCATGTAGGCTCGAACTTAACCACATAACATAATGCTGACTGGGCCGACCCCCAATAGGGTGGTCTAATAACCCTTTGACCCACATGGCCGACCCCCAATAGGGTGGTCTAATAACCCTTCGACCCACATGACTTATACAGGGCCGACCCCAAACAAGGTGGTCTAATAACCCATCAAGTATAAGTTACGACACTTACAATATAAATGACGACACTTCCTTATAGAGGAATAATACCATCTCTATAGGAATACAATATATATATATATGTGAAATACATTCCGAAGTTACATATACATCAACACTCCCTCTTAACTAGGAAGGTATTTCTCAGCACAGTTCTTCTAGCACAAGTCATCTTCTCTGGATCATCGTCACTAGATAATCGTCATCGAGTCATCATCATCGTCACTGCTGCTGCTATCTCAATCAATCTCTGAATCTACTCGTCATAGGAAGTTCTACAGAGCCAGTCCTTTTTCATACTGGATGTAGGCCCACCACCTGCAGGTCTTCGTCATCACTGGCCATACTATGGAATCCTCAGGACTTTTACGTGCGTCACAAAACCTCGAAAGAGAATTTGCCAGATGTCCCAGGGCACAGATTACATGCCATAGGCAAAACCTCGAAAGACCATCTGCAAATCTCCCAGGGCACAAATTATATGTGACCTCACCACAAAACCTCGAAAGAGAATCCCAGGACTGATTACGAGCACAAGGCTCAACCTATCGGATCTCCCAGGGCACAAATTACATGTGGTCACCACAAAACCTCGCAAGAGCATCCCAGGACTGATTACGAGCACACAGCTCAACCTATCGGATCTCCCAGGGCACAAATTACATGTGGTCATGGCAAAACCTCGCAAGAGCATCCCAGGACTGATTACGAGCACACAGCTCAACCTATCGGATCTCCCAGGGCACAAATTACATGCCATAGGACAAAACCTCGAAAGAGCATCTGCCAGATATCCCAGGGCACAAATTACATGCCATAGGCAAAACCTCGAAAGACTATCTGCAGATCTCCCAGGGCACAAATTATATGTCCTCTCAAGCAAAACCTCGAAAGAGCATTTTCCAGATGTCCCAGGGCACAAATTACATGCCATAGGCAAAACCTCGAAAGACCATCTGCAAATCTCCCAGGGCACAAATTACATGCTTATCTGCACAACCTGATCCACGGCCACAGAGTATCAATCTGATACTCACCATACATCATCCTGATGTATCCATGATCATCCTGATCATCATCACTGCAACGTCCTGCTACATGTCATCTGGAGCAACATCCTGAAGCTCGTCATCTATGATCATCCTGATCATCACTGCAACATCCTGCTGCATGTCATCTGGAGCAACATCCTGAAGCTCGTCATCTATGATCATCCTGATCATCACTGCAACATCCTGCTGCATGATCCACCTGATCATCAATGCATCTACCTGATGCATACCAAGTATCATACATGATCCTCCTGATCATCAATGTATCCACCTGATACAAATACATGATACATATCATCATACATGATCCTCCTGATCATCAATGCATCTACCTGATGCATACCAAGTATCTACCTGATACATATCATCATACATGATCCTCCTGATCATCAATGCATCTACCTGATGCATACCAAGTATCTACTTGATACATATCATCATACATGATCCTCCTGATCATACAATGTATCCACCTGATACATGATACATATCACCATACATGATCCACCTGATCATACAATGTATCCACCTGATACATATACAGATACATGGTCCAAGCATCCAACATGATGCATATACAAAATACATACACATGATCCAACTGATCATATCCAGCATCCAACATGATGCATACATACATAAATGATCCAACTGATCATATCCAAGCAGAAACCAGAACATCATCCTGATGCTCATCATCCAGCGCTTACATCCACAGCCATGTGAAGGATCCTCCTTCCAACATGCTTGGAATGGCTTCAGCAAATGTGTCCATCACTCCTTCCTCGAAGTGTCCTCGATCTGAAGAACGCCAAGCCTCTCTCTGAAGTACTCGAACTTCACCCTGGCTAGTGACTTCGTCAATACATATGCAATCTGCTCGTCCGTCACAACATACAGGAGCTTCACAGCTCCTCTCTGCACCATATCCCTGATATAGTGATATTTGATCTCTATGTGTTTCGACCTGTCATGAAACACTGGGTTCTCGGACAGCTTCACACAACTCTGGTTATCACAGAAGATACCAGTAGCCTCCAACGGGAGATCAAATAACTCAGACAGTAGCTTCCGTAGCCATACTGCCTCACAACTAGCTGAACAGGCTGCAACATACTCAGCCTCTGCTGTACTCAGTGCTACGCAGGACTACTTCCTGCTAAATCAAGAGATCACACCTGATCCCATATCGAAGCAACACTCAGATGTGCTCTTCCTATCTGCAGCACTGCCAGCCCAATCTGAATCAACATAACCCTGCAGGTTAAACTTTTGATTCGCTTCATACTTGAGCCCATAATCCACTGTACCCTTCAGGTACCTCAGAACATGCTTTACAGCAACCAGGTGAACACTCCTCGGATCCGTCAGGAACTGGCTCAATGTGTTCACAGCAAAGCAAATGTATGGTCTCGTGTTCGTCAGGTACATCAAGGACCCAATCATCGACTCAGATGAAGCATCACATAGAAGCATCATCTCGAACCTCTTTGGGATCTCTACTGCATACTTCCCTTGTCCAAGGAAGATTCTATCTGCACTCTGCCACACCTCCATGCCAAAAACAAATAGTGCATCATCCCCAAGTTCTTCATCTCGAACTCGGTAGTAAGCTTCCGCTGCGTGTCGGCAATCAATCTATCTTCACCATACCAAGTTCTGCACATATATATGACTACACCATGCTGTCTTGAGATCCATCTGGTGCATCTTCTATTTCATCACTTTTATATTTCTCAATGCTGCCATCTGCAACATGCTTGATCTGATAGTTCCATTTGGAAGTCATAACAAACTTCCCTTCACAAACATCGTTCTTCATGATCGACGGATCATGGCATTCTTCCCGTATCCTGGGAACTTCAATATCTTCAATAGATAATTTGTTGCTGAACAAATGTTGTAGTTCTTCTTTTGTAGGAGATGGCATACGATCTTTCCTACACAACAAGTTAAATTGCATGATTAGAAAACATCTCATAGTTTTCAGAAGAAATTCTTACACATAAATAAATATGCCATACAGTCATGCAATTATCTTAGCCAATGTTTCAATACAACATTTATCCATATTCCGTAACTTTCTAGATGCCTTCCAATCTCTACCAGAACATTGTTAAGAGTGTGCACAACTCCCAACATGTCAGCAAAGAGGTTTCATTCTAGATAAGTAGCAATGGGATGTTGTACAGTGCCATAGGCTACTTACCCATGCATATTAGTAGTACACTGTTCATTAATGTAATTATTCTAATATGCACAATACATATCCTAAGTCTAGGACCATGAGCGTATACATCATTGAACAATTTTATTTAAACAAACAAGTATGCAAGAAATGATAATTAAAATACTTATCTTTGTTTGTTCGTTGGGTGGACTCCCTCTGAGTCTTCGCTTCCTTGCAGGAGTTGCTGGAGTCCTAATCTGAAGTAGCTTTCTTCTACACCTTTATGTTGTGGAATGTAGAAACATGGTCAACTCCCTCTGAATATCTGCATCCTTGCAGAAACTACTGAAGTGTGCTCCTTTGCTTTCTTGTAGGAACAACTGGAGTGTGCTCCTTTGCTTTCTTGCAGGAGCAACTGGAGTGTTCTCCTTTGCTTTCTTGCAGCAGCAACTGGAGTGTGCTCCCTCTTGATCTTTGCTTCCTGGATTACCTGTTCTTGAATCTCATATTCATCCTTGGTCCCTATGCATGCTTATTAGTATCATGAATGTGTTATCCTTGTGATCTCATATAAAATCATACATTCATTAGTATACTATTAAAACACAATAATCTCAAGCATGTATAGTCATGATCATTTCAAATAGAAATAATAAGCATTAGCATTCAAGGTCTATGTAGGATTCTTAAGGTTAGTCAAATCATAAGAACCATAACATGTCTGAACCTGTAATTACTCAAACCGATGACTCTTCAGGTTAGTTGAATCATCAATCAAAATAAGAGATATAAAATGCATAAAACCTGTGATTATTCAAACCTATACCATCATGATTCTTCTGGTTAGTCATATCATCAATTATGGTAAGAAACATAATATGCATACAATCATGATTATTCAAACCTATGACATCATGAATAATCATTATCAACAACAGTATAAGATCCTAACACAAGGTAGGATTCTATCTTGATATAGGAAAAACATACCTGGATTAGCATGCTAGCTATTTATGTCTAACATACTCACATGATGTCTTCTTGTTCTTCTTCAATGACTTGTGCTAGTAACCTGTATATCTCATAGGTTAACTATTACAAAATCAAGTTATACATACCTCGTAAATGGATCTTCTTATGAGATCCATGACAATGGATGAATCTTTGTCCTCATGTTATCATGATCATATGTTCTTGGACCAGAACATGATTTGTCTTTCTTGGTGTACCTTTCATGTTAGTAGACAACATAAACCTCATACAACACCATAATGCATTAGTACAATCATAAGTGTCAACACCCTAATCAATGAATATTTTCTATAGTTTTATTAAGGTGATATGACAAGTCTAAAATCAAGATTGTACTAACCGTAATAACATGAAGACAAACATACCATAAAATTAATCGTGGACAAATATCGAAACATACCTCGATGAGTCATACCTGTCAAGATCGCTTGTAATCTTCTTATGTAAGGCCTTAGCCTCATCTCCCTCTGAAATAGGAACTTCTTCACTCATGCAGATGATCAATCCATCTTCTTCTAGGATTAACCCAATCCACTTGATTTGCAAGAACTGGACCTTGAGCTGGATATGGGTTTGTCAGAGAAACCCCAAAAATTCAAACTTTGAATTTCAAACTTCTGACAGGATAGAAATATGCGCCTTGATGAGCTGATCAAACTAGTATATTCGGAATTTGAAAACTGCAAAGTTTCACTCCTCAATTTTGCTTTTGAAACTTTTGGATTCAATGGACGTGACCCTGAACTGGGGTTTGATGAATCCCACTCTTCCGCCCAATCAAAATGTTTGATCCAAAGCTCTAAGCTTCTATTTTTCTGAGGAGCTTCCAGCCGTGGTCACAGATTTCAAAAATTTCCATTTTTACAGAAGCCCTAATTTTCCACTTTTCTGATCAAAGTCCCGAACTAGGGTCTAATCAAGCCCGGCCTTATTCCCAACCAAAAATTCTGATCTTGGTCTCTAAATTTCTATTTTGATGAGTAGCATCCAGCCGTGGTCTCCGATTACAAAAATTCCAACTTTCTCCAAAGCCCTAAATTCCGGAAGCCATGAATGAAGGTACTAAAAAATAATTCTGTTTTGACAGAAATATGTACCTGATTGTTTCTGGTGTAAATACGAAATTTTTGATCCACAGGGTCTGAAAAAGTTTCCTGAGATAGCCTGACCTGTTATCTTTCCATCCTGACAGGTCTGACCTCAATTGGATTCTCTGAGAGAGAGTTATGCCAAATGTCGCAACGTGACCTGTTTTGGGATAAAACAGGAGAGCGAATTTGTACGGCATGCCACGTGTCACTGTTTTAACTTCGGTCTCTGAAAACGTTTTTTGAGATAGCTCGGCCTGTTACCTTTCCATCCTGACAGGTCTGACCTATATTGGAATCTCTGAGAGAGAGTTATGCCAAATGTCGCAACGTGACCTGTTTATGGGATAATACAGGAGAGCGAACTTGTACGGCGTGCCACGTGTCACTGGTTCAACTTCGGCCTCTAAAAAAGTTTTCTGAGATAGTACAGACTGTGTACTACCTGTCATTGTTTACGAAATTTCATTTGGAGCTTCCTGGCCCAAGATATGACCTTTTTCCCAAGGTCACCTGATTTTGACTCAGATCTGGAAGAGGCAGAAACCCTATATTGTACAGATCATAAATCACAAATTACAATGAATTAGAGGTTTTCCTTTGGACACAAGATACCTGGAGATCTTAGCTTCGGCCTGTAACAATTTCAGATCCGAAAACTTCACCAAAACGGATTTATAGCGAAAGTGCTACGATGACTGGTTTTTGCTATATCAAGCCCTAGCATCGTAAGTGCAACAAGTGTCATACATGCCATATCATGCCTTCTTTCAGGCTAGCTCTGATACCATGTTAAATTTTCTGAATTTACTTCAATCTGATATAGGATCTTAACTGAGAGAACAACATGTACAGCATATCTACAGCATATCAATCATGGAGACAATAATGCAAGCACACAAGAGACACAAAGATTTACTTGGGGAAAACCATAAAGGTGAAAAACCCCAATAACTTCCTCAGAGATAGATAGAGCAATGATACAACCAACCAAGAGAGATAGCCATAACCTAGCAGCAGATCCTCCTCCTCCATAAGTGCGCCACTCCTCCTTGAGTGCATGTGTGAGAAGTGAGTGAGTAAATAGAGTGCCTCCCGCACTCTATTTATACTTGACTTGACTTGCCTTTTTACCTAACTCATGTAGGCTCGAACTTAACCACATAACATAATGCTGACTGGGCCGACCCCCAATAGGGTGGTCTAATAACCCTTTGAACCACATGGCCGACCCCCAATAGGGTGGTCTAATAACCCTTCGACCCACATGACTTATACAGGGCCGACCCCAAACAAGGTGGTCTAATAACCCATCAAGTATAAGTTACGACACTTACAATATAAATGACGACACTTCCTTATAGAGGAATAATACCATCTCTATAGGAATACAATATATATATATATATGTGAAATACATTCCGAAGTTACATATACATCAACAAATTGCATTGTAGTATGCATAGTAAGGAAATTTTTAGGAGCGAAATTTAGCCAATTGGCTATTTTTTGGGTTTTTTTTCAAAAAATAAATTCACTATTTGGTCATTTTTAGTCTCTAATATCACCTATATTTACATAAAATATGTTTTTTTATCATAATATTCGCCAAAATTCACAAGTTTTAGTAGTAAATTGTATGTTTCATATTTAATATTCGCCTACCTATCCATATATATATTTTTTCAATCCAAAATAATCGCCTATAATACTATACTTAAGTACAATATTAGAATCCTTAAAAAATACCCTGAATTGCATAGGTGGATGTATTTCCCATCTGCAAATTAGTACAATTGGTATAAAGTATCCAATATTTGACCTCATTGTTTGTTACCTTCCCTATCCCACAATGGTGTTTATGAATAATTTGGCTCTTTGATTTTGGATCAATAATAGCTCTTCTTCTTGCATACCTTGATTTCCTCTTGAAGTGACATAAAAAGGGAATTTCCTTTACACTATGGGTGTAATTATCTCTTTACCCTTCTCTATTTTGGATGTGATTATATTTACCCTTCCTTTCCCCCCCTTTTGACACTTGGAAACTAGTTCCAACAGGACTTGACATCCTCTCTTGGCTTAGCACTGATGCATTGATCTTAGCTTCTATCACTTCAATGTGTACTCTTGTGTTTATCTATATTTCTATAAGTGTACCTTTTTTGCTTTTATTTTATGAGATGATATATTTCGCAGTCCCAAATTGTATTTTTCTTTTCTAGATGTACTTTTTTCAGTCCCATTGACCTACCTTTCACACTCTGCTTGTAAATAGGTTTTGCTGAGACTTGGGGTTTGACGTTACTTACCATGGTTGATTGCATTTAGTAATACACTTCCTTTTTTCTATTCTTGGAGGTGGAGTTAGCCAACCCAAATGCAGAGTTGTGACTACTTGAGGTATTTTACCAAAAAATTACAAGGTCAAACTTGGGGGTTTCTTTTTTGGCTCTACAATCTTTTTTTATTCTTACAAGGCCCACTTTAACCATTTATATGAGATTGAACTTCTGTGCATATTTTTCCTATAAATGAAAATATTGAGAACATAATTTGCGAATCTTGATCAATTTTTCTTGCCTCTTTTTGAGAAAATGGCCTTGCTAGAAAATTTATTGTGAAAACAGAACCATTATTATTATGTAACTCTGCATTTAACCTCTTGGGTTTCCTGAAATAGTGGAAGTTTGCATTCCTTTCCTTGGGTATTCCTAAGTACCTTCAAGATGTAGATATTGTTTCCCATCATTTTCAGGTATGTCTAATATTTATCTAAGATTTGATGATGGTTTTGTTTAGAAACTTAGTAGAACAAAGACTAGGCATATAATTAAGTAATTGAAATATTTAACTATATTTTTCTTTCTTATTCAATAGGAGAGATGTTTATGGATTTTGGGAACAGTACCTTGGGTTGGAACATTCTAACAATACATCAAATAGAATTCACAGCCAGGTAACATGTATAATCTTATGTCTATTGAGTAATACAAAATTTAGATGTCTTAAATCTTCTTTTGAACCTTCTTATTGTCTTTGTTTTAAAATTAATTTAGTATTGTTGTTGGTAGAATTGAAATTTGTTTGAGAAGTTTGTGAAGATATACAAGTGAAATCAGAACCAGGGATTGCTTCTCTTGTAAAAATTCTCTTTTATGGATAGGACCCAAGGAGGCTGATTCATTTGTAATATAAATCATATGATAGTTTGGATGGATGTCCTTGCTTCTCTATGCTATAGAGTATTGGAGTGTTATAACAGAAGTGTATTAGTTTTAGATTGGCATGTGACACATTGTTGTTATTTGTCTTTTCATGATCAAGCTAAAATTACAATTTCTATCCATGTCATTTTATGTCTGTGTAAAATGAAATACTTGTAGGCTTCTTGTTAAGGGGGTTTGAAATGATATGTAATATTTATATCTTACCTTCCAATATGTTCTATGCAATGCACAATTTAAGCATGCTAGAGAAATAAATTATATAGATGTAAGACGTTTTGGAGGGAAATTCTCCAAGTGAGTTGGATATTGTTGATTCTTCGGGGACTATTTCACACTGTAATCTAGTATTTCATGGGTCTCAGTGGTGGTAGGAGTCAACTTTCTATAGAAAGTAACTAGTAACTATATATCCTACTCTTAATATTATTTATCCTAAAGCCAAATTATACATATCTGAAAAGTAATCTAAGCGCATTCCTACAAAACCATACTTTGTATAGGATTTTAGGCTTTCGATGCATTGGGTAAGAGAAAGAATTTATAATGAAGCCTTAGATATAGGATTATTAAGCTCTACTTTATAGTTGTTATTAGACCTGTTGTTGTTCATTCCTTGGGATCATAGTGTGTTAAGGAGCATGCATGACTTCCTACCATACTTTTTTTTTAACAGGAACAGAGAAATATATGTATATATAAAGGCTGTGCACAGCCATTCATTACAACCTTGTCCAAAAATTTGACAGAGAAACAGGAGCTTGAGTCATTATGAGCTCTAAACAAAACCCTGCTTGAGTTCTAAATAAAACCTGTCTAAGACTGTTCAAAGTAGTGCAGGAATAAACCCTTACAAACTGCTGATTTAAATATATACAGAAAAACATAATATCTTAAGCTTCAAAAATGTGGAACCTGAGCTGAAACTGCATATTAACCATAATTTTTGCGGTAGACCGAGGCCGCATCCGTCTTTTCCTGATTTATCTCCTGGTTAACAGTCAGACTGCCATGAACGCAGCTTCCCTGCGACTTCCCAGTGAGCACTGCAATGTCCTCCTGCAAATTATCCACCTTGCCCATCAATTCGAACAGGTTTCTCTCCAGGTCATCGATTCTGGTATCCTGGCAAGCGAGCTGGTTCACCGTGTAGCTCAAATCCCTGGCCATGTCCGCGTTCTGGTTAACATTTGTACAGACTTCGTTATATGTATTACGCACTTCCAGTTTAACCTCGACCATGGTGCGGCTCAACGCAGCGATTGCCGCCATTATATTCTGCATTTTGCCCGCCCTGTGGTGAAGTAATAGATCAGGACGGGAGGCCGAATCGCCCAGGGTGAGCCTATGCATCGCGCAGTGGAGTGAAGGGTAAGCCATTGTGATATACGTCAAGGGAGGGGCAGATGGCCCATTAAATTGAGTTTCGTGGGAGCTGACAGCTCCACGAGGCCCCGTATGCCGAGCGTTGAAGAGAGGAGGCCGTGTGGCAGGGGCACGCGTTTCCTTGGTCACGGAGGAGGGCGGGGATGGGGGGAGAGGAACCCTCAATTCACTTAGCCCCTTAAAACCCATTACCATATAGTTTTTGACCATTACCAAAATTTTAAGGAATAAATTGGAAATCCAAGGCACCTTCTGAGTTCACAATGTGCCCAATATCAAGCAATGTCCCTTTGTTGGCTGCTTCATCAGCTAACTTGTTATTTGATCGACAAATATGAAAGAAAGAGGACTGAGAAAAGAGAGGATAAGATTTTATTCTTTGCATGTACCTGTAGGCTCTAGAGCCATAAGGGGCGGTGCTCCTTCTGATCGTTTGAATGACATGTCTGGAGTCCCCATATATTCTGAGATTGCCGATGCTGAGGGAGGATGTCATATTGAAAGAAAGGACGAGGGCGAGCCATTCAGCTTCATTATTTGTCTTGATTCCTAATCCCCACGAGATTGATTCAACTTTATTTCCACCGGGGTCAAATAAGACCCCACCCGCACCTGCCACCCCGGTCCTACCATACTTGATAAATGCTGAAGTTAGGTAATCGTGAGGCTCTGTATGCCATGTAAAAAGGAGTTAAGATGACACCCAGTCTAAGTGGGAAATTCACGAGTGACAACCGTGTGTAAAATGGTATTTTCAGGATATCAAAGTGTGTGTAAAGCACCTAAATTGGTAATATATATCGTGATGTGTTAAAATACTTCCAAATCATACTTACTACTCCTATAATCAATCTACAAAATTATACATTACGCATGCATTGATTCAACTCTCATTTCTTTCTATGAAATTGAGAAGGAATGTGTTAATATTAGAGAATTCATTTTGCATTCAAAAAGTGAAGAGTGTTATAATAAAGTAAACTACATTTATATCCCATATATTAACTTGAACAACTGGCACCTTAACTGATCTCTTGTTAGCTATAAAGTAATAGAGAAGTTCAAGGTTGTTTAGTTGGAACCAAGAAGAACCATTTATTTAGTCACCTATGTTCAGTAGGATTTTTAAGTAGGAACCAAACCTATTATATTAATTAGGAAAGGGTAGGTCCTCAAGTGTCGAGTAGAATTACCCTATGACTTCAATCCTCGGCATCGGTAGAAGTTCGGCCTTATGAAACACTAACTAAACCAATCATTATTTATTTCTCACTGGCATAGACCTATCAGCATGTCATATATCCGAGTCTCAGAACATGTAACAAGAAGATGGGAGCAAGTTACCTAGATAGGGAGATTACAAGGGATGTCATAAAGGGTGGTCATATGGGTGAAAATGGATTAGGGATCAGGTCAATCTATAGAATGGAATGATAGGGAAGAGGGTGTGCTAGAAGGTTTTGGGAGTTACTATCTTGTACTTTTCACTACATCGATACAACCACAGTAGATTTCTCATGTAGGATTGATCATATGCACCATTAGTAATTTGTTTGCAATGGTAAAAAACTATCTGGACACACAAATTCCTTTTCTACTTGCAGTTGAAATCCCAAGGGAAAAATTCAGCATTGTGCTTGTGTTGTGATACATGCGATTCCAGATGATTTTTCAATCAAATCCTACTTTGTGCACAACTGTTGTCTATTTTATGGGAACAACAGGTACTAAACTAAAATGTTATATTAATAGGGTGGAGGGAAGTAATCCAAGTTTTTTGGTTTGAATAGATGTTTGTATTTGTGGCTTCCAGGGCCAAAAGACATCAGTAAAATGACCCATTTTATCCTTGGCTAGTATTTATAATTATGACAATAGCAAACCAAAAATTAGTAAAATCATTAGCCAACATTTATAATTATAACAATAATTTGATTTTTTTTTGGATTGGTCTAAGCTCTTATTCAATGAAATGCTCATTATTAAAGCTAAAAAATATGAGGACACAGAAAATTGTCATTATTCTCAATTTTAACAATTTTTCCGATTTCGATTTAGACCCATTGTTTTCATTGTCATTCTTTGCTTTTATTTTAGGATATTATATATTTTGTAATCCTACATTGTACTTTTCTTTATTGGAAGTACTTTTTTCAGTCCTATTGACCTACCTTTATGATCTTGCATTGGACACTAACAAAACTATCTTATCTTATCTCTATATAAAGAGGATTTAGTATGGTGGTTTTTTTACTACACTACACTCTGCTTGTAAAGAGGTTTTGCTGATACTTGGGGTTTGACCTTACTTACCATGGTTGATTCCATTTAGTAATACACTTCCTTTTTCTGTTCTTGAAGGTGGATTTATCCAACCCAAAAGCAAAGCTGTGACTACTTGAGGTATTCTACCACAAATTTACAAGGTCATACTTGGGGGATTCATTTTTGGCTCTGCAATCTTTGTTTGATTCTTACAAGGCCCACTTTAACCATTTGTATGAGATTGACCTTCTATGCATATTTTTCCTATAAATGAAAGGATTGAGAACATAAATGAATAGTATTGGAATTTGCGAGTAGAGGAGGTGCTTATACAATATTATAACAATCTGTCTTAGTTCTCATATTTTCTTGGTTGTGTTAGCAAAACTTGTCTTCATATTTTCATTGTTGATACTACACATATCCTAGAAGAAGAGAGGAATATGAGTTCACATGATAGGTGGAATCATGTTTACCATTTTACCAAGGATTCATCACAAAACCATATGGTGAGTATAGTCTCGATGAATCTATGCTAGGAGATATGGCTATTAACGAACTATTTGGTTCTTTTGTTCAAATTTAAAATCCAAGGGGCAATTAAATTTCACAAATTTGAAACAGATCTAGAACTTTGGAGAGCCTTTCTTTTTTTTATTCACGAAGGTGAGAATTTATCAGAGTTTGAAGACCTAATCAAGAAGAAATCGCATATTCATGATAAAAAAAATTCTAAGGTGAATAATTGGTTTCCTAATTTGCAAATCTTGATCAATTTTTCTTGCCTCTTTTTGAGAAAATGGCCTTGCTAGAAAATTGATTGTGAAAATAGAACCATTATCATTATGTCACTCTGCATTTAACCTCTTGGGTTTCCTGAAATAGTGGAAGTTTGCATTCCTTTCCTTGGGTCTTCCTGAGTACCTTCAACATGCACGCATCGTTTCCCATCATTTTCAGGTATGTCTAATATTTCTCTAAGATTTGATGATGCTTTTGTTTAGAAACTCAATAGAACAGATGGAGCAGAGACTAGGCATACAAGCAATTGAATTATTTAACTATATTTTTATTTCTTATTCAAGAGGAGAGATGTTTATAGATTTTTGGAGCAATACCTTGGGTTGGAGCATTCTAACAATACATCAAAGAGAATTCACATCCATGTAACATGTGTAAGCTTATGTCTACTGAGTAATACATAATTTAGATGTCTTAAATATTCTTTTGAACCTTCTTATGGCCTTTGTTTTAAATTAATTTAGTATTGTTGTTGGCAGAATTGACATTCATTTGAGAAGTCTGTGAAGATATACAATTGAAAGTAGAACCAGGGATTGCTTCTCTTGTAGCAATTATCTTTTATGGATGGGACCCGAGGAGGTTGATTCATTTGTAATATAAATAATACAATAGTTTGGATGGATGTCCTTGCTTCTCTATGCTATAGAGTATTGGAGTGTTATAAAAGAAGTGTATTAGTTTCAGATCAGCATGTGAGACATTGTTGTTATCTATCTTTGCATGATCAAGTTAAAATTTCGGTTTCTATCTATCTCATTTTATGTTTGTGTAAAATGGAAGACTTATAGGCATCTTGTTGAGGGTGATTCAAATGACATGTAGTATTTAGAACTTACCTTCCAATATGTTTTATGCAATGCACAATTTAAGCATGCCAGAGCAAGAAATTGTATAGATGTAACACGTTTTGGAGGGAAAGTCTCCAATTGAGTTGGAAACATGGATATTGTTGATTCTTCAGAGACTGTTTCACATTGTAATCTAGTATTTCATGGGTTTTGAACTAATATCTTATACTTTTCACTACATCATTATAACCACAAAAGATTTCTCAAGTAGGATTGATCATCTGTACCATATTAATTGTTTTGCAATGCTAAATAACTATTTGGACACAAAAATTCTTTTTCCACTTGCAGTTGAAATCCCAAGGCAAAATTTTAGCATTGGGCTTGTGTTGTGATACATGCGATTCTAGATGATTTTGCAATCAAATCTTACTTTGTGCACAATTGTTGTCTCGTTTATGAGAACTAGAGGTACTAAACTAAAATGTTATATTATTAGGGTGGAGGGTAGTAATCCATGTTTTGTGGTTTGAACAGATGTTTGTATTAGTGGCTTGCGGGGCCAAAAGACATCAGTAAAATGACCTGGTTTATCCTTGGCTAGTATCTATAATTATAACAATAGAAAACCAAAAATTAGTGAAACCATTGGCCAAAATTTATAATTATAACAATAATTTATTTATTTTTTGGACTAGTCTAAGCTCTTATTCAGTGAAATGTTCATAATTAAAGCTAAAAGATATGAGGACACAAAAAATTGTCATTGTTCTCATTTTTAACAAATTTTCCAAGTGGTCAATCCAATGAAATCTAAAATAGTAGGATTGGTAGAAAGGTGCATTTATTATGCTGTTACGATGAACAATTAAATGTAGACGAGAGATCTGCTTGCTCCTATGAAATGGTACTTTCAATATTGGCAAATTTTTCATCTTGCATATTCTTTTATGCTCGAGATGGACAATCTTATTAGTTTAGATGAAATTATTGTTTCTTATTCTTAGCAAAGATTTTATATACAAGTAACAATTTTTAATTCCATCATAATGCACTAAGCACTATATATCATCTTTAGGTAGGGTTTCTTTAGGGGTACATACACTTGCCATTAGTTTTTGAACCAATCTTCTGAGTTGATAGCTAAGTGATTATCTGCTTCTAATTTGGCAAACCCTTTGTGGACACGGTTTGGATTGAAATGTAGCCTAGAAGATTTTAGATGAAAGAGACTTTAAATAGCATAAATTACAATATTTAACTTGGGTAATATCTGAAAATATATGGGATGGGGAAAGCTTATTATTTTAGATGAAATTATTGTTTCATATTCTTAGTAAATCTTTTATATACAAGTAACAGTGTTGAATTCCATCATAATGCACTAAGCACTATGTATCTTTTTAGGTAGGGTTTCTTTAGGGGTACATAGACTCACCATTAGATTTTGAACCAACCTTCTAAGCTAATAGTTGAGCGATTATATGATTCTAATTTGGAAAACCCTTTGAAGAAACTGTTTGGATTAAAATGTATCCTACAATATTGTAAATGAAAGATATTTTAAATAGCATAAATTATGATATTTAACTTGTTGTGTAATAACTAAAAATATATGGGATGGGGCCTTGGTTAACTATGAAGGAACTTGGATGGAAGGTTATCTAGCAAGGTTCAATTCCCTCCTAAATTGGTTTGTTGGTTTGAGCTAGGTGTAATTTTTGGGTGACAAGGAAAGAGTACTCACATCGTGTCATATCCTAGTCTAAGGAAAGTGCTTATATTCAGTGGTTTTCCTTTGGAGGAAAGTGCTTATATTCTGTGGTTTTCCTTTGATTGCTTCATATTCAGTGGTTCGCATTTGATTGCTTCACATGGGATTTTTTTTGGCTTGCTCTTGTAATGCGAGGAGAGATTTTTTAAAAGGGAAAATTTTCAAAAAATGATTAGAAATAAGCATGTGTGGTTTGATTGGTTTGGGATCCAGGTTTCTCTGTGCCATTTGGCTACTTGTTTCTACATTGTGTCAAATTGGATTGGGAGCTGGCTACGTGACACACTTTGAAAATTGGATTATGAGTTAAACGACTACTCGCTTTGAAAATTGCTTCGAGTAAGGATCTTTTGTTCACCACTTCTAGTATGATGATCAATATAACATGATTACTTCTATATGGAATTGGGATTCCATAAACAGTTTTTAAATTGGGATTCAATACACAATTTTTAAATTAAAAAATGCATTGCATTATGATTAAGTATTAAAATGTTATTTTAAACCATTAGAGACCTTGGATATTTATAGTTCTATTCTACATTTTAAACATAAATCAATTTTTGTGTTCGTTAAAAAATTCTTCTCTTTGTTGGAAGTTAGGACTACAAAGAAAGTGACAAATATGAGTCCACACAATATGAATTGATATGCAAGAAAAGTGTAGCTAACAAAAAATGTGGAATGAGATTCATACTATATTGTGCTCTTTGTGTTTGATTGATAGAGTGATGGTGTTGTTTGTGATGTGTTGATAGTGAGCAATATATTTGTGAAGTATAAATGTTTATATTATTCATTAACATATTTTATTATACATTTTGTTATAAGCTTTGTGATTGTGTTGATATATTTGTTATAACCTTTGTGATTGTGTTGATATTTGTTATAACCTTTGTGATTGTGTTGATATATTCATTGGTTGACAGTGAGAAAATGTGATTTGGTTAATGATATATTAACTAATCAGTGTTAAATGTTTTCTTACTTATTATTTTATTACACTGCATTTTCTTATCATTTTTCTTATTATTGTAGTATATTTTCTTATCATTTTTATCCAGTAATATTTTATTACAAAACCTAGTTGAGGAAGAAGGAAATGGGGAATAGGGATATTTTATTTCACTACCTACGATTTTGATAGTAGGGAAAAGTTTCGAGCCCCTAACCCTTAGAACACTCCAAGCCCATAACCCTAGATATCATTTCCACTTTTCAACAAATAGCACACTATAAAGTCTAACAATCTAAGTTAAAGTTACTGACTAAATAGTGTGTCCATAAATGAGGTGTTGGTTGTCTCTTATAATAGCATGGAGAGCTAAATGAGGATTGAGGTGCCGGTGGGCTCTCGTATTAACATTGATTCTATTTCTCGCGGTGATGAAAAAATTCATTGTTGTTTTTCAAGAATATTTCTAGAGTATGGTGAATTTCTATGTACCGTGATAGAGTGAGGTACCAAACTACCACCAAAACAGGGCTTGTTATGTGATAATGTATTAATATTTATCTCCTATTTAGTATTTTTTTATATGTTTTCTTATTACTATATATGGTTTTAAACAAGTTATCAAAAAAAATTCCAAGACTTTACAATATTTTATAATTTAGTAAAAGATTCCCCAAGTCTTTATAAGGTTTTATAATTTAGTGAAAGATTTGCCAAGAGTTTAAAAGGTGTTATAATTTAGTAAAATATTCGCCAAGATTTTACAAGATTATATATTTCAATGAGAGATTCCCTAAAAAATTATATATGCATAATATAATATTGAAACTAACATTTATATTTTCCTATATATCATGGGGATTCAGCCAATTATAATACATAGAAATTTAGAGGGGATTCTTAAAATTTTCCCTGGTATGATTCTAAGAATGTTGTTGATTGGAATCTATTGTAGGTAAATTCGGAAGTGGATTTCATGCTAGAACCCCTTCAGATTCTGGATAGGAGAGAGATGCAACTCCAGAAGAAAAATATTGTTCAGTTAAAAATTCAATGGAAGCATTACATCCCTGAAGAGGAAACATGGGAAAGAGAAGATGCCTTGAGAGAGGCATATCCCACTTTATTTCAAAATTTGCAGTAAAAGTACTAACACTGGGATGGTGTTGTTTTTAAAGGGGGTGGGATGTGATATCCTGAGTCTAGAACCCCTTGGAAAATAAAACTTTTCGAGACTAAAAGTATTTTCTTCTTTTTATTTGATGTTGACTCATGTGACTCCGGAGCATCAAGGATGTTATTATTTAAATTTTTTCATTTGATGTTGATTCATGTGAATGTGGAGCATCAAGGATGTTGTTATGTTATTTGGTTTTGAGTCGGTGACTTTGGAGCACCAAATGTGAAAAGACTACAAGTGTTCCTTTTTAATTAATGTTGAGTTGAAGAAAATATGGATCATTAAATTATAATAAATAAAAGTATTATCTCAATTTATATTCCAAACTTCTTGAGTGGAAGCCACTTATAAGAAGGACCAAGCACACTAGGAGGGATATTACCTATTAATTAAATACTTAAAAGAAATAATGATGCAAAAGAACAAAGTGAGGAAAAATGTCCATTAATGGATATTAAATCAAAGAAATAAGGAAAATAAAACCCTAACTACTTATTGAAGAGGAAACGATTATAAAAGAGGAAAAGAAAGGGAAAAAGGGGACACTTTTTCCTAAGGAGTTAACGACTTGAATATAGAACAAAAAGATCATCCCTTAAAAGAAAAAGTTGCAGAGAGTGAACATTACAAGGCTAATGGTTCCTAGATCACTGGAGGGTTTAGTTGTAAGCCTTTGAGCTCTCATTACACCATGAAAGAAACATGGTAGTACTGGAAGTGGAATATATAGAAAGGGACTGAAATTATAAGATTTACAAAGAGCTGGTTAAAAACCTTGTGACTACTTTGCAATAGTAGAAATATATAGAAAAAAAGTCCCTGGTAATCCTAATCTAGTGTGCTTGGTCTGACTCAGGGTGATCTATGGATTGAGAAACCGAATGTTCATTGTATATGGATGGGTGAACAGTGGAAGTCACCCAAGTGGTTTGGAGCATGAAGTCTGACAAGTTTTTCCTAACTTAAAACCCTATGTTTTGCTTCTCGTTTTTTATTTACTTTTTATGTGTTTAATGCACTAAGAAATATTGATTGCTAATTCTTAGAAAGATTTGACCACGGGGGGTTCACTCAGTGAACTTGTTACATAGCACAATCGTTCGCATGATATTAAAGAATACCCCTAATTTCACTAAATATTGGAAAATGCATACTAAAATTGTATTGTTGAACCCCCCTCCCAATATGCCTTTCCAATTAAGAAAACCCCTAGTTTCACCAGATATTGTAGGTATCCATTTTTATCAACCCATTTTTAACACCCCCTTTATATCATATTATCAAGTTGTAACAAACAGGATCCCTGCCACATCTTAGTATAAGCAAGCAAGATGCTTAATAAAATAATAGTATAATGCTAATAATGATCCCACTAGGATTGCATGGGCGACTGATCAATTTGTAGCATTGGAGAGTGGAAAACCCAAATAAATAGTATCGGGGAAGGCAAAATGCATAAAACGCAACCTAGTCAAGAGATCAATGATAACAAAGAATGTAAAAGACCGATAGTCCAATTATTAGTGCAATGCTTAGAAAATATGATAATTGAAAATGTTTCACACCACAACCTACCAATCTATCAATTTTATATGATGTAAATACAAATATAGCCATAGAGAACTCATGTTTTCTATAAGCTTAATAAATTAATCTCCATAAAAATTCAAAATTGAAACCCTTTTTTGGAAGGACACCCCTACCTTCCTATCAGAACAAACATCATTAATGTTTGAACCCAAATGAACATAGAACAATTCCTTTTACTTTTCAATAACACCATATGATCATGTGCATAGCTTGGATTTGGGTCATTCACAAGATCCAATCAATTGCCTCCACTTCCTCTACATTTGATCTTGCAATCACGAGAATTAACAACATTTAGTTACCTTTTCTTGGGTTATATCTAGTTTTTTTTTATATCTTTAAAGGATAGGGGAAAATATCCATTGTTAGGCTTCAAGCATGCAATAATTATAAATATGCACAGATAGTGAAACTTATATGATACCATTTCATGGTAACGATAACACATAGGGTATGTAAATAAGGATTTAGAGTTTCACCTATGTTCATGTTAATTCCAATATAATATTAAGACAGATGCCTTGCATATAAGAATTGAAATTACAATTATGAATGTGCCAAATATAACTCAATCTAACAACTATTCCTAAATGGCAATGTGAAAATATTAAAGAAGAATATAAAAAGTTGAAATAAATAATTAGTCAAGAGACATTGATCTAACTTTTCTTGGTTCTAGTGAACCAAGAAAGTTTGATCTTGCTTTTCTTGGTTGTCGTGGAGCAAGGTTTAATTGAATCTCAATTCCCACCTTAACCCTAACCTAAAAAATGAAGAGTTTAATCGTTTACCTGAATTCCTACAAAAATACAATACAGTTGTTCAAGTCAAGAACTCCCATTTAACTACATCTCTTAACTTAAAGATGAAAAACAATATAACATCAATTCAAACCAAGCCTAAATGAGCTATTAAATGAGGATTGCTCAAGGACAATAATCCAAAGAGAATTCCATCAATATTATCATTGGTACACTATTATCAAATTTAAGCAAAACTTAAGATCATAAGCAATATCAAATAAAAATGGAAGGTCCTTAAGTTTTAGGTGGGTATGAATCGATCTTATGATTTGGACGTATGAATCCATTACACGATTTGGAGGTTATTCCTCAACACTCCCAAATAAAATAACCCCCAATATTTATATTACTATGTCAAATTAAAAAACCCCCTTGACCCCTTAATATGGGGCAATATATTTTTGAGGTTTTTAAGAGTATTCAACCCCCCAATATGAATGGACATGATATGATATTGCCTCACTAGTGAACCCCTCGTGGATTTGACAGAGTGACTGTAAAACCCTAACTATTTGCAGGTTAATGATAATAGTTAATTTTATATTGTTTATAATTTGTAAGTAATTATGATAAATATTTTCCATGGAGACTAAACGGTAAGCTATCGGTATTTATTTACAGGAATAATAGAAGTAGTTATTCTCCTTGAAAAATACAGTTTTGTTTGTTTGCTTTGAGAATAAATTTATATTTATAAATACGGTTCAGCATTCTGGATGTTTTAACCCTATCATTATAGACTAATTCTGTACATAAACATTGAAAACCAAAACCCTAATTATAACAAAGACGTATTACTTACTAAACAATGATAAACAATTTATAGATAAATTAAATAGGATTATTATGCATAATGATAAGCTTATAAACTATGATGACCATGCATGCCAACATGTTACAGGAAATATAAATAAAACAATTATGTCCTTAGTTTGAAATTTAAACTATTGCCAAGATCGTGGAGCTAAATAAACAATTCTTTTAAACAGAATGAAAATCAAATTTTAATCAGTAATCTCATTATTTCTTCACAGAGCCAAAGAAATAAATAGTTCAAAATTTCTAAAGTATTATACACCCAAAGAAAGATTATATATAGGAATTTCACCATATAAACGCTAAGACTAGGTATATGCTGCCCAAAGAGCACATACTTAAACAAATACCTATTAAAACCCGAAGCCGAGTCTGTATGAGGCTTCTATATTAATAGAAGGAGCAAGTCACTACTACACGAAGGGGTTGTTTAAGACGATTTTTAAAGACATAATGAACATATTGTCTTAAATATCCATTTCTAATTGTGTTTCAATATTTTATAGTGGTTAAGACGATTTTTAAGACAAAAATTGCTTTTAGTTTCTTAGTTTTTGGAGTTACTATTTTCTTCTTAAAAACTGATTAAAACTTCTTCTTTTTTGAGGTAAAAGGTTTGGGCTTTTGCATGAAGCTTTTTCTCAGCTATAGAGGTTGTGAATGAGGTAAAAATCTGTATACTGCATGCAGGTGGATTTGGTAGGAGGTTACTATGATGCAAGAGATAATGTGCATTCTCCATGCGACTCTGCATGCTCAAGCTAGTCAGAATAACTATGCTGCAAGATTAATTGGTTTCATGTCCTGATACATATTGAACTGTCGAGGAACTGCCAAAGCTACCAATAGAGTAGGGGAAAATATATGAGAATCTGAGTTCTGTTAATCTTAATAACAATAGCAATAATAGGCATTATGTTGCATCTATATTACAAAAAAATTGCGAGACTTGTGGTGATGAAGGTTTCAGCAAAGAGGGTTTCCAGGTAATAGTGTCTTCACCATTTACTCTGGGTTTCTAGGTAACAGTGTCTTCACCATTTAATCTGGCTCTGTGTATTGTTGCTTCAACTTATAGTTTGCAGTAGTGTGGATCCTAGAATTGTTTTTTGGCCTGTGTTTCCATTCGGAAAACCTCTCTTTTGACTTTTGTGATGTGGTCTCCAGCTCGCCTGCAAAATCCTGGATGGACGGTTAATCAAGTTTCGAGCGAATGTTACGGACATGCAGGTTCGAATTCGTGCAATCTCTCTTGAATTTCCGGCAATAGACACCTTTGCAGAGCTTGAAACCATGGCAACTATAAGTTCAAATTTTGGTGTGTTATAGAATATCTCGTTTTCAGGCATAGTTCCTCTACATCTGCTTATTCGTCGTTAAGGGTTTTTGAAGGGATGCATCCAACCCTGTCGCGCAGATCTTGGTTGAGATCTAGTTTGGTCTTAACTCATATATATAACATGTACAACTTATTAGACTAAGGAATCAGGCTCCCTCACTCATAGCCTTCCCCTCCCATTCGCCTACTTCTAAAAGCATACAGTCGTTGTTCTATTCTCTTAAGGAAGATCGCCAACTTCTATGTAATATTTCAATGAAATTTATTAAAATAAAGAGATTTCCATGCTTTGTCAATTAATGAAATGCAAAGGTTATTTAATATACGCAATGATTTATAGGAGCTCAAATAAATAAGTAAAACCATGCACCGGGGTTGTTATCATCAACAAAAATCTTTAACACACATAATACAGAGGTTGAACATTATATGTAGAGATCATTAGGCTGGAAGACCTCTTAATAAACTTTATCAAACATCCTCTGCTGATATTTCCCTGCATAATGTGATTCTCTCATCTTAAGCCTCCAAAAATGAAAGCAGAGATAGAGAATATAATGTGACTTTGTTCGATAAAGACTTCCATGAAAAAGTGAAAGCAGAGATCGGTTTTAAAGGCAATTATAGCAAGAGTCAGTTTGCTTGATCTAATCCAAATAATCTATATAGTAATGCAGGGTATGTAAGATATAATGATCAAAGGGTGCTAACGATCAATCTATATAACAAGGCAACATAATCTTTATGCATATCAATTAAAGGGGTTTATTGATATTGCAGCAGTGATTCATCCAGAATTGAATATCATTGCTATATGATTAATATGCACAGCAACTAAGACTGAAATCGCTCAGCGTTCCATTTATGTTTTCTATTTAAAGTTATCTTCAGCCATCCTGAACTTGGGTCAATATTTTAATTACCTTCTGGTACATGCTATGATTTTCATTATCTGGATTATTTGTTGTTTAGGTTCCATTTATATGGATATTATGTGCTTCAGGGTTTTTATAGGTAAAGCCAATGATGTTCAGGTTCTGAAGTTGCTTCCATATAGCCTTAAATGTATGTCAGGTGTTACTCAAGTCTTGCTTACATAATAAGGTCATTGACTAAAGAGCTCAAAACAATAGCATCTTTCTCAACTATATGAATTCCTGACCAATGCAACACCATACATTGAGAACAACTATGTACCTAGTCTCTTCCTTTCTTTTTAAAGCAGTTTTTAACATCCCCTAGACATAGGGTAATATCTTGGATCACAACTAGCTCCCATATCCTAAGATAGCCTAACATGATCTAGGATTAAAAGAATACCTTCAAACTGTTATAGACATTCATCCAAGTTTTGTCCTCTGTAGCTTGAGCAGATACTGGGTTTACACGTTTTTGTACTATTGTAATTCGTACCGTCTAGATCTAGATATCCACGAGAATAGTAGTCTGGATAGGTGTCTTTTGAGATCCTTGTTTCTCTTAGATAAAATCGAGAATGAAGCTAAACACACTTGATGGATTGTTTTATGTTGCTTCAAACCTTTAACAAATTTAGCACTTACATAACAAGGTCATTCACTAACTAGTTTAAAAAGTGTCTTTCTCAACTTCATGACCAATTTAACCCCATACATTTGAGAACCACAAGTCTCTGCCTTGATTTTTAAAGTAGTTTATAATATGGCATTTTACAACAAGCAGCAAAAATTTTAAATTTATAAGCAAAATGCCATAGGTTTTGATTTTTATATAGATCTTGATTATTTCTAACTTTCCTCATTATGTAATATCAATTTCCTTGTGCATGAATATTTCCTATGTTGACCACTATAGTTGTTATTTCCATGGTTTTGATACAATGGTGGGAGAACATGGTACCCAATTATCTGGAGGCCAAAAATGAAGGATGGAAATTGCAAGGGCTATTTTAAAAGATCCCCGAATTCTTCTCCTTGACTACCACAATGTTAGCATGGAGTGTCATAGAATTCAGAAGGCTCATGGGAGATGAGCTGGAAAAGGCTAAGCCTGAGCTGGAAAACGCTAAGAGCTCAATCTGTTGGGCCACATATTATTTCCTCAAAGCAACATATTATCCATGCGGGTCTTTCATCTTTACGATATCTGCAGAGCACGGTTTATAGAAATTTGGTGTATTTTTGTTTATTTTGTTTTGAATTGAATTTTCTTTATTACTCTAACAAAGACTTCATAATCTTCTTGGAAGTTGGAATTACTATAAAATTTCTAAAATCTTTGGTTTTTCTTTATGATATGGTATATCGCAAGTTGGTGAACCCATTGCAGATCACAATTGCTGGGAAAGACTAGAAGACATGGACACACCCAGAACAATTTACAAGATTACGAAAGATAATCTTGGTACAGAAATTGCTGCTGAAACAATTGTAGCATTGGCTGATGCGTCCTTTGTGTTTAGAACATCAGACGTCCAATATTCCGAGCGGCTTCACTAAAATGTGATTCGGATAAGATCAATGTGAAAACCTAGGGATGCAGTGTTAACCCCATAGTGAGAGCAGTAGTGTGTCCTTTCTACTACGAGTTTGACAGATACGAGGTAATACTCCTTTTCATTGTGACTTGATAACAGGTTAAATTGCTTTATATATTATTCTCTATACTTTGATTTATTACTGAGCATTACAGAAATATAAGATCTAGGAATTTCAATTTCATATCTTAACATATTTGGCCCAAAAATCATTTCTATGCCTTTTTAACAATTTTTTAACAATTTTGTTAGCTTTAAAAAATAATTTGTATTTTTTTGTTAAAGAGATTTTGATTTGAAAATTTAATGTCTAATTAAAGGATTTGGTTTTTAAAATAATTTGTATATATATATTTTTAATATATAAGCTTGGTGGGCTAGCTCAAGTGGTTGAGTGGCACCAACCAACCTTTAACATGATTGGATTTATTTTAATCTTTAACCCTTAGAATACCAACAACGCTAGTGAAAGTTAACAAATGATTTTATAAATTTTCATATTATTTATATAATCTTTTTGTGTAAAAATCTATTGCTAACTTAATCCTCTCCTCATTGGGATGCCATATGGAATTTACACAAATGACAAATAAATATTGGTAATTGACATAGAGCTTTGTATCTCTAGTTATACAACTATTGTATCAAAAATTAGATGGTTTGGCTTACGTATTTAGTGTAGATTGTTTTATTAAGGATTTGGAAGGATTAGTAAATTTAACTTTAAATTTTATTCTCTTTTCTATGTTATATTGAGTAAACTAAGTACACTTTAAGCAATCATAAATTTAATTTATCTAATCTAAAATTTAAAATAAAATATAATTTAATGTTTAATTACACAGGTGTTTAGATATTATCTGATATTTTGGGGTTCCATAACAAATCCTGCAAATCAATCCATCGAATGAGTGAAATACAGTGAGTATTCCATGCTTCTTGTGCTTATTGTTTTAAAAAGACTCTAAAAAAATACAAATATTCTTCTTGTATATGAAGTTGCAGGGTACTAGCTCAATGGTAGAGCATCTGCATATGCAGAAGATTGTTGGTTCAATTCCACACTGCCCTATCATAAATATTTGCATTCTATCACTACTACATAGAGGAGGTATTAAGACAATATTTGTGTAAATTGTCTCAACTTAAGACAAACAAAAATTGTGTATTGTCTTAAATATTGTCTTTAAGGGAGTGTCTTAAACTATTGTCTTATTGAAGACAATAGTTTAAGACAATAATTTAAAACAATAGTTTAAGACACTCCCTTAAAGACAATATTTAAGACAATACACAAAATTTTTTCGTCTTAAGTTGAGACAATTTATACAAATATTGTCTTAATACCCCCTATGTATAATAGTGAGTAATTATACAATAGAAACCCTATTAAAATATTAACTCCACGAGTTGCGGTTTAATCCACGAGAGTTGCGAAGCTCTATATTTGAGTTTCTTCTAGTCATACAATTTGGAAATGATCACATACAGGCGATAAAAGAGTTTAACAATTTATACTCAATTGCAATCGATAAATAATACGATTTACTTTATTTTCAAGACTGAGATTCACAATAACGATTAATAATAACTAAAATCAAATCAACAAAGGCCAAGGGTTGAGCCCGTAAGGGAAATAACTCATTTCCTTTATACAAAAGAACCATGAAATAATAATTGTATACATCCAGAAACAAATTTGTAGCTACGTAGCTGCCTCTCAATTGTATTAAGTGGATGGAAATCCAAATCCATCTTGTAAAACTGATACTCGAGTAAACAAATGGTTACATATACCTATGATAACAACTTGTTTTAAATATTAAGGATAGTTGGGGAGAGGAACCAAAGGTTCCATTCTCTGAGTCATGTATGGGTTAAAAAAAAAAAAAACCTTGTATGTATCATCTAACCAAAACGAGACCATGAGGTAATCTCACCTCTGCACAAGATAAAGAAATAAATTAATATAAATAAGAGGAAAGAAGTAAATAAACAAGATAAACATTGTGTACAATTGTAAACAAAATTACCTTTGACACTGGTGGGCTACGGTGCTATCATTAACGCAGTCAAACCCTGAGTAAGAAGAAAAATGGGAAAAACTATAAAGCCGAGGAATTTCAAAGATGATCTTGATACCATTACACTGTTACGAAGGTAAAATATTTATTACTCATAGCGTGAATACATTCAAACAAAGGGAATCTCCTTAGAAAGGCCATAGCAGAGCTCAGCTCTACCTCCACTCTCAAAAACACAATGAGGAAAAAGATAACTCTAGAACCCTAACTCAAAGACTCCTTGATTAGCTCGAGGGCCAACGTGAAGCTTTAAATTCCACAGTCAATACTTAGTGAGGTGGCAAGCATTGGGGTAATTCATACATGTAGTAATCCCATAGCTCTTGATGCTGCCAACGTACCACTCTCATGAAGTATTGGCTCATTTACAACGCATTTGAGAAGGTAGCTGAAGTATAGTAGAGCATGGTGGAAGTATAATGGAGCCCGATCCTTAGGGGATTTTCACCCTAAATTTGTTAACTTATACAAGTTTATTCCAAGCCTATAGTCAACCAAACCAACAATTAGACTTTAGTTTAAGTGTTTACAAAGCCATGTTATATAGTTTAAAATAACTTAAACGGAGTTAAATAATATATGTTTAAGTAATTAAACTTAATAAAAATAATTAAATAATATATGTTTAAGTAATTGAACTTAATAAAAATAATTAAATAATTGGTGAAGCAACATAATAAATATTATACGAGTGTTGCTTACCTTGAATCGAGAGAAAAATTTAATCAATGAATTCGATAGCTTGTCAAAGACTCCATGAAAATCCTGTAAGAATTGTTGTATAAAAGAGGTTAGAAAAATTGATAAGTAAGCCACAACCTTTCCGTCATAGTCTTGGATGACCTTGAACTAGAAGTTCTATGTTGAGTACAAGATGACAACTCTTTAAACAACTAGACAATATAAAATATCAATTCTATCTGAACAATAAATAGATAATAGAAGAAGGAGAGTATAAATGAAACATCTCTATTAACCAAAACTCTAGAAGGATGATGCTTACGGGCGGGCGCACGAATATGGTTCCTATTTTTCATTGCAATGGGGGCACGCAAGCGGAAAAAAAAAATGGCGCATGCGTGTGGCTAGCGCATGCACGCAACGGTGGCACGCACACGCCTCTGTTAAAAAAAAAAACAAACACAATTTCCCCATTGTTCCATTTGGTCGAGCACGTCCTCCTCCTCCACGTGCACATCGATTCAACCACCAAAGAAGGCCAAATCGACTCCACAACCACCCAACAACACCCACAAACTCATCAACACTTCGATTAATAGGTAAATATCACTTTTTTTTTTCATTTTATTCATTATTTGTGTCAATTCTTTTTATTTTTTTGTTTATTTAATTATAAATAATTCCCAAATTTTGAAAACAATGAACCAATTTTCTATTGCAGATTGTAAACTGAGACAATAAGTGAACAAGATGTTAACCCTGAGTCCGGTGGAACATGTTAGGATATTCTTATACTCCATCCTAATCCCACCAGTATTTTGATCATTTACATTTTCAGTCATGCATGCACTTTTAGGGTTTGCATGCATTCTAGGGTTTGCATGCATCCCAGTCATCAGTCTAGCACCTAGCCCTCAGTTAGCCAGCCCCTAGGAGCTTCTCACTGATCATTTTTTCCCTCCAGTTGCTTAATGCGCCCTTCTTCCTTGATTTTAGGAAGTAACTTGCCCTTCTTCACCTACCAGTCCAGTTCTCTTCAGTTTACACTCAGTTACACCTACCAGAATCAGTTTGACTAATGGTTGACATTTACTTGAGCATTGATGACTCCACTGATGATGATGAAGACTTCCAGTTGTGCTCCGATGACACCAGTTGTGCTTCGATGACACTCCAGTGATCTTTTGATCACTCCATGAAGGCTAATTCGAATTGCCACCTTAGGCATTCGAATTCCTCATGCATTGTATTATTTATTTTTCCATTTGTGATTAATGAATTAGTGTGTGTGAAGTATTTTTGCTTCTATCCGAGTTCTACTGTATTATTATTCTATTGCTCATTATATTGCATTGACCACTCTTCTTCTATTTTCTTGCTTAATCAATTACTTTCTTGTGAGGTATACATCATCTCTTAGATCTGCTATGAGGATTTTCACATGGTATCAGAGCATGTTGAGAGTATTGTTTATCTCCATTCTTGAGATTTTTTTGCAGATTATTACCAAGATTTCGAGTGCAGCAGTTTCTGCATCTTTGCAGCAGTAACAGTTGTAGATATTCTCTATTGTTTTTGCAAGTCTTCTACATCTTCCATGTATTCAGAAGAAATCTATCCTCCTCCATTCAACTATGATCCTGTTTATCCATTCAACTATGATGAATGGAAACCAAAGATGATAGCACATTTGAAGATAAATGATCTCTTTGATTATTGTTTTGAGAGAGAGTTCGAATCCTTTGAAGAAAAGATTGACTGGTTAAATAATGGTGACAGAGCCATGGGAACCATGATGCTTGCTATGTCTCGATGCTTGGTACATCAATTCATTGATGATGTTTAATCTCCAAAATAGTTGTGGGCCTACCTGGAAGAAAGATTTGACAGACAGAATGAAGGAATTGGTCCAAACCCCTTCAAGAGCAAGCAAAGTGATGCATTCACCCTCCTTGATGGTCTCTCAGATCATGAACCAGTATCATCTCATATTGAAGTTTTCCACAAAGAACTTGTAGATTCTACACTCATGCTCCAACTTTCTTCTCTTTATGTGCCAGCTCACACTCTAGATATTGCAGAAGGTCCTAAATCCTCTCTTGCACCATAGTCTGTTGGTTTGCATCATGATCACATGATTATTTCGGAGGTCAAATCAGCTATTGAAGGTAATGCATTCGCTCTCCTCAAGCAATCACCTCTTATTTACTAATATATGATCATTATTCCATGCTTTCAGAAGGTTATTGAAGAATATGGCCATTTCCATTCGCTTGGGATAAATTCTCATGCACATCATGGTTTTGATCTCACCCCTGCTAGTTCAAAGGAGATCTCAAGAAACCATTGCCATCCGCTTGGGATAATTTCTCATGCATCTACTGGTTTTGATCTCACCTCTTATGGTTCAAAGGAGATGTCAAGAAACCATGATTCAAGCCTTGGATCTTATTTGGATTCCAAGCAATCACCTCTCATTTACTACCGTAAGATCATTCTTTCATGTTCTCAGAAGTTTATTGAAGATAATGGTCATTTCCATTCGCTTGAGAAAATTTCTCATGCACTTACTGGTTTAGATCTCACCTCAAATGGTTCAAAGGAGATCTTAAGCAACCATGATTCAAGTCTTGGATCTGATTTGGATTCCAAGCAATCTTTATTATTTGATGGTTCTTTTTGGCATAATCTCACCCATGATGGTTCGAAGGAGAAGACAAAAGACTAGCTGCACATTCATAGATTTGATCCTACCTCAGATGATTCGAATCACAGGTTCAAGGATCATCCTCATACTTTTGGATTTGTTCTCATCACATTTGACCTGAAGAGCAAGTACAAGCACATGCTTTTTGAGCATGATCCACTTCTTCCCAAGAAGAAGATACCTCCAGACATATGACTAAGCATCACACCTTCTTGAGTTTGGAGCATTTATTTTTTATGTGTTCCTTACAGTCTGTTTTGAGGGGGGGGTTATTTTTCCTATGAAATTTTCCCAACTTCCTTGGTTTATTGATTGTTATTATTCATTGTATTGGGTGACCTTTGGTCTTAGTTACCAGGGCCCAGGATGGATTAAGGGGGGGTGTTAGGATATTCCTATACTCCATCCTAGTCCCACCAGTATTTTGATCATTTACATTTTCAGTCATGCATGCACTTTTAGGGTTTGCATGCATTCTAGGTTTTGCATGCATTTTGCATGCATCCCAGTCATCAATCCAACACCTAGCCCTCAGTTAGCCAGCCCCCAGGAGCTTCTCACTGATCAGTTTTAGCCCTCCAGTTGCTTAATGCACCCTTCTTCCTTGATTTTAGGAAGTAACTCGCCCTTCTTCACCTACCAGTCCAGTTGTCTTCATTTTATACTCAGTTACACCTACCAGACTCAGTTTGACTGATGGTTGACAGTTACTTGAGCATTGATGACTCCACTGATGATGAAGACTTCCAGTTGTGCTCCGATGATACCAGTTGTGCTTCGATGACACTCCAGTGATCTTTTGATCACTCCATGAAGGCTAATTCGAATTGCCACCTTAGGCATTCGAATTCCTCATGCATTGTATTATTTATTTTTCCATTTGTGATTAATGAATTAGTGTGTGTGAAGTATTTTTGCTTCTATCCGAGTTCTACTGTATTATTATTCTGTTGCTCATTATATTGCATTGACCACTCTTCTTCTATTTTCTTGCTTAATCAATTACTTTCTTGTGAGGTATACATCATCTCTTAGATCTATTGTGAGGATTTGCACAGAACACAAGAAAACCCAAACCTTGGACCCAATGTCGAAGAAAACCATGAACACAATCCAAATGACGAACAAAACCAAAACCCCCAACCCAATTTTGAACAAGATGACCTTAACCATTATGTAAATGAAATGCGAGTCCACACTCGTGAACTTAGAAACTCGGGGGAACCATCTCGATTGTCTCTTGCCACGTCAATTGAGAACTCAATTGACTCCCTCATCCATGCACACCAGCAATTGACCGACATGACTCAATTTAGAGCTAGGATGCAGGAGTGCAACTCCACGGGAATCTCCAAGGAAGCAATAAAATATTTGAACATTATAAAAGCCCAATTATATAGTATGTTCACTGATCGGAAAACAAACCAAGCACCGAACATTACAAAGCCACGTGTTTGCATGGATTGGTGTCATTACCAACCGTGGAGGGACAGTTGGATGCGGAGGTGGTTCATGGTGTATGATAAATATCCCTGTAATAATAGGGAGGTTCCACAGTACTTCCTTCGCCAACTATGGGTTGATTTTTTTCTCAGTTTACATGTCAACTATTTTGACATAACCGAGTTCCAGGGTGTTGGGCATGGCTCTGCCCAAGATCAACCTGCTACTAGGAGGAACCCACTGAGAGGGCCACCAACTCCGAGGCGCGACCCCAACCCCTCTCCCCAACCACCTCAATTGCCCCACAAGCTTGATCAAATCGAGGTGGCAATGAGGAATGTTGCACATGGACTCCTCAAACACACCTCCTTTATAGCAGCGACTACAGTAGAGAGGTCGGGTGACCTTGATAGAGATCCAGGTGCAGGGCCTTCATGACAGAGCCAAGATAGACCCATGACCGATGGTATCCATGCTAGGAATTCCAGTTCGACAGGGATAATGCCACATCTTTGTCCCCATTGCGGGAACACTTGACCTGGCCCGATCGAGGGTTGTTATATGGATCAGGTTAGCAATTTTTTTAATGTGTTTTCAATCACCACTTGATAACTTGTAAAGTATTTTTAAAGTATTTTTGTTTGACGTAAACTATTATTTCAATGTACAGTTATTCAAAGCTGATACAACAAGATGGGAGAACGTAGGATCTCCCAACCTGGATGCAGCAATGGCAGCTGCAACTGAAATTGCGGCACCCCACACGGAGGTATTTTTAGTACCTGACACAATATTGTTATTACTTATGTCATTTATATTACTCAATTATTTATATTTATGGAATACACGTTGATAGTTCGTACAATGTTTTTGAATATCTTGATTTCCTAGATAATGACTTGTTTAACATGTTCATAATATGCATGCATTTTGTTGTCCACAGGTGTTCTATGACTATGGTGATCAACCACCCCCACCAGGGATTGGCACATCACCATATACACAGGTACAATGTGTAGTTATAAGCATGATTTTAATTTTATTTGTTACGACTTACGGTGGTTTAATTTATTGTTTGTTTACTAAATTGTGATATTACAAATGTATATGTAGGTGACACCAACAGCTGCGTCTCCCCATTTTAGTCCTATGTATCCACCCTCTCCCATGAGTCCCCTCCTTCGCTTTCATCTAGACCCCTCCCTACATCCACCCCATCCCTTCCATCCAACCCTCCCTCTCTAGCCATACTCCCCCCTCCATCCATCCTCCCCCACTCGCCCTCCCCCCCACGTCCATACATCCTCCTTAATTTATCCACGCCCCCATGTCTATCCATCCTCCCCCATTCGTCCATGCCCCCCCCTTCCTTCCACCTTCCCCTCTTCGTCCACAACCTCCCATTTGTCCATCCTCCTCCCTCCATGCAGGACTGACCTCCCATGCACCATCCCTCAACATCCCCCCTGGCCCTTTTTGTTCGATACCCTCTATCCTACAACTGACAGGGATTCATCGTCCACATGGTCCTCCTCCACCCCATACCACCATGTCTTCTCCCACCCTATCATCCCCACTTCCTGCCACTATTGTGCCATCTACTCTTCCAATATCCTCATTAGTATCTCCAGTGGTTGCACCTGTAGTGGCTACCACTACATCTATGCCCCCCATCACTGCATCGGAGCTGGTTGTCCAGGCATCTACTCCACCTGCTAGCCCAGAAGCCCAACCATGTCCATCGTCGAAGGTGTTCACGATTAGAATCAAGCTAATTTATGAAAATATTTTGATGCATTAACAAAAATTAATTTAAGCAATTATTACTTTTCAATGAAATGATTGTTGTAAATGTTGTAGGCTGGAATTGCTGAGAGGCTCCGCATATCCAGGACACATGTCCAACGTTTCCCACTCATGGCAGAGGTGATTTATTTAAGATTCGAATTCTACATTTGTTTTATAAATGTGGTAAATGTTGCAAATGCTTGAAAATGATGGTATCTTATATCGTTTGTTCCAAATCCCAAAGAGACGGTCTAGTCCTAGACAGAGTAAGACCCGAGGCACCGGTAGCTCAAAAAGTAGGAAGATCGACTTTGGATCTGCACCTGGGAGTGACGGCGGTGGTCACAATGCTTGACACACCACTTGTTATGTACATTAGCCATGATGTGGCACTTTTGTTCACCAGTTTTGATGTACTTTGTATCTATGGCACGAGTTTCCATGTATTTTGTATCTACGGCATGAGTTGTCGCATTTTGTGTAGGGAACGAGTTGCCATTATACATACATTGGGAACCATGTTCCACTATTCACCAGAAATTGTATATGTTTGGATGATTTTGTAGCCTCAATGTACATGGATTTTCAGTCATGTGATTTATATATCTCATTGTCTAATGCGGTTGTCTCATGTTGTGTGTATCATGATGTGATGTTGTGTAAATTTGGATTTTACCTAGATCTTAGAAGACAAGTTGGATATCATAGTTCAGCTTGGTTTATCTTTCCACATGTAAAAGCTTCTAATGGTATCTATGCTAAGAAAACATTGTAAACATAGGCTAACTCAAACAAAATCATGTGTGAGAATTAATCTAAAAACAAACGGAATAAATGGATGGACAAATCACACCTCATGGAACATAAGATATACATTGGGAACTTGAGTACTAGGAAAAGAATACTTAAAAATAGAAAATGTCCATTGTCATCAAAAGGTTAAAATGAGATCCAACATGATTTTTAATAGCTCTACATAATGAGATCCAAAATGTCCATACTCTACATAATGAAATGTCATCACTAGTATTTATTTTGACCATTTTGTCCACTTAAGATCATGCAACAAATTAATAACCAAGTTATGGAATCATTTCTTAATCAATTGTCACCATACAAATAGGACAATCTTGAAAACGATGTATAGCTAGCTCATTAATTCTCACTCACGGATATAACCACCTTTGATTTGATGACCATCACATCCACTACCATTTACAATTAGGACTTCCTTAATTTATCATTACGTTATAGCGATCTAATTTTATGTAGACACGTTGACTTAAACACATGTATATTTGACATTACAATAAATGACTACTATGAGGTGTATTTTTTAGGCTATATCCACCTCAACACACCAACTTGTTACCCCAATACCCCAAATGTTGTTGAATTTTGTCTGGAAGGGATAGAGGGGTATTAAGACATCATAATTCATCTATTGGACACTCAAACACTTGTTAAATACATTTAGGACAAGTGCATTACATCAATGAAGTCACGAATACACCCTCATCAAGTTGCATGCATCCATTAGTGCACCATCAATACTAGAACATGTAAGCATTACTACATGTTGGAGTAAGCTTTACTAATGTTGTGATAATATTAGGTTTTCCATCCATTGAGAAGGTTTCCATAGGTGTGCATATCCACCATATAAAAATATTCATGGTACAACCAATTTCAAACCATTACGTTTCTAAATTAGGTATCCGGTGCTAGGTACAGCGGTTTTCTAGTTGTATGCACCCTTGCTATATAGATGAGAAACTATGCATATATGTGTATAGTGATTTGGATTCAAATGTATGCACGTGAATATATATGTACAATGACTAGAATACAAACTAGGGTTTACGCTACCAACTAGGGTTTTTAGGCTAGGCTCTCATGTTTCTAGGCTAGGATCCAAGCTCTAGGGTCACTGTCTTAATGTTTAATTCCACTATCATGACATCATTCTCACCAATACCATGCCCACTACTACAATCACCATCAAGCCTCTCAATCCCACTTTGAACATTTCCCATACTTCCAAGTTAAAATTGATAGGTCTTGTTGCTAAAAGCTTTTCACTTATCTATTCACATAGACAAATCCACTCTTGTGAAAGATTTGTTGTAGCTTGGTACGTGCAAGTTCACATGTAATAATACTTCAGAGGTCATTTTACCCCATGATCCATGGAAGATTCATTGGAGTCATATGAACCTCATTGTCATCACCCCAACCATGGTCAAGATGCCAAGATCCATCCTTCGTATACAAAACCTCATGTTTCCACCCATACCGCACTCAAAGATAAAAAATTCTTTGAAAGGGCATGTTTGGGGGTTGAGGGAATCTTGATTTTTTTATAATCACACATGAGAGGTTCTTAGAGTCAAATACATTGGATATAAATAAATTCCCCAACACCTTCATCATCTTCATCATCATCTTCATCACCATCGCCATCATCATCAACGCCTTCATCATAACCATCTTCATCATCATCACCATCACCATGACTATCAACTTCACCACCATCACCATCATCATCAACGTCACCATCTTCATCATCATCACCATCTTCATCATCATCACCATCTCCATCTTTTGGATGCGAGACAGAACCATCACCATCTTCATCATCACCATCACCATCATCATCAACTTCACCACCATCACCATCATCATCAACGTCACCATCTTCATCATCATCACCATCTACATCATCATCACCATCTCCATCTTTTGGATGCGAGATGGAACCATCACCATCTTCATCAGCACCATCACCATCACCATCACCATCAACCTCACCACCATCACCATCATCATCAACGTCACCATCTTTATCATCATCACCATCTTCGTCATCATCACCATCTCCATCTTTTGGATGCAAGACGGAACCATCACCATCTCCATCATCACCATCAACTTCATCACCATCAACTTCACCACCATCGTCATCATCATCACCATCTTCATCATCATTTTCATTTGTAGGTCCCTCATCACCGTGTCCATCATCATCACCATATTCATCATCTTCATCATCATCTTCATCACCATCACCATCATCATCAATGCCTTCATCATCGTCACCATCTTCATCATCATCACCATCACCATCACCATCAACTTCACCACCATCACCATCATCATCAACGTCACAATCTTCATCATCATCAACATCTTCATCATCATCACCATCTCCATATTTTGGATGCAAGACGGAACCATCACCATCTTCATCATCACCATCAACCTCACCACCATCACTATCATCATCACCATCACCATCTTCATCATCATCACCATCTTCGTCATCATCACCATCTCCATCTTTTGGATGCAAGACGAAACCATCACCATCTCCATCATCACCATCACTATATTCATCATCATCACCATCTTCGTCATCATCACCATCTCCATCTTTTGGATGCGAGACGGAACCATCACCATCAACTTCACCACCATCGTCATCATCATCACCATCTTTATCATCATTGTCATCTATAGGTCCCTCATCACCATGTCCATCATCATCACCATCTTCATCATCTTCATCATCATCTTCATCACCATCGCCATCATCATCAACGCCCTCATCATCATCACCATCTTCATCATCATCACCATGATCACCATGACCATCAACTTCACCACCATCACCATCATCATCAACGTCACCATCTTCATCATCATCACCATATTCATCATCATCACCATCTCCATCTTTTGGATGCGAGACGAAACCATCACCATCTTCATCATCACCATCACCATCACCATCAACGTCACCACCATCACCATCATCATCACCATCACCATCTTCGTCATCATCACCATCTCCATCTTTTGGATGCAAGACGGAACCATCACCATCTCCATCATCACCATCTTCATCATCATTGTCATCATCTTCATCACCATCGCCATCATCATCAACGTCTTCATCATCATCACCATCTTCATCATCATCACCATCACCATCAACTTCACCATCATCACCATCATCATCAACATCACCATCTTCATCATCATCACCATATTCATCATCATCACCATCTCCATCTTTTAGATGCGATACGGAACCATCACCATCTTCATCATCACCATTACCATCACCATCAACCTCACCACCATCACCACCACCATCTTCATCATCATCACCATCTTCGTCATTATCACCATCTCCATCTTTTGGATGCAAGACGGAACCATCACCATCTCCATCATCACCATCACCATCACCATCAACCTCACCACCATCACCATCATCATCACCGTCACCATCTTTGTCATCATCACCATCTCCATCTTTTGGATGCGAGACGGAACCATCACCATCAACTTCACCACCATCGTCATCATCATCACCATCTTCATCGTCATTGTCATCTGTAGGTCCCTCATCACTGTGTCCATTATCATCACCATCTTCATCATCTTCATCATCATCGCCATCGCCATTACCATCATCATCAACGCCTTCATCATCATCACCATCTTCATCATCATCACCATCACCATCACCATCAACTTCACCACCATCACCATCATCATCAATGTCACCATCTTCATCATCATCACCATCTCCATCTTTTGGATACAAGACAGAACAATCACCATCTTCATCATCACCATCACCATCACCATCAACCTCACCACCATCACCATCACCATCTTCATCATCATCACCATCTTCGTCATCATCACCATCTCCATCTTTTGGATGTGAGACGGAACCATCACCATCACCATAACCATCAACCTCACCACCATCGCCATCTTCATCATCATTGTCATCACCTTCATCACCATCGCCATCATCATCAACACCTTCATCATCATCACCATCTTCATCATCATCCCCATCACCATGACCATCAACTTCACCACCATCACCATCATCATCAACGTCACCATCTTCATCATCATCACCATCTCCATCTTTTGGATGCGAGACAGAACCATCACCATCTTCATCATCACCATCACCATCTCCATCATCATCATCATCTTCGTCATCATCATCACCATCTTCATCATCACTGTCATCTGTAGGTCCCTCATCACCGTCTCCATCATCATCACCATCTTCATCATCACCATCACCATCACCATCATCATCATCACCACCACAAGTGCCCGGTGGATGATTTTCCAAAGTTGACCCATGTGTGCAAAAATTGCACACTCTCTCATTGAGCAAAACCCTAATTTCCAAGATGGATGTACAAGATGACACCGGGGCCACCAGACCTGAGGGGAGGGGCAACCCTAGCACTATCTTGGCGTCCTGAATCCAACGGAGTCGACGATTCGTCGATCCGAGCCACGGTATTCATTCTATGGCTCGTTCTGTCTCGCATCAAAAAGGCCTTCAGGGACACCTGTTGGATACCTACCGGGGGAATAGAACTCCAACCGTGCAACAAAACCGGGTTCCCGGGAGTCATGCAAGTGTGTCTAGGTAGGTTCCGGCTGGGAATGCTAGCCACAAGTGCCCGATGGATGATTTTCCAAAGTTGACCCCCATGTGCAAAAATTGCACACTCCCTCACTGAGCAAAAGCCTAGTTTCCAAGATGGACGTACAAGATGACACCGGGGCCACCGGACTGGAGGGGATGGGCACCCCTAGCACTATCCCGGCGTCCTGAATCCAACGAAGTCGATGATTCATCGATCCGAGCCACGGTCTTCATTCTATGGATCGTTCTGTCTCGCATTCAAAAGGCCTTCAGGGACACCTGCTGGATACCTGTTAGGGGCATAGAACTCCAACCGTGCAAAAAAACCGGGTTCCGGGGAGTCATGCAAGTGTGTCTAGGGAGTCATGCAAGTGTGTCTAGGTAGGTTCTGGTAGGGAATTCTAGCCACAAGTGCTCGGTGGATGATTTTCCAAAGTTGACCCCCGTGTGCAAAAATTGCACACTCCCTCACTGAGCAAAACCCTAGTTTCCAAGATGGATGTACAAGATGACAATGGGGCCACCAGACCAGAGGGGAGGGGCACCACTAGCACTATCCCGGCGTCCTGAGTCCAACGGAGTTGACAATTTGTCGATCTGAGCCACGGTCTTCATTCTATGGCTTGTTCCATCTCGCATTCAAAAGGACTTCAGGGACACCTGCTGGATACCTGCCAGGGGCATAGAACTCCAACCATGCAACAAAACCAGGTTCTGGGGAGTCATGCAAGTGTGTCTAGGTAGGT
Organism: Larix kaempferi; assembly: GCA_027924585.1. Taxonomy (NCBI): domain Eukaryota; kingdom Viridiplantae; phylum Streptophyta; class Pinopsida; order Pinales; family Pinaceae; genus Larix; species Larix kaempferi. The sequence continues at coordinate 7,925,771 of BSBM01001063.1, forward strand.
TCCGGCCGGGAATGCTAGCCACAAGTGCCCGGTGGATGATTTTCCAAAGTTGACCCCCATGTGCAAAAATTGCACACTCCCTCACTGAGCAAAACTCTAGTTTCCAAGATGGACGTACAAGATGACACCGGGGCCACCATACCGAAGGGGAGGGGCACCCCTATCCCTATCCCGGTGTCCTGAATCCAACGGAGTCGACGGTTTGTCGATCCGAGCCACGGTATTCATTTTATGGCTCGTTCTGTCTCGCATCAAAAAGGCCTTTAGGGACACCTGCTGGATACCTACCGGGGGAATAGAACTCCAACTGTGCAACAAAACCAGGTTCTGGGGAGTCATGCAAGTGTGTCTAGGTAGGTTCCGGCCGAGAATGCTAGCCACAAGTGCCCGGTGGATGATTTTCCAAAGTTTACCCCCGTGTGCAAAAATTGCACACTCCCTCACTGAGCAAAACCCTAGTTTCCAAGATGGACATACAAGATGACACCGGGGCCACCAGACCAGAGGGGAGGGGCACCCCTAGCACTATCCAGACGTCCTGAATCCAACAGAGTTGAAGGTTCGTCGATCTGAGCCACGGTCTTCATTCTATGGCTCATTCTGTCTCGCATCCAAAAGGCCTTTAGGGACACCTGCTGGATAACTGCCGGGGGCATAGAACTCCAACTGTGCAACAAAACCAGGTTCCAGGGAGTCATGCAAGTGTGTCTAGGTAGGTTCTGACTGGGAATGCTAGCCACAAGTGCCCGGTGGATGATTTTCCAAAGTTGACCCCCGTGTGCAAAAATTGCACACTCCCTCACTAAGCAAAACCCTGGTTTCCAAGATGGACGTACAAGATGACATCGGGGTCACCTGACTAGAGGGGAGGGGCACCCCTAGCACTATCCCGGCGTTCTGAATCCAACAGAGTTGACGGTTCGTCGATCCGAGCCACGGTCTTCATTTTATGGCTCGTTCCGTCTCGCATCCAAAAGGCCTTCAGGGACACCTGCTGGATACCTGCCGGGGGCATAGAACTCCAACCGTGCAACAAAACTGGGTTCTAGGGAGTCATGCAAGTGTGTCTAGGTAGGTTCTGGCCAAGAACGCTAGCCACAAGTGCCTGGTGGATGATTTTCCAAAGTTGACCCTAATGTGAAGGCCATTCCAAATTCGCTAAAGGGGTGCATTTCTCGTTCGGAGGACCCTGGGCGTGCGTGGCCACCATGTACAGTCGACAATGGCCATGTGGACCTCTGGGAGCTGATGGAATCCAAGTCCGCTCACCGGTTTGGGTTTCATGTCCCTGGAGCAAATCCCCAAAGTGTCCCTCAATGGCCCTGGTGTTCCCGACTAGAATGCCCGTAGTGTCCGAACCGTGGCTCAGTTCACAAATCTGTCAATTCCACTGGGTCTGGGATGCCGGGGTTCAGCTAGGGGACCCCCCAGAGCATGCCTTGAAGACCCGGAAGCGGTGCCAATGGGACATCTCCGGAGCTAGGGTTTGCTTAGTGATGGCCATTCCAAATTCGCTAAAGGGGTGCATTTCTCATCTGGAAGCCCCTAGGTTTGCGTGGCCACCGTGGACAGGTCTACAATGGCCACGTGGACCTATGGGAGCCGATGGAATCCAAGTCCGCTTGCCGGTTTGGGTTCCATGGCCCCGGAGCAAATCCCCAAAGTGTCCCTAAATGGCCCCAGGGTGCTCGACTAGAATTCTCCTAGTGCCTGAACCATGGCTCGGTTCATGAATCCATCGATTTTGGTGTGTTCAGGATGTCGGGTTTCAGCTAGGGGACCCCCCATAGTGTGCCTTGAAGACCCGGAAGCGGTGCCAATGGGCCATCTCTGGAGCTAGGGATTTGCTTAGTGATGGCCATTCCAAATTTGCTAAAGGGGTGCATTTATCGTCCAGAGGCCCCCGGGCATGAATGGCCACCGTGGAAAGGTCCACAATGGCCACATGGACTTGTGGGAGCCGACGGAATCCAAGTCCGCTCACCGGTTTGGGTTCCGTGGCCCTTGGGCAAATCCCCAAAGTATCCCTGAATGGCCCTGGGGTGCCTGACTAGAATTCCCATAGCACCCGAACCATTGCTCGGTTTGTGAATCCATCGATTCCAGTGGGTCCGGGACGCTGGGTTTCAGCTAGGGGACCCCCCACAGCATGCCTTGAAGACCCAGAAGCAGTGCCAATGGGCCATCTCCGAAGCTAGGGTTTTGTTAAGTGATGGCCATTCCAAATTCGCTAAAGGGGTGCATTTCTCGTCCGAAGGCCCCTGGGCATGCGTGGCCATCATGGAAAAGTACACAATGGCCATGTGGACCTGTGGGAGCTGACGAAATCCAAGTACGCTCGCTGGCTTGGGTTCCGTGGCCCCGGGGCAAATCCCGAAAGTGTCCCTAAATGGCCATCACTGAGCAAAACCCTAGCTCAGGAGATGGCCCATTGGAAATGCTTCCGGGTCTTCAAGGCACACTGTGGGGGATCCCCTAGCTAAAACCCGGCGTCTCGGACCCACCAGAATCGACGGATTCGCGAACCGAGCCACGGTTCGGGCGCTATGGGCATTCTAGTAGGGCACCCCGAGGCCATTCAGGGACACTTTGGGGATTTGCTTCGGGGCCACGGATCCCAAACTAGCGAGCGGAATTGGATTTCGTCGGCTCCCACAGGTCCACGTGGCCATTGTGGACCTATCCACGGTGGCCACGCACGCCCGGGGGATTCCGGACGAGAAATGCACCCCTTTAGCGAATTTGGAATGGCTATAATTAAACAAAACCCTAGCTTCGGAGATGGCCCATTGGCACCGCTTCTGGGCCTTCAAGGCACGCTGTGGGGGGTCCCCTAGCTGAAACCTGACATCCTGGACCCACCAGAATTAACGTATTTTTTAACCGAGCCACGTTTCAGGCGCTACAGGCATTCTAGTCGGGCACCCCGGAGCCATTCAAGGACACTTTGGGGATTTGCTCCGGGGCCACGGATCCAAAATCGACGAGTAAAATTGGATTTTGTTTGCTCCCACAGGTTCACATGACCATTGTGGACCTGTCCATGGTGGCCACGCACACCCGGGGGCCTCCGGACGAGAAATGCACCCCTTTAGCGAATTTGGAATGGCCATCATTGAGGAAAACCCTAGCTCCAGAGATGGCCCATTGGCACTGCTTCCGGACCTTCAAGGCACACTATGGGGGGTCCCCTAGCTGAAACTCGGCATCCCAGACCCACCAGAATCGATGGATTCATGAACCAATCCACGGTTCGGGCGCTACGGGCATTCTAGTCGGGCACCCTGGGGCCATTCAGGGACAATTTGGGGATTTGCTTCGAGGCCACGGATCCCAAACCGGCGAGCGGAATTGGATTCCGTCGGCTCCCACAGGTCCACGTGGCCATTGTGGATCTGTCCACAGTGGCCAGGCATGCCCAGGGGCCTCCGGACGAGAAATACACCCCTTTAGCGAATTTGGAATGGCCATCACTAAGCAAAACCCTAGCACCGGAGATGGCCCATTAGAAACGCTTCTAGGTCTTCAAGGCATGCTGTGGGGGGTCCCCTAGCTGAAACCCAGTGTCTCGGACCCATTGGAATCGATGGATTCATGAACCAAGCCACGGTTTGGGCGCTACGGGTATTCTATTTGGGAACCCCTGCACCATTCTAGTGGTGATAACAAGTTTACTGTATGTTGAGTCTAATACTACATCCAGGAGCCGCTCAGCAAACTTTGAGATAGAAAGCTTTGTAATTTTAGGATACTGATTGAACCACTCATACAGTTTCTCACCTTCTCGAGGATCTAAATTTATAATTGCCTTCTGGGTAGATTGAGGCATTCTCGAGGATCTAATTTATAATCGCCTTTTGGGTAGATTTAGGCATGGAATAATATTTGGTGGCACTTACAAGTTCCCCAGACCATTTGGTTAGCCACAATATGTGCGACTCCTTTGACGAAAGATAAATTCTAGTGTGGGAGTCAGCATTTGATACACTAGCCAAATCTATGTTGTTGGAAGAACTTACATATTTCAACAAAGGAGCGTTTTGCAGGTGACTTGAAAATCCCTTCCAATTTTCAGCAATAAAACAAAGAAGTTCAAAGTACATATTTTCAGGAAAGCTTGTCAACCAATCAGACAACCGAATACAGGGAGATAACCACTCCCAAAAAGTTCAAGCTATTATAAAACTCTTGTTTATCAAGATAAGGATGGACTATGTGTACATTACGAGAATACAGATGAATGAAGTCGCTTTGATGAACTTGTCCTCTTGCTTTCTCCAGAATGTGTTTAAAAGCAAGGAGTATTGTTCGAGCTTTTGTTGGTTTACATAAACATTTATTCCCAAAGATGACGTCACATAAAACCACTTCCTTAGCTTTCAATTGGGTTTGAATGGCATCTCTAACTTGTGTTAGCTGTGGATAATGAGGAATATGAAAGGGAAGGTACCTATAGACCCAAGTTTTCGATGATAAACATGAATTACCACTTATCAGAGCATGAAATGCTGAACAAAAGGCTAATGGAACACAACGAAGGATTCCCTAGTTCCGGAAGGTATCCAACAGGTGTCCCTGAAGGCCTTTTGGATGCGAGACAGAACAAGCCATAGAATGAAGATCGTGGTTCGGATCGATGAACCATCGACTCTGTTGGATTTAGGACGCCGGGATAGTGCTAGGGGTGCCCCTCGCCTCCGATCCGGTGGCCCCAGTGTCATCTTGTACGCCCATCTTGGAAACTAGGGTTTTGCTCAGTGAGGGAGTGTGTAATTTTTGCACACGGGGGTCAAATTTGGAAAATCATCCACTGGGAACTTGTGGCTAGCGTTCCCGGCTGGAACCTACCTAGACACACTTGCATGACTCCCTGGAACCTAGTTTTGTTGCACGGTTGGAGTTCTATGCCCCCAGCAGGTATCCAACAGGTGTCCCTGAAGGCCTTTTGGATGTGAGATGGAATGAGCCATAGAATGAAGACCGTGGCTCGGATCGACGAACCATTGAAGCCGTTGGATTCAGGACGTTGGGATAGTGCTAAGGGTGCCCCTCCCCTCCAGTCCGGTGGCCCTAGTGTTATCTTGTACGTCCATCTTGGAAACTAGGGTTTTTCCCAGTGAGGGAGTGTGCAATTTTTGCACACAGGGGTCAACTTTGGAAAATCATCCACCGGGCACTTGTGGCTAGCATTCCCAGCCAGAACCTACCTAGACACACTTGCATGACTCCCTGGAACCTGGTTTTGTTGCACGGTTGGAATTCTATGCCCCCGGCAGGTATCCAGCAGGTGTCCCTGAAGGCCTTTTGGATGCGAGACGAAACAAGCCATAGAATGAAGATCGTGGCTCAGATCGACAAACCGTCGACTCCGTTGGATTCAAAATGCTGGTATAGTGATAGTGGTGCTCCTCCCCTCCGATCCGGTGGCTCCGGTGTCATCTTTTACATCCATCTTGGAAACTAGGGTTTTGCTCAGTGAGGGAGTGTGCAATTTTTGCACACGGGGGTCAACTTTGGAAAATCATCCACCGGGAACTTGTGGTGATGATGATGATGATGGTGATGATGAGGAAGATGTTGATGATGATGGTGATGGTGATGGTGATGAAGATCATGGTGATGATGATGGACACGGTGATGAGGGACCTACAGATGACAGTTATGATGAAGATGGTGATGATGATGACGAAGAGGGTGATGGTGATGGAGATGGTGATGATGAAGATGGTGATGATGATGGAGATGGTGATGCGGAACCTCCAAAAACTCAAGCATTATCATGGGTGAGGCAATTCTAAAGACTCCCTCAAGGACATTCCCAACCATTAGGTGACAATGATGAACATGTTAGTGCTACTCAATCATAGCTCCCAAATGATCCTCATATGCATCCGAGTACTAGACCAATATTGAAACAATTCCTAAAGCTCCAAATGGAGAGAGTGGTAGAGAAAATGGGGGCAATATCCAGATTTGGGTGCTGCGGGCATCTTGGTAAGACCTAAGGTTTGAGGATCGAAATTCGAAGATAGACATGTAGACTTGGATTCTATAAGTTGAGTTCTCTAGTGGTGTACTTGTGTGACGTGACAAACCCTTCTAATAGTGATCCTATCCCACTTGGAGTCCAAACACCCCTTATTGAGGGCACGTGTGGTGGGTCACGGATTCTAGGGCTAGATTAGGTTAATAGGGATACATTAGGTTTCTAGGATTCTAGATTAGTTTTTGAGGGTTAGATTAGTGTTTCTAGGGTTAGTTTATCTTTTTAGGATTTCTAGGGCTAGATTATGTTTCTAGGATTCTAGATTAGTTTCTGAGGGTTAGATTAGTGTTTCTAGGGTTAGTTTAGCTTTCTAGCATTTCTAGGGATAGATTATGTTTGTAGGGTTATATTAGTGCTTCTAGGGTTAATCATGCATGAATAAACAATCACATGGCTATAAATCATAACTTAATCATAACTCAGACATCAAATAAACGATATAAGATAATGATATCAAATAAACTATCTAACATGAATAACATTAACCATGCATAAATAAACAATCACATGGCTATACTATGTACCTTAGTCAATTAGGCCCTCTAGATCCTCTTGGTTTTTTATTGTCTCGAACAACCTCTCATGCTCCACATGAGGTAGTAAGTAGCACACCTTGTTTGATGACTTCGTTGACATTTTTTGCAGTTGGATGTTTGTACCCACGATCAAGTGTGTAAAGTTATACACTCGCGACCATGGTCTATAATCTGTGTATGTGTAGCCATTGGTCTTTGGTCCCTTTCCATCCACTGTAAGATATTCCCCTTGAACAACCATCGAGCCAGTCAGAAAGGTAATGCCTTCACTATCCATTAATGATGCGAGGAGGGTTTGCTTCCCCTGGATGCATCATGCCAACCAATAATTCTTCCCAATTGCACTGTCTGTCGAGGAGACAACTGCGTAGATGTGTCCTGCAAAAATTCATTTTAAGTTCATATTCCAACAAGTAGTGGTTTCATAACTTGGATAATTACAAAAACGAGGGAACCGGGATATGCATGCAGAAATGTTTACCTGACTGTATAAGATAAGGTATATGATCATATTCATTCAAAATAGAGGATTGGCCTTCCTCTAATTGGATTGTTTCAGCAACTGCACGTGGGTCCACTACAAGTGATACATGATCCCATTCATCAACCCAATCTATTGATTCGCATTCATCCCACTCACAACTGCTGCAAGACCCACAAAAGCAAGCAAGTTTTCGCTTCCATATTTCAAATAAGGGGTTTTTTGAGCTTCGAACCAAATGAAATCCACAAGTGCCTTGCACAGTACTACAACTATAAGAACGTGATCGATCTATATCAACTACATTCCAGAAATTTCTAACAACATGTCCTCTACCTATTGGTATATGTTGCTCCGTGGTTCGATCTGACATTTTTTTTGTGCACCATTGAACTGTGGATTCAGCATTCTGAATATGAGGGCCTCCCATGCACCTCATCTCCTCCCTTCGTAGGGAATTTTTGAGACATGCTCCAGCCCCATTGTGCTCTCCCTTTCCATGCCCACTCTCAAAATAGTTCCATACATGCAGCACATCATAAGTCTTGTGAAAAATACTCAACCACTGGAAAACACGTGCATTTTTGAACTGGCCTGCACAACCATCTGACCATATCCAATGCTGGTCCATCTGTATACCTCTCTCCTTCAGCTGATCATAGAAAATTTTGAAGCAATGCTGCACATAATGCAAGTCGTAGCACCTATCATCAGTGATTTAGAAGTTGGTCTCTTTCAATATTATCCTCATGTCGTTGTTGCTCTCTGGTGCGTGCCTGTACGTGATATGGACCATTATGCTAACTTGGTCTGAATGGTAGTATTGACTTTGAATCTCATTTTGTGGCTATAGGGTGTAGTTTTCTGCAAAGTCCACAACCGACAATATTGTGCCCTTGGGAAAGGTGTCTTTGCACTATCTGTAATGTTCATCCTGCCATCGTGCTACATGGATGTGTTGTACATAATGCTCGGTCTTTTGGTACAATTCCTTCATGAATTTGCAAATTTGTACCTGGTGCCACAAAACCAAGGGCATTAATACAACATGACGTTTTCAATCTGAATATATATGTACAAATTAAACATGTACAGTATGAAAGCATGCAAACTTAGATTACCTGTGACTTCACCAATGCAATTTTTTTGCTTTCCTTCGAACTATCTACTTGATATGTTATGTATTGGAAGTTCTACATTTCTACTGACATCCTCCCAAATTCGTGCTCTGCGGTTGCATGGATGCAGCAACTCAATAATGCAAATCCACTGCAACTGGAACATGTTCCATATAAACATGATCTTTTATAATATTTTTGTCCTTTGGGCCTTCGACACATTATGCTATGTATAAATTCTCTGGATGCATTTGTTGAAATGTTGTAACTTCTAAGAATATTATATTTGCATTATTCTGGAGATGTTTCATACCTCCGATGGGACCTTATTATGTATCCGGAGATGTTTATTCCTCTAAGAGATTGTGGTAACTAAGGTTATTAGATCTCCTAGGAGAGGTCGGCCCCATAGGGTAAAAAGTCAGTCGAAAAAAACAAGTATAAGTAGAGGAGGATGTTCCTCACTTATCTCATTCATTCATCCACTTGGGAGTAGAGCACAAGTGAGAGAGAGGTCTACATAGGAGGAGAAGGAGCTCTAGTCTTGGACTACATCTTGTATTTGGTTGATCATCTATATTGAGGAAATATTTGTTGGGTTTTCTACCTCATGAGGGTTTCCCAGGGTAAATCTTTGTCTATTTTGTGATTGTGTTTCTTTCAGTGATCTTGCTAGTCAAATTAGTATAAAATTAACATGGTATCAGAGCTATCCTGAATAGGACATCTTTCACAAGGTGAAAATATCTCTCTATCCTCCTCCGGTGAAAATTAGGGTTTCTGCAAAAGTTGAAATTTTTGGATTATGATTGCATGGCTAGATAGCCCTCCTCAAAATCAAAGTTTTGAGCCCTCGATCAAGGTTTTTGGTTGGGTCGAACTCTGGGAAATTCAAACCCTAGTTTGACCAAAAGTACAGAAAACCAGAAAACTTGCGCACCTGTGCACTAGTGAACCATAAAAGCTGCGAACCTGTGCACCAGAAAACCAGAAAAGAGAAGACCAAAAAAACAAAAATTCTGTTGTAGATCCAGAAGGTGAAAAGTTGAAGTTTCCAGAAGCAGAACACACCAGAACTTCCAATTCAATCAAGCACATCTCCTGGTAAGTGTTATTCTATCTCTTAAGAAACTTCAATCTCTTTGACCCCTGGAGAAAATGTCTCCAAGCACTAAGCTTGAAGACAAGCTAGAGGGTATAGAAAATTTCCGGGCATGGAAATACAGAATTGGCCTCATTCTTGAAGAGAATGATCTTTCCCACTATATCAAGGATGAGATTGCAGAACCTGGAGAAGATGAAGCCAAAGAGAAGTATAGGAAGGATTTGATTAGGGAAAAGAGAATCATTGTTGATTCTATTAAAGACCACTTGATTCCCCAAGTGGCATCCAAGAAGACTCCAAAGGAAATGTATGATGCCCTTTCTAGAATGTATGAGGGAAATAACATCAATAGGAATATGAATCTGAGAACTCAATTTAAGAGCACAAAGATGAATAAAGGAGAATTTGTTCAAGACTATTTCTCAAGGATCTCCCAGTTCAAGGAACAACTAGATGCTATTGGAGATACCCTTTATGAATATGAACTAGTCATGACTACTCTAAATGGTCTCACTAGACCATGGGAGTCATTTATCCAAACCATGTGTGCCAGAAAAGAGAGCATGAAGTTTGATGTGGTATGGGAAGATTGCATCCAAGAAGAATCTAGGGTTTCCAATAGAGAAGCCCTGCTCAAAGAAGATGACCAAGCCTTGGCTACACACACCAAGAGAAGAAGAAATCAATTTTACTTCAAGAAGGATAGTCACAAGGAATCTCAATCTCCACAAAGATTTCAGAAGAAAGGAAGAAGAAAACACTCTTTCCAATGTTTCAATTGTCATAAAATAGGACACATTGCTAGACATTGTCCTTCAAAGAAGAAGAAAGATCTTCACCATAAAATACATCAAGCACATCTTGCAGAAGATGATAGTGAAGAAGAAGAAGAAGAGGAAGAAAGGCCCTTCTTCAAGAGAAGTTCTAGAAGGAATGAAGAAGAAGATGCAGAATAGTAACTATGTTCTATTCTCCGCACTCTCTAGATCCATAAACACCTGGAGAAGATACATGGCTTATTGATAGTGGTGCTTCAAAGAACATGATTGGACAAAAGAAAACTCTTTCAAAACTGGAAGAGAAGACCTCCCCACAAAAGGTGTCATTTGGAGATGACTATCAATATCCCATCAAGGGAATTGGTGAAGCAAACTACAAGCTTGATTCTGGAACCCCCATGAAGATGAAGGAAATATTGTATGTACCAGGATTGAAGAAGAACTTGCTTTCCATCTCAGCATTGGATAAGAAAGGTTATAGGGTTACATTCATTGATGGACAAGTACTAATGTGGTCCAAATGTAAATCTATTAAGAATGCAATTGTCATTGGTGAAGAGGAAGGAGGTCTGTACAAGCTCAAGGGCCATCCAAAAGTTGTCCTTGTACATGAAGCCACTAGCCCAAATGAGCTATGGCATAGGAGGCTTGCTCACATTAACTACAAGGCACTACCTCATATAAGCAAGGTAGTTATAGGTCTACCAAACTTAAATATTGATCATGATGGCACATGCAAAGGATGTGTAAAAGGAAAGAATATCAAGAACCCATTTCCAAAGAGTGAAACAAAGACCAAGAGTACCTTGGAGTTCATTCATTCAAATTTATGTGGACCAATTCCCTCCACATCTTTGAGTGGATATGAATAGTATCTCACATTTATTGATGACTATTCAAGGAAGACTTGGATATACTTTCTAAAAGGAGAGAATGAAGTCTTTGGAAAGTTCAAGGAGTTCAAAGCCTTGATAGAGAATCATTTAGAAAAGAAAATAAAAATACTCAGGACAAATAATGGCGGAGAATATACTTCAAAAGACTTTGAAGATTTCTATAAGGAAGCTGGAATCAAGAGGGAGATAACCACTCCCTACAATCCCCAAAAAAATGGTGTTGCGGAAAGAAAGAATAGAACCATCATGGAAGCTGTAAAGACAATGATACATGATCAAGACCTACCTATGTATCTATGAGCTTAAGCAGCTAGAACAACATTCTATGTGCAAAATAGACTATCCCACAGTGCTCTTGATTTCAAGACTCAAGAAGAAGTGTTCACATGAAAGAAGCCTGAGGTAAGTCACCTCAAGATATTTGGATGTCTAGTGTACATTCACATTCCAAAAGAAAAGAGGACCAAGTTAGATCCTTCTGGGAAGAAGGCAATATTTGTTGGATATTGTGAAGCATCCAAAGCATTCAAAATTTACATCCCAGGTTTTCATCATATGGAAATAAGTAGGGATGTGACATTTGACAAAGAAGTAGCTCTCAAGAGATCTAGGAAGTGCCAGTATGAAGAAGTATATGAAGAAAATGCACCTCCTAGAACTACAGAGGCTGTACCCATCCCTAAATATGTAACACCTGAAGACCATGATATGATAGAACCACAAGAACCCCCCCTTTCAAACATTTCAAGGAAAAGAAAGCCAGCATGGGCAAGAGATATTATAGTAGGAGCAGAAAAGTATGGAGCTCCTGAAGGCTCCACTAGAGTAAGCAAGAAACCAAAGCCCTTCTCCAACTATATGGCTTTGATGTGTGATCTTGTAGATCAAGAACCTACTAGTTATGAAGAGGTAGTTCATAAGAAAGAGTGGGTAGAGGCAATGACAGAGGAATACCAGTCAATAATGAAGAATGATGTTTGGGATATAGTTCCCAATCCAAAAGACAAAAGTGTGGTATCCTCCAAATGGATATACAAAATAAAGCATGCTGCGGATGGTAGCATTGAAAAATATAAAGCAAGATTTGTGGCCAGAGGATTCTCTTAGAAAGAGGGAATTGACTATGAAGAAACATTTGCACCAGTTGCAAGGTACACTTCCATTAGAACCATCATGGCACTTGCATCCATGATGAAATGGGACTTACACTAGATGGATGTAAAGACAGCCTTCTTGAATGGTGTGATTGAGGAAGAAGTGTACATAGAACAACCACAAGTATTTGAGGTGAAAGATGGAAGAACCCATGTATGCAAACTAAAGAAGGCTTTGTATGGGTTGAAGCAAGCTCCCAGAGCTTGGTATGGAAGAATTGACAGTTTCTTGACAAACTTAGGCTTTACCAAAAGTAAAGCTGATCCTATTTATCTCAAGGTTGTGAATGATGAACCTGTCATACTGTTGCTATATCTGGATGATCTATTTCTGACTGGAAATGAGAAATAGATTATCGAGTGCAAGAAGAAGCTCCATCAGAGTTTGGGATGAAAGATCTCATATTGATGCACTACTTCCTAGGTCTAGAAGTGTGGCAAGGACCAAATGGAATATTTCTCAACCAAGGTAAGTATGCTGTGGGAATCTTGAAAAGATTCGATATGTTGGAATACAAAGCCATGGCCACTCCCATGGATTCCAACTTGAAGCTATTAGTTGATGACTCTTCAGAGTTAGTGGATGTGACTTTGCATAAACAGATTATTGGGTCATTAATGTATTTGATGAATACCAGGCCAGACATATGCTTTGCGGTGAACACTCTGAGTCAGTATCTAGTGGAACCTAGACAAGTTCACCTAATTGTTGCAAAGCATGTGATGAGGTACCTAAAGGGTACAATAGATTTTGGTCTCTATTATCGTGGAGATCATGACTTCAGATTGTATGGCTACACAGATGTTGATTGGGCATGAAGTGTATCAGACAGGAAGAGTACATCGGGTGGATGTTATTGTCTGGGATCTACCATGATCTCGTGGTTTAGCAGAAAGCACTCAAGTGTGGCTCTCAACACAGCTGAAGAAGAATATATAGCTGCCTTCTCTGCTAGTTGTGAAGCGGTATGGCTTCGGAAGTTATTATCAGGATTGTTTGATCTAGAGATGGACCCCACTATGATTCTATGTGACAACCAAATTTGTATCAAGATGACAGAGAAACCAGTGTTCCGTGATAAGTCAAAGCACATAGAGATCTGATATTTCTATATACGAGATATGGTGCAAAAAGGATCTATAAAGCTCGAGTATGTAGGCACTGATGAACAAGTTGCTGATGTGTTGACCAAACCTCTGTCTTGAGTAAAGTTTGAGTATTTCCGAGACAAGCTTGGTGTAGTTCAGAAGGAACCTCCTCGAAAGGGGGAGTGATATGGTCGATGATAATATTTTGATACTAGTATCGATGAGGATACCTATATTGATGATAAGATTGCCTATATCGACGGAAACATCGATGATGAGGATACCTATATTGATGAGGATACTGTATCGATGATGAGGCTACCTGTTCCAATGATGAGGTTGATGATGAGGTTTCCTGTTCCGACGATGAGGTCAATGAAATGGTCCTTAGACTTTGTCTAAGTGGACGATGAGAGGATTGTATCATCCTTGGACTTTAGTCCTAAAGTGATCCATAGACATATGTCTCCGAGAGTAAGGGGATTGTATCATCCTTGGACTTTAGTCCTAAAGTGATCCATAGACAGATGTCTCTGAGAGTAAGGGGATTGTATCATCCTTGGACTTTAGTTCTAAATTGATCCGCAGACAGATGTCTCCGAGAGTGAGAGGATTGTATCATCCCCGAACTTTAGTCCTAAACTGAGCTACAGACAAATGTATCTGAGAGTGAGAGGATTGTATAATACCTGGACTTTATTCCTAAACTATGCCGCAGACAGATGTCTCCGAGAGTGAGTGGATTGTATCATCCCTGGACTTTAGTCATAAACTGAGCCGTAGACAGATGTTTCCGAGACTGAGTTGATTGTATCATCCCTGGAATTTATTCCTAAACTAAGTCGCAGACAGATGTCTTCGAGAGTGAGTGGATTGTATCATCCCTGGACTTTAGTCCTAAACTAAGCCGTAGACAGATGTCTCTGGGAGTGAGTGGATTGTATCATCCCTGGAATTTAGTCCTAAACTGAGCCGCAGATAGATGTCTCCGAGAGTGAGTGGATTGTATCATCCCTAGACTTTAGTCCTAAACTGAGCCACAGACAAATGTCTCCGAGAGTGAGTGGATTGTATCATCCCTACACTTTAGTCCTAAATTGAGCCACAGACAGATGTCTCCGAGAGTGAGTGGATTGTATCATCCCTGGACCTCAGTCCTAAACTGATCCGCAGACAGATGTCTCCGAGAGTGAGGGGATTGTATCATCCCTGGACTTTGGTCCCTGAATTGATCTGTAGACATATGTCTCTGAGAAGTGGTCCTTAGAATTTATCTAAGTTGACGAGTGGACTGCATCATCCCTAGACATGATATGGTGTCTTAAATAGATCATGTGTGTTGCAGAGTATGTTGTTATCGTGCTGTTGATCGATAGGATCCAGTTGATGATGATGATGCAGATCATGTGATGATGATGATGCAGATCATGTGATGACGATGATGCAGATCATGTGATGACGATGTTGATGGTATAGATGATGATGTTGTGATGATCTAGATGATGATGCTATGATCGTGATGGTTTGGATGATGATACTGCTGATCATGATGATCGAAATGACGATGCTGTGATCGTGATGGTCTAGATGATGATGAGGCTGTTGATCGAGAGATCCAGATGATGATGCTATAGCTAATCGAGTGTTGCAGAAGATGAAGACTCAATACTAACGATGCTGATGCTCCAATATTGATTATGTTCCAGTAACTGTCTGAGTTATTAATGATGATGTATAAAGAAAGCTTCCAATGATTTATGGATGTATCATGTATCATGTAGTTGATGACTCCTTGCTCCTGCAGATGTTGTTATAATATCCTTATCGTTAAGGGGGAGTGTTGAAATATTGTAACTTCTAAGAATATTATATTTGTATTATTCCCGAGATGTTTCATACCTCCGATGGGACTTTATTATGTATCCGGAGATGTTTATTCCTCTGAGAGATTGTGGTAACTAGGGTTATTAGATATCCTAGGAGAGGTCAGCCATGAGTTAGTTATTGGAGGGTTATTAGACTCTCCTAGGAGAGGTCGGCCCCATAGTGTAAAAAGTCAATCGGAAAACAAGTATAAGTAGAGGAGGATGTTCCTCACTTATCTCATTCATTCATCCAATTGGGAGTAGAGCACAAGTGAGAGAGAGGTTTGCATAGGAGGAGAAGGAGCTCTAGTCTTGGACTACATCTTGTATTTGGTTGATCATCTACATTGAGGAAATCTTTGTTGGGTTTTCTACCCCATGAGGGTTTCGCAGGGTAAATCTTTGTCTATCTTGTGATTGTGTTTCTTTCAGTGATCTTGCTAGTCAAATTAGTATAAACTTAACAGCATTCGGTGGTGGTAACGAAGGGCAATCCTGCATAATGTTAGCAGGGTTTGCATTTTTCGAAGGACCTTTGGCCCAAGTTCAATTGTGTGTGCTCATTCTTGAACCTCTCATAGAGTTCTGTTTGTGTCATGTCAAGGAAGTGCTTGATATGGGATTCACCCCCCTTAACACCTTTTCTCAACTTTAAAACATCTCTTTGATTCGATGACGGTCTAGTGTTATCATGCCAAAACTTTTGCACTAGTTCTTTAACAACATCAATGAGCTTCATGTCTGAATGAGGTAACCTACCAACAAAGGCCCAACAATAATTTTGGCCTGGGGTCTCAAGTTTTTCTCTAATGGCAGAATACTTTTGAAGAGTCTTTCTATCTACTTTAAATATTTTACATGTGTGTGATAGTAGGCAACATTGCCTTGTGGATTTGTCTACGATCGATTCCAACAGTACACGACGGGCCACATTAAAAATCTTTTGTACGAGAAGTTTTTCCAATCAAATTAAATATAGATTGTAGATTTTTAACAACATGATTGTTGTCCTCTGAACTTCTAACTACCTTTATGCCCAAAATTCTCCTAACATGAGCTAGACAATGTGATTTTAACAAAGCAAGAAACAATTGACATTTTGCTGCATCGGTTTTGGATTCAAAAAAATCGTTGATTATCTTGTTACAATGGAAATCAATAGTGCATTTGGGCATCTTACCTTCAAGTCCTGAAAATGAACTTTCATCCACATGAATACGTCTAGGAGTTCTTCGTCGTCCGGTTGATAGTCGAGGCAAGGGAGTCGGCAAGGAAGTATGAGTCTCGTCAACGGTTTGTTGTGGCCCTTCGTTCACAAATTGGTCCTACAATTGAGTGTGTTCGCCGGGTGGGTTCTCTTCTTGGGGTGGTTTCCAGTTAAGAACTTGTTCAACATCCATCCCTTCATACTCGACATCAGGCAA
This sequence comes from Larix kaempferi, assembly GCA_027924585.1. Classification (NCBI taxonomy): domain Eukaryota; kingdom Viridiplantae; phylum Streptophyta; class Pinopsida; order Pinales; family Pinaceae; genus Larix; species Larix kaempferi. Next base: position 7,942,264 of record BSBM01001063.1, read on the forward strand.
GATTTGATTGACTTCAACCACTTCGTCATTGCTTGTTGATGGATCTAAGGCACTAACATTTTGATTTCTACGGTTTTGCATGTACAACCTGGCATTTTCTCTTATCTCATGAGTCTTTTCAGGGGGTGGCTGCATCCTTCTAGACTTTCTTTTATTATTATGTCTATTGCCCATATTCAATGCGTGTTTTGGAAAAACGAAAAATATGACCCTTGCAAGAATGAACAACAAACAAGA